>OY744612.1:52141653-52306653 GCA_963556255.1 Allolobophora icterica
GACTGTAACATCTACCAGGATAAACAGAAGCGACTTCCAGGGTCTTCTATTTAACTTCCTAGACAAATAACAAATTACCGGGCAAGCCTTAAATCGGTGAAAGCCACCGCGTCTAGTCAAGTAGAGTAACCCATGGCAATTAGCACACAAGAGGAAATAAAGCGCGATGTCCGTTCAATACACTGGACGACGTTAACGGCCACGGCAGCCTAACATATCGTTAAACACTGGATACAATGACTAAATACGGCTGCATTGTGGTTCGTTGGCTGGTTGCTGTCATCGACGTATATTGGATAGGTCGATGGTTGCTGTTTACCGACGCTGTGTCGAAACAAAGACGATTGGCGTCGCCCTCCAAGCTTTGGCCTGGCACTATACAGAGTACAAACTCCACCCGATCTTCCTCCTCCTATCTCAGTCTTTCTCGAACACCGGTCACAATAGTCATCTCAAGTTCTCCGACAAAACCAATCAATCCATAAACTCTGGAACGATCACTCTCCTGAATTCCGCAAATTTTAGGTTCTTCCATCACCATTGCTGTTCACCCTCAGTCTCCTCTATCTATGACCCCGGCCCCCGAGCTTTCCACTCATCTGATCCTCCGCCTTCCAATTGCTCTCGACCTAAACGACACCCATCTTAGCAGCTGCTCTGCCTCCTCTCTTTAGCTGGACTCCCTGGTAACCGGATTCAGATTTCCTTTAAACTACTGTTTGGAAACCCCCTTTGATTTTTAGGCAGCGCTCGTGAATAAGCTGGTGCCATATATGCACTTAACGTTTGAGTGGCGCTTTAGACATCTACAGTTTACAATTAGGATTACAAGCAGTGGTTGAGTTGCATGGCATTGTGTTGTACTGGTAAACTCATATAATACTAGTTTCAAAGAGGCGAGTCTTAAGCTGAAACAGTCTTGCCCCACAGCCGCATTAACACACTGCACTTTATCAAGCGCATTTTCGCAATCCGTCAACTGTAGGTGGACGATTGTTTCAAAAAAACGGACCCAAAGCTGTGAAAATGATCTCGGATCGACAACGACCAACGAGCTTCAGAGTCTGAGGAGTGAATTCTGTAGAATCTGGAGAATCGTGTCTAAGACATGATTTCTCAGACCCCCTTGACTATCCTTTGGAAAACCCCTCTGACTTGACTATATGCTTGCACATTGTTGGATAAGTGAGCAAAAAAGCGTCTTTGACAATATTTCAAGTCCTGACTTACTGATTGCAAGCTCGAGTTTCAATATTACAGGAAAATTTGAAAAAACACCCTTTCTCGATGCAGAGGCGTCTCTAAACCACGAGAACACACGATACACGATGATAGACGTTTCATGGGAAAAGAAAAGTAGAAATTTTCAAAATATCAGAGGCAAAATTTCAAAAGGTGACTTATTTGAAAATTGTTATGAAGATGGTATAGGTTTAAGCTATAAGCATTAACTTTTATGACGCCGTTGTCTGATGCTAGGAAAAGGCGCTACAGAAACTAACATGTTAGATTAGATCAGTGAAATTTGTAAAGTTAACATCGCCCCAGACCAGGCATGAATCACGTATGCAAAACACATAGATAGAACACAGACAGCATCAGTCCAATGCACGTGGATAGTACTTAAATTCCTACCCTAACTCATTTAATTTCTAAGTCTGACTCATTTAATTCCTACTCTGACTCATTTAATTCCCACTCTGAATCATTTAATTCCTAAGTCTGACTCATCTAATTCCTACTCTGACTCATCTAATTCATACTCTGACTCATTCAGTTCCTACCCTGACTCACCTTATACTCCGCCTTCCAATTTTTCTAACCTAAACTACACTCAACTTAGCAGCTCCTCTGCCCCCCCCACTCTGGATTCCCTGGCAACCGGACATGGATGTCCATTTGAGATTTGACAACCCTTTAAACAACCCCTCTAACTCGACGCAGCGCTCGTGAATAAGCTGGTGCCCTGGACTTAGCTTTCTAGCGGCGCATTAGCAATGTGGAATTTACGATTAGGCCTACGATTAGAACCACAGACTTGTGAACATTTTAAGAACAAGCATTGCCACATTTCAGTTGTGCTGTGTTGTGCAGCGGTCCAGCAAACCCCGTGAGCTGTAACTTTCCTTCTATAGTAGCAAGCAGAACACTGAGAGACAGAGATAGCTGCTCGTAAAACGCCATCTATTAATGTTTCAATCCATCCGGCCTCCCCGCTGTTCGAAACATCCGATAAAACGCGTGTGCACACCGACGCCCGCCACAGCGAAACCAGGAATCTATCACACCGCAGGGAAGAAACATCCCCTCCTGGGACATTAAGCGACAACAATAACGGACAGCAATGTCCCGCTGTGCAGACATTTCCTGGAACGTGCTGCATCAGCTGTGCAACCCACCAAATAATATGTAACGTAATGCCATCTTCGAGGAAACGTCGTCCATTGAATTGACGTAGCACTGTCGCATTTGGCTCGGTGCAGGAAACACTTACGAACAGTCATAAAACGCACTGGGTGAGATCAGTGATCATCAGTCAGATGGTCACGCGGCGGAGCCTTTGTGAGGCACTTAAAAGGCGCTATATTAAGTATCGCGATAAAATGCATAGCAATGGAACTGAAAATTTGAACAGTACCTCTCGAAGGTAGTATATGTTAGCGCAACATATATACTATAAACTCACTATGACTCACTCTACCTTGTTTCTTGCAAACTTGAAAACTACTCTCTTTAGCCGTGGTTGGACTAGGAGCGCTCCTGAGTAGATAACCTTGAAGGGGCGCTATATATAAGCTCCTTAATAATAATAATAATAATAATAATAATAATAATAATAATAATAATAATAATAATAATAATAATAATAATAATAATAATAATAATAATAATAATAATAATATAAACTGAATTTAGAGTTATTACAAGAAATAGGGCATATCTAAAAGCAAATGAACGTCAGGTAACGGGAAAAGTGAGCAGTTTCAAACTCTCGAGCATACATCTCTAATCAACACTAGCATTGTCGGATTGTTTAATGTTTAGCTGTGCTTGTCAAAATACCATAGCAGCGTATCTTAGCTCACAAGAACAGTTTAACAGCAACCAGGTAAATAACTACAAGACCTGGTACTCATTTCCAATCAACCAGCACTCATTATATAAATTCTTAACTAATATCAATCAAGCAATCAATCAAGCATTTATATCGCATCCATCAAGACAGCTATTCCGGGGCGCTCCCAGCACAACCCCGGCGATAGAGAACAGTCTTTAGGGCAGAGAAGAAAGCGGTGGACGAGTCTCGAGGAAAAGACCGCAACTCAGGAGGAAGCCCATTCCAAACTGTGGGTCCAATGACGGAGAAAGCGCGCTTCTGTATAGAGCGGTGCGTGCGAAATGAACAGAGAGATCACCACGGGTGGCAGAGCGAAGAGAGCGGTGACCAGGTGGAACAGAGGCACGAGAACAGAGCTCACGCAGATAGGAGGGAGCACGGTCAAGCTGACGTTGCCAGACAATGGAGACAAGCCGGTAGAAATAATGTTATATATTAACTAACAATAAATAAATAATGAAAGTAGAATAATAATAATAATAATGATGATCATGATGATGATGATGACGACGACGACGATGATGATTATGATAATAATATAATATAATAGTAACAATAATGACTGTAATGACAAAAGCAAGATCATTACGTCCCAGTAGCAGGAAAAGTAGTGAGCAAGATTTTTAACAGGAATACCATTGTTAAGAGCAACAGTAATTATTATTATTGTGCATTTATAAAGAGCCACTAATGACCAAAAAGCAATCGGCGGCGATGAATAATTGAGCGAAAAGGACTACTCATTACTCAAGGTCCCAACACAATAACCGTCTCACGGAACTCCGCTCGGACCCGTCCTCTCCCGGCGGGTGGCCACTCCTCTTCCTCGCGGTCTGATCTTCGCATAGACAGTGTATGATCAGTGTACTCATTATAAAATTTCTGCCCTGGCAACCTCTCGTTTGACAGTCCAGCACGCTTACCACTACACTACCACGCACCTCGACTATCGTTAAATCCCGGGCAAAGAGGAGCCAGCTTATCGACGGCTCAAGACACGCTCCTAACGGAAAGGACTGCCGACCGGAGGAGGAGGAGGAGGAGTTGTTTAGCCGCAGAGCAGCCAACGACTACAGCAATATCGTATTAGTCCGTGAACTCGAAAGGGAACACGCACTGGTGTATCTACACGTACCTCGTTATCTGTGGACTTTGTCGAGTTGGATCCTTCTCTAAAGGATCATCAAGTTCTCTGCCCTTGGGCAGGTTCATACGTCCAGTGGCGTCACTCCTCTCCGGTGGCGTTTACCCCACCCCCCCCCCCAACCTGGAATGGGAGAACAACCTCCCCCACTCTGTGTGTTCCACCGCTGATGTCTCAGACTGTACTAAATACGTAACTGCAAGCGAACCTTGGGTTCGTTTACTTCGTTATTCCGAGATAACATGTGTTTTCGATAACATACATGACACATAAATTAAATATATTACCGGAAATCAACAACCCCCTAGTTTTTGTCCAGAACGTCAAACTCCCACCTAACAACCGTGAGAGATCGTTCTCCCAACCCCCAACCCCCAACCCCCAAATCCCCATTGGTAGACGCCACTGCTCCTCCCGAATCTCGGTTCTTCCTTCAGTTTACTGTATACATTCAGAGGCGCTCTCAGTTTGTGAGCCTCGCGGAAACAGAAGACTATAAACGATGAACAAGAGAGAGAGACAGACAGACAGACAGACAGACAGACAGACAGACAGACAGACAGACAGACAGACAGACAGACAGACAGACAGACAGACAGACAGACAGACAGACAGACAAACAGAGAGCCGAACAAGTAGAGTCCCACGTAGTATTAAGGGCAGAGAGTTCCACAGGGATGGGCCCGCGACAGCGAAAGAGCGAGACTGAGCCAGGGCAGACATATCCAGAGCGTGAAGCCACTATCTCGACTCAACCTACCTGAAACCTATACGAATCCGGCCAGCAGGGACTGCCAGGGAAGGAGTACACACGGCGTGGAGCAATGCTAACCCAAAGACTGTAAATCGCATTCCAAATTCAGTAACCGGTCAGCGCAAGTCCACTCCAGTAAGCTGCAGCTCTTTGGCGGACAAGGCGAAGAAACTCGATGCGAGCGATCGCTGTAAATCCAACGATAAATAATTCATCGAGCTGGTGAGTCGTACTTATCCGACGCAATCTTATCTCACGCGTGTAGCAGCTGCCAATGACCGAATGGAGTCAGTCAAGCGGAAGCCTTCGCCGTCAACCACCCGCGGCAGCCAAAGACACCAGAGCACCCGGTCCTCGTCCATCTGCGGAAACATATTTTTTCCGCATACAAATCGGGATTGATGCGGACCTGCGGGCGGAACACGCGATCGATCGCTGCTGTGTATACGTAAGAGCGATCAATCTTGTTTTCAGCCGATATAAAGAAAGGCGTAGATGGACGCCAGGGATCCGATATGTCTCACCTCTTTAAGAATTCCTACCCTGCCGCCAGCAATTCCGTAGTATTAGATGGGACCTACATGGGCTTCATACAGGTCCCACGTGGGAATACGGGTCCTACATGGGCTCCATGCTGGCAGGGTATCCTGGTTCATCCAGTCCTCCGCCTCTGTCCAATCTCTCTCTCGTCCTAGACAAAACACGCCTTGGCAGTGCCTGTCCTTTCCTCTCTCCCTGCAGGTCTACTGGCAGACGGACTTGGATCTCCGTTTGACGCTTCCCCTCTACGACAACCACTCTGACATGACGTAGCGCTTTCGAATAAGTCGGTGTCCTGAGCATGGCTTTTAAGTAGCCCTTTAGAAATTCTGACTTTGCCATGTAACGTATTATTTTAACTCTTATAATTATTATTATAATTATTATCATTATTACTATCATCGTCATCATCATCACCACCACCACCACCACCACCACCACCACCACCACCACCACCACCACCACCACCACCACCACCACCACCACCACCATCATCATCACTGTATGAATATTTGTATGAAGTTACAGATATAGCACAAGCCTATATGCACTGCCAGTCACATCTTGGAAGAGGCGCCCGTGAATAAGCTGGTGCCCTGCGCTAAGTGCGCTTCGCTTTAGAGTAGAGCTTTAGAAATTTGGAGTTTTCGATTATTATAGCTCTTCAAAATGTCAATCCAGGTTTACAGAAGTGCCCACTATTCGCAGAAAGTACCAATAAGAGCGCGAGTAAGATATCATTCGCTACAGAATCCTTGCTTCACCTCACACGGATCTTAATATGCTTCTGTCGAGTCTCCTTCGCCTTTTCTTTGCTATTAGCTCAGACCATCTTCTCCGTATTGCTTAATAAAGCTACAGCCACGATGCCTAATATCAAAGTATCATTTTCTAGCTCCACTCTCAGTTTTTCTATCTACGTCCGACTTTCCGTATAAGAAATCCGCAATTTTGTGTAATATTGGCATCACGACACACGCCGCATACAGTTTTGCCGAGCTGACGTTATCGTATATATAGACGTACCAGAGACAGGCATTGTCAAGGCGTAGGGGGTCTAATGGCAAGGAAGTCAACCCAATGGTCAACATATCGGGTTCTACAATAAGTATCGTATCAGCCTTTCTCTCCTAGTCACAGCGACGTTAGCTGTTCAAAACCAAAAGGCAGATCAATCTCTCGCTTACAATATATAGGCCTATATATATAAATATATATACATATGCGTGTGCATATATATATTTATATATATATATATATTGTATATATTGCATCTATGTATAAATACATATATATATTCATACCTATATATATATATATATATATGTAAATGTATATATTTTTTATATGTTGTATTTATGTATATATATATGTGTATATATTATATATGTGTGTGTATACATATAAATACATAAATATTGGTGCGTGCATGTGTTTGTTTGTCGTTCTTTTCTTAGATGCTCTCGGGCGAAAAGCCTACTTACGTTCCTCGGATAGGACTTGTTTGCTAACTTCCTTCCTTGGCTACGCGTTTTCCATGCATTGTCGCGCTCTTCCTTTGCTTATCGAACAGCTGCGTCAATAAGTAACAATAAACAGGCAGAATGAAAATGTCTGGCGTTATCGCCGGCCGTTCCGACATGTTGCGACGTAAAATATTCATTCGAGCTGTCCAACTATTCCATCACACACACATCGCACAAATGAACAGCATTAGCGGCGCTTCGCGAAGATCCAGCTTCGCACACATTAGGCGAATATTTAAATCGCCCGCGTAGAATGTCCGTCTCGGTTTACGAGCCCCGCGCGACTTCATATATCGTCTCTCGTGAGTTCCGGATTATTCGATGAGCGTACAGCGACGATGTAACCGGGATAAATGCGACTGCAGCCCCATTGAAAAACTGTGGACGAAATGCGCATCGCACAAAGAGCTGCGCAATTTAGATGGAGCCGATCGGACAGTGGGAACTGAATATGAGATGTAAGATAAAAACGTAGCATTGACGACGTCGCTGAATTCATCATGAAGTTATAAATGTCAGGAAGAGAGAAACGATAGGAAAATTGAAAATAAATGAATCTTCATGAAATCCAACGGTTGAAATACACGCAGACAAAAGCTTACGATCACTCTTTTAAAATTTTTAGTTAAAGTTTGTATTTCGTTCAATGTTTTAAATTTTGGCAGCTCATCGTAGACGCTGGTTGAGAAAAGCTTACAATGACTTAGTTAAAATTTTTAGTTAACATGTGTACTTGGTCCGAAGTTTCAACTGTTACGACCAGATCTTTTGACACCGTGAGTGAAATCCTGACGCCAGCCATCTTCGACAGTTCATCGTTTCCTGTATTTACGCTATATAAGCCTACAAACACTTGCTTAGACACATAATTATAAGGAATTAGGCTACATTTAATTACCTATGGTTAAAGTAATAATAACATGCCTGGGGATCTTTTCTACCTCGGGCGAAAAATAATAATAATGGCCGGATGGTCATGAAACCTGGGATGAAGCCTGATTTCTCCTAACATAATTTCTTATTCCTGTGGGATCATTTAAACCTCGGGTGAAATTTTTTGAAATAATAGTAATAATAATAACAGCAATATGAAATAGTAATTTTAATAATAACTGTTAGAGTAGAGTAATTTCCATACCCTCTGGATTTCATCCTCTGGGTTAAAAATAAAATAATAATAATAATTCTTTCTGAAACTGTAATTCGGCTAACACTGTTCCACACCCTCTTCTGCCAACTTAAAACGCTATGCAGGAGCGCACACCATGGGCGTCCGGAGGGGGGGCAAGGGGCATTTGCCCCCCGGATTTTGAAAGTTGTCACGTTTTCTGGGTTCGTGAATAGCTTTTCCATGCAAAAACGTCATTTTGCCCCCCCCCCTCGGGAAAATGTTGCCCACCTAGAAAAATGTTGCCCTCCCTGGAAAAAATTCCTGCGGACGCCCATGGTGCACACATACCAACCACATCCGGGTCCCTGTTACGTCGGCCATGTTGGCTGCAGAGGATGAAGAACACAGGCAGGACCACGTGGCTGCCTCTCTCCTGCATCCATCACCGCATCCGTGTCAAATTGCTCCCGAAGCAGCGATATAAAAGCCGGCAATGCGCCGGATCCTGACCTTCCTGATGTCATTATAAACAAGGATTTTTATTGAAGAAGTATCGAGACCCAGCCGCGCACAGTAACACAGATTCTGCTGTCATTTTATGACTCATAATTGATGTCCGTTCCCATAGCGACAAGAATCTATCGGTTACTGCCAGTTGCCACGGCCACTAAAGTAACCCCGTTGTCATAGTGCTAAAGCTCGTTTGATACTTGTTGCCATAGAGCCAAAACCGGTTTTACTTGTTGCATTAGTCCACAGGTCAAAGCTTGTTTCTTGGAGACAGAGAATATCCAGCACGGTGAAGCGCTGCTGAAGCTTACACATCGCCTCTCACAGAAAAACTCTTAAAGGTGTTCCCACTACAATATCCGCAAGTGTACTTTTTTTTATTAAACAGAGAAACAGTGTAATTAAAGCAACTGAATTAATGACCCCCTTGAATAACCATACATTATCATGCTTTACCTCCCTCAGATCACCAGGCAGCACTTGTGTGAGTTACTTTAAAGGCAATATATTAGTGTCCCGACACAATACATTACAACTGTAATGGTTATGTGCACTTCTGAACTTTGCAAGGAGGGAAGTTATATTCCTTCCTTACAAACTTCAGAAGTTCACATTAAGACTCATGGGTACACTCAGTGACCTAGCCAGACTTAAATTCAAGAGGAGGCAACTCCGGGAGACATCCAGGTGTAGTAGGGCTTGGGGAGAGATCCTTGGGGTATTATAACCCACGGAAAATGTTCGAAATACTAAAACACTGCAGGCCTATACACTCATGCACAGGCGAATTTGTAGCATTTATCTCGCCTACAGCCTGCAAGTTGCCTAGAAAAACAAGCCACACTGCACAGACGCTGCTTAGCATGCTTTCTTACGCGCAACAGTTGGATCGGATTCCCAATGGCGTCACGCGGGAAGAACGACCGCCACTCCTGTGTTGAAGAGAAAGCATCCGCGGCGTCCCAGAGTTACAGATATGGTCGGCAGATTCACGACTTACGGGACGCAACGACGGCCGACGACATATCAACGTAAAGAAACAGACCGACATGATATGCATACGGATGGTTCGACCGCATCACGCGCCCGCCGGCCAATCGCATTGCAAGGAGACGTTATAATTTTCTTTACGATGGCGGTAAATACCTTCCGGACTTGCTTAGCGGGCGACTATCGAAGCAGGGCAATTACCAAGCAAAGGCAAACAACCGGCGGTGTCCCACGGCTCCTTCCCTGTCGGCGTTTTCATGGGCATTAGATGGGTTCTATACGGGTCCCATGTGGAAATATGGGTCCTGTATAGGCTCCATGTGGGCGCGCTGACAAGGGATTACTATGGCGTCTCGACAACCGACCGCTGAACTCGTAATGTAATGGTCGCGAATTGTAATGTAGCGGTCTCTGGTTGTAATCGTAATCTCGTTATTTCTGCAGCGCCCAAAAAAAGCCAAGTCGCGGAAATAACTTAATCGATAGGCAGGTAAGGTGAAAATCGCTTTCAGGTCACGATCCAAGATCCAGGCAAGCCAACATTCAGAAGACTATGCGGTGGATCGTGTTTCGAATTGGAAGAGAGGAGGTGGACGAGATGGAATCAAGACAGGATTTGTCGAAGGGGGGTTTTCAGTTTAGAGCGAATGACCTCCGCAGAGATTACAAGATGTTGGATAAAACTCTCGGATTTTGTCATTCTGTTGTTTCTTTTCCAACTCTCATAATTACCTTTTAAAAAGGCTTACCACAATATCTTGTCTCTCTGCCTAAGTGGACTGGATTTCTACGAGATTACGCTTGGTTTTGGTGCGGTTGATGCCTTGTGCATCAGACAGAGGCGCCACAGAAGTTGCTAATTAACAATACTTAGTATGGCTCTAATTAGAAGCGCAATGATCGACTGCCGCACATCAATCAATCAATAACCGTGGGCTCAGCGCCCGTATGTGTCTGATGCCTTCCTTACAATGTCTGCCCACTCCAGGGGGCGTAACTTTGGTCTAAAAAGTGGGGGTACCAATTTCTTACATACACGAAGCAAGGCGGAGATTGTGATCTCTGGGAAGGTACAGTAATAAAATATTGATTGGCATTGCTCAATAAGTGAGGGGTACGATACCCCTAGTCCAAAAAGTGGGGGTACGGGTACCCCTCGTACCCCCACAAATTACGCTCCATTCTATCTAGTGCAGAGTGGCTCAGTTCCTGGAGGCTTGCTCCGCACCATTCTTCAATGTCATCTGTCCATTCCTGTGAGGTCTTCTTCTTTTGTTTGTGCCTTCCATTATTCCAGAAATCAAAGTTTTAATTTTTCTGTCCTCCATTCTGCAATATGTCCGAACAGTCTTAACTTTCTCTGGATAACTTTTTGCATGAGATTTTCAGTCAGATTGATTCTTCTGCATAATTCCTCATTGCTGATCTTCTGAGTCCATCCTATTCTGAGGCTCTTACGACAGCATTATCGTTTGAATAATAATTAATAATTAATTCACGCAAATCATTTCTGCTAATTGCCGCTTCAGTTGCAAGTCCGTCCAGCGCATACGCTGTTAGGTGCCATCCATATATATTACGTACACAAAAAATCATATTTTCATACCCCTCCCCCTGTTTCACCTCGTACATTTTTTGGACTCCCTCCCCATGCGTACGTACAACTAGGCTTCTGTACCCCTTCCCCATAAAGTCATCTATAAGACATTTATTTAACCGTAGGCTACTAAATATTTTTTGTTAAACATCATATTTGCTAGCTAAAATTTGTTAACTGTTATGAAGAAATAAAATACAAACAACACTAAAACTTACATTTCAAAAAGTTGTAATGCTAAGTCTTACATAAAACTGATTAAGCAGGAATATAGTCAGTGATTTGGTTTTTGCTCGTACACATTTTGTCGAGCCCCCCGCACCCGTACGTAATTCGCCTAAATCCGATCACCCTTTCCCCTCATTAAGTACGTAATATATGGATGGCCCTTAGTTTTGGTGAGCCATCAGTTGATGCCTTGTGCATTAGACACCGACGCAATAGAAGTTACTAATTACAATTAGGCCTACAGTACTTCTTTGGTTGCTGGACCTAAATTTCAGAATTCTCTCCCCCCCCTCCACATACCTGTTCTTTATGCTCAGTCTATTGTCATTCGGTCTCGGCTAAGACTTGAGATTTTCGGCTAGCTTATCCACCAATGGCTGTCTCTGTGTCTCTTTTGACTGACCTTCTGGGTATTGTGGGGCGTGGTGGCTCAGTGGTAAGTTCGGCGCCTTGTGACCGAAGGGTTGTAGGTTCGAATCCCACTCTAACCGCTGCGTACGGACCTTTTGCAAGTCCTTCACTCGCGATTGCTCGTGGCGCTTCGGCGTGAAAATTCCGGCACAGTATGAAATGCTGTAGTCGGGAGCGCCTCTGAGTAGTAGTTGACTTCGAGAGGCGCTATAGAAATATCCGAAAAAAAATAATAAATAAATAAAAAATATTGAGTCGATGATGGATTTGTTTGGAGCGCCATCGCTAGATACCTTGTGCCTCAAATACTGGCGCTATATAAGACGTAAGTAAACGTAATACTATGTAATAATTACCCATCTGTTATTAATTACCCATGGCCGCGATCCATAGAGTTTGCCATAAACCCAGCTTCGGAAAACAAGGATTTGCATATCGCGCTGTCACAACTGGCATAAATATTCTTAATTAGTAATTTTATCGTCATGATGATTGATCTTCTTAAATGATAATTATATTCACGACCATGAATATAAATATTTTTTAATAATACACGAGGATGTGATAATTATAATGACGATTATATTAACGATGATAAAAATCATTATTCTTTGATAATACAGGAGGCTATCAAACAATTTTACAGTGACATCAAAAACTTGCACAAAGTACCATAAATCTTACCGCTCGACTCTGTAGCACTGGCTCCTTTCTTTACTACGGTGATGGTACGTCTTTATGCTTTTATGGTCACGTGGTCGAATAAAGGCATTCATAAATAACTTCAAGAAACTGTGGAAATGGTGCTAAATTCCTAGCACGAACGACATCTCTATCAAGCGAACCAGATGTGACCGCAACTTCTCCAATCAGCGTAAATTCACGGATTTCGTCAAAACTCATTATTCGTAATTGGTCAAGGGATGTTTTGTCTCATATAAAAACCCGACTAGTTCTATCCAGCAACAACATCGTATATACGACGTCGCACCCGGAAAAACAGCCACCAGAACAATTTCCCGAATGCAATTACGGAAAATGGTATCCCATACGACGACACTCGGCATGTATACATGGTTTCCTTCGCGCGAACCGAAATCATCTCGGGGTCGCAGTTGTCAGAAGCATAACGCACGCAGACAGGTAATCGAGTTGTAAAAGTCTCGACAACAACCGGTGCATTCTGATTCCATAAACATGATAGAATCACCATATTAGTTGTCTCGAGGGTTTGCGAATCAATACGAGGCTTGCAAACGTCGTGTGTGATTATACGGGCGACATGGAACGTCCGACTAAGCAGCGCTACGTTCCTCTGGCGTCAGCAGGTCGAGCGCTGAGCACATCCGGAAATCCACCGGACGTGTAACAGAGAATGTCGTCGGGATAGCTTCGGAGAATTTCCAGATGCGCTCCCAAGAAATGGCACTCCAATCAGAATTTTTGGTTCCGGATAATACGCGAATAACTATGTTAGTTTTTAATGCAATATCTGTCTCTTCACACAAGACCACATAATTATATGCAACGTAGATATGAATAGCAGCATATATATTCATACCGAATGTATAGCACCCTTGAATGACATAGCAAAGATACTGAAGCACAACATGAGTGATTCTAAAGGCAGGAGTTACGGTACAATTGGAAAATTATGTAAGTAGACATGAAATAATACAATTCTATGAAATACGTAATCGTAATCTCCAAACTTCTAAAGTGCCACTCGAAGGACAAGCGCAGGGCACCAGCCTATTCACTGGACAATTGTGGGTGAGCAACTTGTCCAAGATCGCTACGCAGTGGCTTGAGGTAGATTCGAACCTGCGACCCTCCGGTTACAAGCATAGGCGTAATTTACGGGGGGGGGGTGCGAGGGGTACCCATATCCCCACTTTTTGGACTGGAGGGTACTGTACCTAACTTTTCATACCCATTGTTTTTGCCCATTATTTTTTTTTATCTGAGGAAGCCCTCAAGATTCAAAAAATTACCGAGCATTATCACCAGTGTGATCACCATCATCATCACACTCCCATTGTTATTACTATTATTGTGCAATTTGTTATTATTATTATTATTATTAGTAGTAGTAGTAGTAGTAGTAGTAGTAGTAGTAGTAGTAGTAGTAGTAGTAGTAGTAGTAGTAGTAGTAGTAGTAGTAGTAGTAGTAGTAGTAGTATTATTATTATTATTATTATTATTATTGTCATCATCATCATCATCATCATCATCATCATCATCATCATCATCATCATCATCATCATCATCATCAAGCCTTTAATTGCTGTTATGCCTGTAATACAAACGATACCGTTACAATTATTTAATAGCCGCGATATTAAAACAATTAGAAATTTGGTATTCTCCACTTTCTAGACCAAAGTTAAGCCTCTGGAACAAAGGTCTATTGTTATATCATTTCAATTATAAAACACGTTTTTTGTCTGTAAATTTAAATGTTAAGAATAAAGGCCCTTTTACGTCACTTTAATTATGAAACACGTTGATTGTATAAATTTTTCATTTAAAACCAGAGGCCTATTATTACGTCACTTCGATTATGAAGCACATTATTTAGTAATTTTTAGATTTATACAATAAAGGCATTTGTTACGTCACCATTTCAATTATCGAAAAGTGTATTGTCATTATAAGTTTACATTTAGAGAATAAAGGCCTTTGTTACGTCACTTCAGCTATGAAAAAGTATACTGTTATAACTTGAAATTTAGAAAATAGAGGCTTATTGTTACGTCATTCCAATTTTTAAAACGTTTATTATTTTTAATTAGGATTTAGAGAAAGGCCTTGGTTGCGTTACTTAACTTAAACAGTCTATTGTTATGAAGCTTAAAGTTAGAGACTAAAAGACTAGCAATTGTTACGTACGTCATTTCGATTATGAAACACGCTTATAATTAGTAATTTTAGATTTAGAGAATTGGCCTTTTTTTACGTCACTTCAATTTTTGAAAAGATCTATTAATGTTATTAAGTCTAAATTTAGAGAACAAAGACCTATGTCACGTTATTCAATTGTGAAACACATCTATTGTCTGTAATTTTAGATTGTAATTTTTAGACTAAATTTGTTACGTCATTTCAATTACGGAGAAGTCCATTGTTATTAGGTTCAAATCTATGAATAAAGGCCTATTGTTACGTCACTTCAATTATTATCGACAAACGTCTATTCAATAATGAAGCACGTCTATTGTTAGTAATTTTAAATTATTACTATATTTATTGTCATTATTATTATTATATAATTATTATTGTTATTATATGCATTATTACGCTTGTTATCATTATTAGGCCAGGCCTATTATATTTATTTTTATTGTTATTATTATTATCATCAGCATTAGCATCATCATTATGATCATTCGGCATTGCACATAAATCGCGCCAATTTAGATGGATTCATTGGGCGCCATTATAACTATTCAACAGTCTTGAAGGGGAAAGGACGCGATATTTGGTACCCCCACTTCTAGACCAAAGTTACGCCTCTGGTTACAAGGCACAGAACATACCGCTACACCACCGCCTCACAGTCACATAAATTATAGGTATGGTAATTGTAATCAAACAAAGGGGCAGCAACTCTTCGAGAAAATTCCTCAACAGTGCTGCAACATCAGTAAATACAATACAACGCAAATGAATTTCATATTGTTCTCCTTCCATAGTTCAGAAGTGCACATACAACAGAACATTGATAGCGTCAAGCAATTGTGCATGAAGGACTTGCTCAAGGTCCTTACACAGTGACCATCTGAGTAAGGATTCGAACCAGTACTCTCTGGGTTACAGGCCAAGGTTCATTTGGCTACCGTGCCCCACGTCTTCATGGGCATCCGCAGGAATTCTTCTAGAGGAAAACATTTCTGGAGGGATTTTCTACGGGGTCAAGTTTTTGTATGGGAAGCAAAATGAGGTTTTTTGCACAGAATAGCTGACTTATGTATACCTAAATAATTAAGTGTTCTTAGCACTGCAAATCGTGTTGGGACTGTTGGAATAATCATAATAATCAAAAGATTTTATTTTTATGAAATACTTTCAAAATCCAGGGGGCAAATGCCCCCTCTCTGGACGCCCATGCACACCTTACCAACATTTCCGTAATTCAGCAATCGTGTATGTCCAGATTTTGAAGTGTGGCTTATCATAAGATGATTTACATTAAATTTTGTTCAGGGGTTTGCAACATATGAGGAAAACAGTTGTTTTTCCTGTTCTCATGATTATAGCATCCCATGAAGCTGGCCATTTGTTTGGGTTACGCAGCATAAAAATCTGCTCAGGTGTCGTGTCATACGGTCCATCCAGTACCTACACCATATTATTATTACAGTAGTTGTACATAGCACCCTTAGAGATTATCTACTCAGAAGCGCTCACCTTACAGATGGATCAACTTACAGGTGGCTCCAATAAATACCCTTCTTCGCTCGCACATCCGGAAATCTCCTTCGCTTGCCTTCTGCTACCTGCATGAACTGCGCATACAACAGCAGCAGCTTCCACTCGCAAAAGCTGCAGCTGCTGCACAATATCTTGAAAGACAGATTGTGGCTTAAAGTGAAATGGCAATTAAAATTATAATTCATCTTCTATCAATGGATTGTATGATGAAAGACGGATACAGTAGACTTATTTATGTAGATTCGTTAATTATAAATCAACGAAGGAAGACACACCGCATCACAGCTTAGCCTACAATAGTCTAGAGCGATAATAAAGTATATATTTCTAGTGCTATGACAAAGAAATGTATGTGCTAGCGAGATTTGAGAATTAGTCAGATGGATTGAAGATGCTTCAAAGCAAAAGGCGACGGATGAAATTCTTGTCATCTTTGGATGAAAGAGAATATTCATGTGCACGAGGGCGAAGAGAATAAGTCCGACGTATTTGGGGTGGAAAGAGGCGACGGAGGACATGAGACTCGTTCGAGAGGATAGATCTGAAAAGGCGATTCTCTGCAGACGAAACAAGAAGGTCTCAAAGAAGAAGCTCAACATCGAGAGGAGTGGCGACGTCGGACGTTTGAACCTGCCTGAACGCAGAGAACCAAGGCTAGCGCAGACAGAGCCTCTGGTTAGTTGTTGTTCTTCGGGTGGCGCTATATAAGTGTTCAACTAATATCGAAGCATAAGCAGTTCGAAACGCCATACCTTGCAACCATTTGGCCAAGGCATTTTTCTCGCCGCGGCATTCCACAAAAACCGTCACACTTTCGTCCGTTTCCCTCGAAATCCAATCGGTCATGCACTCTGCCTAACGCTCACCGAGGACAGCTGCCGAAAGGAGCTCGAGTGGTGACGGAAAATTTTCAGAAAAGCCATCGCCTCTGGTTGCGAATAATTAAGACAAAATGAATTGCGGTCACATCGTTGTTTCTTGGGTCGACCGAACGGGTGGCTCGTCGCCGGGAAATTGGTTTTATCAACGGCTAGCTTTCTCTTCATTACAGATGTCACCGACGCGTCTCCTCTTCCAGCACCGGTTAATATATATATATATATATATATATATATATATATATATGGTGTATATATATACATATATATTATATATATGTATATGTAAATATATATGTATATATATATATCCCTGCCGCTGCACATGCGAATCGGCTAAGCAATCTCTTGCGCCAGGGCAGTGAACGGACAATCTCCTCGCGGTTCGGTCACAGAAAAGAATGGACGACGAACCATGTAGCAATTATTGCTTGTCCGGGCGTCGGCTCTATCCGCGGCAGCGGATGGCATAAATCCACGGCTTTGTGGCCTGGAATGCCATATGCACCACCCCGCTAAACATATAGACGTCATAAATGTTTTAGTCGGACACTGTCCGCGTTATGAGGCCGAGAGCGAACGAGAATGGCATACACGTGTCCGAGTTTGGATGGTACGAAAAGTTGCAACATAATATTGCCGATAATGTGATTACAGTTGTTTGAAATGGACCAACAGATATGATTTCAAAAGGAGACTTTATAATGGGAAATCTAAAAACATCACTACAGTAAACTGCTTTTGAAATTTTTATTTCATCTATAACTTTATTTGTTTATTATTATCATTACAATTATTATAATTACCACCACCACCACCACCACCACCACCACCACCACCACCACCACCACCACCACCACCACCACCACCACCACCACCACCACCACCACCACCACCACCACCACCACCACCACCACCACCACCACCACCACCACCACCACCACCACCACCACCACCACCACCACCACCACCACCACCACCACCACCACCACCACCACCACCACCACCACCACCACCACCACCACCACCACTTTTATTATTTATTATGGCCATTTTGTCAAACAATAGTTCCAGTTGTATACTTCAAGCCTGGATTCAGTCTATACACATAACGCATACATACTTTCACATATAACACACATGCACACAGTATGTATATCAGTAATAATAATAATAATAATCTTTTTCTCTAATTAAGCGCCTGCAAACGCACTGCGCTGTACAGTGAACATACATATAGTATACACACACATGTATATATATATATATATATATATATATATATATATATATATATATATATATATATATATATATATATATATATATATATATATATATATATATATATATATATATATATATATATATATATATATATATATATATATATCTTGGATCTGTATAGCGCTAGAGCTGAGACTATAAGCCGTTCATCACCTCTGCTTCTAAGACAACTGATATTCCACGGTCGTTCTTCTGATTTAACTCCATCATTATTTCTAGGCATTCTGTGAACTCAGTTCGGGTGACTGGTTCGATCTCCCTATTTTTCCCATTTGGGGAAGTTGGCAGAATTCGTTAAAACGACTCTCCCGAGTCCCGACCTCTTTTGACTTAGACAGGCCCTATATTAGGGCAATCGAACCCGTGTTTCTTCCATATATCGACCTCCTTTCCATAATATTGCCACGGATAAGGAAAACATCCGCTATTCCAGCACAGTTTAGTCCTCTTTTCACGTTTACATTTAGAGAGTTTATGGATTAATTTCCTTGCCAATTCCACTCTTCTCCAGCGTTTATCATCACTGCTATATATCATTACACCATTACCTGGACAATCATCGCAATTATTAAATATCATTGGCATTATCGTGCCCCTGTTGACTCACAGCTCGCAATAAAACCCACGACAGCCGCGGCACTTACAACAACAATGGCATACATGCAGCACAATAGCAGTGCTCCACTAGAATAACAATTCCACATCAATTAATATTACTAATTGGTAACTCAAGCCGCGTCGATGTCGTAGGCACAAGCATCGAGGCATCAGCAGATGGCGCACCAAAACCAGGATGTAATCACATCCATACCTAGAAGATCAGACACTAACCCATTACATTACATTACAATTTGGTACGCACATCACAATACAAATGGCATAATGTACAAAACAATGGCAGAGTAGAATGCCAAAGGCATATTACAGTACAAATTGCGCAGTACTCTAGCAAAATGGCACATTACAACACAAATGTCACATCATTACAATACCAGTGGCACATTGCAATACGAATGGCACACTGCAATACAAATGGCACAGTACACTAGCAATGGCACATTACAATAGATATGGCACATAACAATACCAGTGACACAGTACAACATGAGTGGCACATTACAAAACAAATGGTACATTAGAATATCAAGGGCACATTACAGCGCATGGCACATTACAATACCAGTGGCACATTACAATACAAATGGCACAGTGCAGTAGCAATGGCACATAACAATAGATATGGTACATTACAAGACCATTAGCACATACTCATCGCATTGTATTGTATTCGAATATTTATAAAGCGCTTACAGCGGAAGAGCCATTCAGAAGCGCTCCCAGTGCGAGAGATCCCGAGAGAAAAAGCAAGTTTTAAGAAAGGTAAAAGAGGAAGAGACGTTACATGAGAGAATAGAAGAACGAACGGACGGAGGAAGCTCATTCCAAAGAGCAGGGCCATAGAAACTCTCATACCCACAGAAACACTCGTACTCACAAAAACACTCATCATCACAGAAACACTTGTATCCACAGAAACACCCATACCCACAGAAACACTCATCATCACAGAAACACTTGAACCCACAGAAACACCCATACCCACAGAAACACTCATCATCACAGAAACACTCATACCCACAGAAACACTCATACTCACAGAAACACTCATCATCACAGAAACACTTGTATCCACAGAAACACCCAAACCCACAGAAACACTCATCATCACAGAAACACTCATACCCACAGAAACACTCGTACTCACAAAAACACTCATCATCACAGAAACACTTGTATCCACAGAAACACCCATACCCACAGAAACACTCATCATCACAGAAACACTTGAACCCACAGAAACACCCATACCCACAGAAACACTCATCATCACAGAAACACTTGTATCCACAGAAACACCCATACCCACAGAAACACTCATCATCACAGAAATACTTGAACCCACAGAAACACCGATACCCACAGAAACACTCATCATCACAGAAACACTCATACTCACAGAAACACTCATCATCACAGAAACACTTGTATCCACAGAAACACCCAAACCCACAGAAACACTCATCATCACAGAAACACTTGAACCCACAGAAACACCCAAACCCACAGAAACACTCATCATCACAGAAACACTTGAACCCACAGAAACACCCAAACCCACAGAAACACTCATCATCACAGAAACACTTGTATCCACAGAAACACCCATACCCACAGAAACACTCATCATCGCAGTCACACTTGTACCCACAGAAACACCCAAACCCACAGAAACACTCATCATCACAGAAACACTTGTATCCACAGAAACACCCATACCCACAGAAACACTCATCATCACAGAAACACTTGTAGCCACAGAAACACCCATACCCACAGAAACACTCATCATCACAGAAACACTTGAACCCACAGAAACACCCATACCCACAGAAACACTCATCATCACAGAAACACTCATACCCACAGAAACACTCATACTCACAGAAACACTCATCATCACAGAAACACTTGAACCCACAGAAACACCCATACCCACAGAAACACTCATCATCACAGAAACACTCATACCCACAGAAACACTCATACTCACAGAAACACTCATCATCACAGAAACACTTGAACCCACAGAAACACCCATACCCACAGAAACACTCATCATCACAGAAACACTCATACCCACAGAAACACTCATACTCACAGAAACACTCATCATCACAGAAACACTTGAACCCACAGAAACACCCATACCCACAGAAACACTCATCATCACAGAAACACTCATACCCACAGAAACACTCATACTCACAGAAACACTCATACTCACAGAAACACTCATCATCACAGAAACACTTGAACCCACAGAAACACCGATACCCACAGAAACACTCATCATCACAGAAACACTCATACCCACAGAAACACTCATACTCACAGAAACATTCGCACCCACAGGAACACTAGATTAAATTAGCTTCTCCAATCTTGCTTTGACCATCTCCGTCTATATATACGTGTGTATACATATACGTGTCACCTGAACACGGCTGTTGACTTGATACCTAATCAATCTGACTAAAATGCTTGTTCCATCGATTTTGTCTTGATCACCTAAGAAGTATGGGTATGTATGTCACACACTACTGTTTCACAGATCTGAGTGTGCCCTATGTCCTGAATGAGCTTCGCCACGTTAGTGATCGACAACATGCGAATTACACTAACCACGAAATTTGAAATTAGTCGTAGAAAAATTAGAAGTGCTTTAAATAAAGTGATTAATCTATATCTTACTCTTGCGATTGCATGGGCGTTGTCGTTTCTTCGACTTCCTATCGCACTATTAAAGGTTTCGTGTAGTTCAAGTATAAGCTCCTGCTTTCAGCGCTACAGTTTTAGCGTCCTGCTCGACTTGTTTTAACTTAGTAACTACGTACTCGATCGAGCGCAACTGATCTAGCTACTGAGATCAAACTAACGTTACGAAAATACAATTTTGTAATAAATACAACCTATCGCTTGTTTTCTGTCACAGCGTCTGCGCGATTTCCAAAGAGGCCGCTAGGTTGCATCCATATATCTATGGTTGCATCGATGTCTTTCGGGGGACATCCATAAAGTACGTCAGTACTCAAATCAATTGGCGCTCTAACATAACGTGAAAATGGATACTCTAATACTCTTCCACCTTGGATTCATCTGATTTAGTTGAAAGCAATAATTCACGTATGCGCCGTAGAGACGTAAGTGATCCATTGAGTTAAAAACAACATGACTATGTTACAAAATGAAGATTTACAAAAAAAGATTCAATTCTTTTACTCGATCAGTTTACCTCGTGAAAAGAAATCTCAGCAAAAATCTACGAATGAGGGACATGCAATGTTATAATTATTATTAAATCTGAGGCCGACGAGGCGTAGCAACCAGCGGCAGTAGTCGAGGGTATACGCGGGTATACAGCGTGTACTCACCTCTAGAGACCATAATATTATGCTCACCTCACAAAATATTTGTAGGCCTACTCATCTCTAATTAGTTTCGGAAAACTAACTGTGAGCGTATACTCACCTCTAATTAGTTTCGGAAAATTAACCGGTAGCGTGTAGGCCTACTCACCTCTAATTTTACCACTACAGCCCTGGTAGCAACATATTAGCGTCTGAATGACTAAGACTGTTTGAATACGAGGATTGATAAATAAGCAGTGAGAGAAACATACAATTATTACCAAACGACTTCAATCAAAATCACATTACAGTTTTTCAACATAGGCCCTATATTCTCCATCAAGTGCAACACATTTTCCCCAGCGATGTTCAAGCTTTTCAATCCATTCATTTATGGCATGAATGACACTTCATCGCTTTGAAAAGCATGTCCATGGAGGGAGTGATTCTTTCAAACTTCTTGACTCGTGAAAATCAGACGTGGTCAGGTCTGGAGAATAGGACGGATGACTCAGCAGGTCGAAGCCGCCTTCGCGGATAGCGGTCTTGGCAACAGTGGATGTGTGCGCTAGTGCATTGTCGTGATGCACCAGCACTCTGTGTGACTGCAACTTTCACCGACGTTTTTCCTTGATAGCTGAACGCAGTTTTCAGATTAATTCAGCATAGTAGGCCTAGATACCTGTAACTGTCTTTCCTCGCTCCAAGGAGTCAATCATCAGAATACCCTCACCATAACCTTAAATTGCTGGGTGAGGCAATCTTGCGGAATTTGACCGGCAGCGGTAAGGTAGACTAGGCTACAGCATGCTTCCACTGCAGATACTCTGTAGCTTGGTCTCAGGGTCAAAGTAGTGAGCCCAGATCTTATCCATAGTCACTTATCTGCGGAGAAACTTCACAGGATCTGCTATGTAGACCTCGAGATTGTCGCGGGAAGTTTGCAGTCGAACTTCGCAACTTGCCTGTTTTCGGCCGTTAACATTCTTGACACACAACAACCACAAACCTTGTTGTTGCCCATACAAGACTTCGGTATCCTAATAACGTGGTGAGTGGTGCAAAATGATAACTTCAGACGCGTCACACTTGGCTACATATCTTGTATACTCTGTGGCCGATCTTTCAGTATGAAATCCATCATTACATGATTGTGTCAACCGGGCGTCCAGAACGGTGTTCATCTTCAGTTGACTGTCTGCCCCGCTGGAATTCAGCAGCCCATCTGTAGATTGTAGCCTGTCAAGGGGCGTCATCACCTCAAACTTTCCGCGTGTCACTTGAAATTTCAAGCGGTGTCAAACCTTTCATTGTGCAAATATTTCATCACAACACGTTTGTCGTTTTTCTCCATTGTTTACAGTTTCATATAGCAGACGACAAACTTGTAAAACGTTGCCTAGCACCCAGTATGACGTCACAGATCAATATATTTTTCGTACGCTGTTTTAAGGAAGTAAGATAATTAGGCAGAAATATTATCCTCTCCCGTCCTTTGCTGGTCCCAGTGCGGGAATTAGGCATGAGGTAAAAAAAAGCCACAGCTTAGGGCCTCACAATCTGCAGAGACCTAAAAAATCAGATTTCGGGGGTGGGGCACTTTCTAAAATTACCGTAAACGGCTTGTGAAGTAAATTCCATTTCGCCTGAATAAATGCATTCATTGGAAAAGAATTTGAATTTTCACTTTAAATGCAAATAGGGGGCCTATGCAATTGCTACCGGTATGAAAATAAGAGGCATATAGGCCTATGTTTTCAAGTTTTGTGAGAACTTCTGGTGTAATTATTTAAACAAGGGACCTCCTTTATACAGCTTATAGGGCCTCACCAAGTCTAAATCCGGGACTGGCTGGTCCACACTCCACACTGCAACGAACTTCCAAGATATGGATCTATA
Source organism: Allolobophora icterica (assembly GCA_963556255.1). Classification (NCBI taxonomy): domain Eukaryota; kingdom Metazoa; phylum Annelida; class Clitellata; order Crassiclitellata; family Lumbricidae; genus Allolobophora; species Allolobophora icterica. Next base: position 52,166,049 of record OY744612.1, read on the forward strand.
AGAGGCCCATAAGGCTACCCTGTTGATCTTGCAGGGCTACCTGTGCGACGGGCCTTGAACGGACATTAGACGAGACCCACATGGAAATGGCCATACTGGAATTTTGGTCCTATACGGGATCCATGTGGGAAGATGTGGGCATGCTGCCAGAGGGGTGGTTTGAAAACGTCGCATGCATCCAATGGATTCTGAGCTGGATTCATTGCAGTAGACTGCCTGCAGGCTGACTGAATATCTAGGCCATCCATTTAGTATGTACGCATGAGGGGGAGGGATAACCCAAATGCGTATGTGCGTGTTTGGGTCTACTGATAATATAAACGTACCTATAAGAAACGGAGGGGGAGTAAAACCTATAATTTGTCTCAGGCCCGGCTCAAGACATTTGGCGGCCCTGGGCAAATCGGCAAATCGGCGGCCCTAAGCACAAAAAAGTTGATGACCTTTTTTTAGTCATTCACCTCTGTTACGAATAATAATAATAATATTATTATTATAATATTAATACAAAACCTGATGACCTTTTTTTAGTCATTCACCTCTTGTTACGAATAATAATAATTAAAATATTAAAAAAATAGAAAATTGCATGCGGCCCCTAAAAATCGGCGGCCCTGGGCGGCTGCCCAGTTGCCCATATGGACGAACCGGGCCTGATTTGTCTATACTGGCCTTCAAATTAGCCACAGTTCAGTTCTTGCAGCTATCCAACAAGTAGGCCCCTACTACAGGGAGGCGTAGGGCTGCGGGAGATGTGTCACTTGCATACCACCGTACCTCTGACTGCTATTATTAAACTATCACGCAATTCTGCAGCGAGTCCGACACAGCCTGGCGGAGTCAGAGGGGGGGATAAAAAGCACACGTGCGTACAATTTTTCCGAATTTCTGTGTACATACAAAACAGATGACCCCTTAGTGTCGAAGGTACAGGCTGTACTGAAATACCTATTTGCCAAAGTAATAATAATCTTCGTTTATTAATTCAAACTGACAAGTACGCAGTAAGATTACATGATATAGTAGTAACAGACGATAACAAGTTTAACAGGAGTCGAATTTAACTGTATGGCAGCCATGCAAGGCACCCATCTGTTCTACTGTTCATTTTACAATCGCCACCTAGCGATTGAAGGTTGAGTCAACCTTATGGGGCTAGCGGGTATCGAACCCGCGTCCTTCTGATCTTCGTGCCAGCGTGTTGCCATTCAACCATCTCTCCGCCGGACGTCCGCATTGGGCATACCCTTTACAAGTCCGGATTAAAAAAAAATAATATTCGTTTAATATCTTCAAACTGACAACAACGCTGTATGATTACAAATCAGTATGAAAGGATGATCACAAGTTATTACAGGAGTCGAATTTAACTGTACACGGCAGCCATGCAAGGCGCCCATCAGTCCTACATCTCATTTTATCAAACGCGCCATCTCGCGAATGAAAGGCTGAGTGGACCTAAATTTAGGAGGGTTGCGGGAAGCGATCCCGCTACCGCTTGCTCTTCACGCCAGTGATGTTACCACTACTCTATGGACCCCTTCGTTCCATAGGCGGGCGTCCTTCATGGACGACCTATTAGTGGTTTCTCTGCCTCCTCTCTCTTGATCTGGCCTCTTAAAACCGGACTCGGATCTGAGGTACCTCCTTTGTACAACTCTCTGGAAACGCCATAGCGCTCGTGAATAGGCTGGTGCCCTGCGCTTGGCTTTCGAGTGGCCCTTTTGAAGTTTGGGCCATCATGTACAATCGGGGTGCCTGAATTTTAAAATCCAGCTTCCACTCGCAGGTATAGCTTTTTTAGTCGCACAAATTATACATCGGCTACACTGACCCTAACCCTAAGCCCTAACCGACCCTCACGACGCTTACCCTGACCCTAACCGACCCTCACGATGCAGACACCCACCCAGATAGTACATGGGCACCCCAATTGTACATGTTCGCCGAAGTTTGGAGATTTCGGTTAATTGTCATCAATTTGTGTTCATCTACTTTCTAAGAAGTCTTTACTATACAATGTGTGTATACTATATATACGGTATACTCACCCACCATGGTTCCCGAACTTTTTCGGAGCAAAGCACCCTTACTAAAAGTCATTCAGTCAACGGTACCTGCCCTTAATTCGTTAAGTTTCTTCCAGTTTGTTCTTTATTTTAATGACGAACAACGTTTTTTTGTATACAACCGCAGTGCTGCGACTATTTCTACACTACCTTCCGTTTAAAAAGATATTTATAGGACAATGTCAGCAGTGAATACAAGTAGTTTCACATTTTTGACGGACAAAGCTGCACAAAAATATGGTTCTGCCATTCCGCTGCATCAGCCCTAGAGCGAGTTTACGGTACCCTAGGGTGTTGCGGCACTAGGATATGAAGTAATGGTCGACCATTTTCAATACAGACACCCTAAAGGGCCTAGTGTGTAGGACTGTTCCAAGATAGTGTCACGAAGGTTGAACAAAGAAGTTTCCTGGGCTGACGCCAAAGTTATGTTAAACTAGCTGGTTTACCTGGCGTTGCCTGGGGTTATAAGTTTCAATCCCTGTAGCGAATAAGCAACAAAAGTTAATGTGAAGTGAAATCTGTATTGGCGGTCAAACACACAGAATCTTCTCGGGCGGCGCCATCTGGCGAGTGAAAATAGGTTGAGTGGTTTTTTTTACCAGCTAAAAATGCATTGCGCGGGTAGGTTTTTGCCCGGCACACCATGGTAGCGGTGAAAACGGGGGACGTGAAGCCTCACACTGGGTGTGTCATGCCCACCCTGACACAGCAGTGAAGGTTTCGAGTGAAAAGCTCCAAAACTGTAGAAATGCATCCCGGTCAAAGTCGCTGTGACAGACAGATTCTTCTCTTTATTTATATAGATTATGTAAAATCATGTAATTTATGTAACATTATGTAACTGCTTTTGAAAGCCGGACTACAAGAATTCAGACAAACCGAGAGAAAAGAGAACAGTTTTTTTGGAGAGATTTATTTCCATATTGTATCGTAAAATTAAGACTCGTTATCTGTGCTAAACCAGCAAATTCGTGACATCAAATTGTGTGTATGCAATTTTTCTACCCTATTCCTCTTCAGAATCCAAATCCTGACTGGCTTTGCTGCTGCTTTCAGGGTAACTAACGTGGTCAAAACAAAAACCAATGTATATAATTTGCCACGAGAACAAAAAGCACATATATGGATGTTCCAACAACAAATTGCTGCAACTTGAAACGTAATCAGGGCATCGAGAAGAACTAGCTCTAAGCAATTGCAGAGCCAATTTAAGCAGCTTTTAATTGACAATCCAAAGACCAATTGTTTTCTCGCTAAAAACAAAAGAAATTAAGAAGACTTTTTGTCTAAAGCTGCACTTTCTATACAGTTCAACAAAACATTCGTTAGTCGTGAAATGTGCTATTTAAGTCTAGATACACATATAAATACATACTATACCTGTAGGAAGCCACACTAGTGGTGCAGTTAGGGGGACACAGTCCCCTAACGTAAACAAAAGAAGGCTTACGACGCCAAGATTAACGTTTTTGTTGAGCTTTGGATTTCAGGCATACTGGTCAACATCTTGTTTTGGTTGCTGTGGTCGTGACATCAATAACACGAACATCAACTAAATCTTGGAGAGACGTTTCTGAATAGCTAAAGTTTCAGTTACAGTCACCTACTGACCATCCGTCACCAAAGAGCTGTGCTCAAATAATAAAATAAAGTTTCTGCTGTGGCTATGTAAATTAACTCTTAAATTAACAGTGGACCTTAATAAACTATAACGACATTCTGTGCACGAGCCATCTCCGACTCAACATGCATTTCAGCCGCATCCTACCATAGGGACAGTCTATGAAATGCAGGAGTCTCCAGCCTAGAAGACATCAAAGTTAATATAGAATTTAGCCAAATCCGACCAAGGGGCACAGCCTATGAAAAAAGGAGTCCTCAGCCGCAAAAACCTCAAAATAAAGATAGAGTTCAGCAAAAATCCTACCACGGGGCAATGCCTACGAAGTTTTGGAGCTTCCTAGATTTTAACTACAAGCACGAAATCCAGACATCATCGCCTGAACCGCCTTGACACAACGAAACCTCAGCAGCATAATGCACAACTCGGTCTTCAGCATATTTCTTCATGCCAGTCACAAGGTTTGGCATCATCATTACTATATAGGTTGAAATCTAAAAATCCTCTTTCAACACATGTTCTCCAAATACTGTCAAACTGTCCTACAACAGCGGCAGTCAACAAGCACAGAGCGATGCTCACAGTGGTGCTCATTTTCGTCACGTATCACATATCTTTATTGATGCAACCTAGAGTCTTCACATCGCTACGTTGATCCGCCTTCCAAGTGAATGCTCCCTGGTTCGCTGAAAGGTCCCACGCGGCCAAACTGGTCAACCGCCCGAACGGCAAAATGGTATTTGTTGCCGACCTGGAACTGCGTTAAGGTGCAGGCCATTGGCAGAGCGAGTGCTTTGACATTGCCAACCTAAAACAGAAAGATGTAAAGTATTATTATTATTATTATGCATTTATTAAGTGCCACTGTCTAATGACCAAGCATCAATCGATGGCACTGAGCAATTGTGAGTGAAGGGCTTGGTAGAGTAAAAATGTTAAACGAGTTACCATAAAATTTTGGCATTAAACTGCTGCAGTGCAGGATAGTTACATTCCAGCTGTAATCAGATTTATATAGTGCCTCTTCAAGAGAGACTTCTTAGAGGCGCTCCCAACCTAACAAAGGAAAACTGCATTTGAACAGAATGGTTCTCGAGTGCTTACGAAATAAAGGAAAAGGAAGACCAATGAACTCAAGTCGTTCATGAGCTCCTTCCTTGCCCATGGACTAAACGTTCAGCACATCATGCTCCACACGAGTCACTTCAGTGCTCTTAATACATTCTAACATCGTCAAGTCTAGCTCACAAGAGGCACTTGCAATGGTCAACCTTAGAAGACATTATAGAAATACTCCATTACCTTACATTAAAACAGCGATGTGAATGACTAATTTTGTCACCTTTTTCCAGAGGCTGGAGTTTGCCGGTTCCACCCCTTGCTGGTAGGCGTACAGCTGGTATGTACTCGGTTCCTCCTGATTTGAATTTATTGTAGCGTTCCAGGAAAGCACAATACCTGCACAGCAGCAAAATAATTATTATTATCATCACACCTTTATGAAGCACCACCATATAATGACCAAGCATCAATCGATGGCGCTGAGCAATTACGAGTCAAGGACTTACTCTAGTTCCCTACACAGTAATTATCTCAAGGGAGATTCGAACCCGTACTCTCCACAATAAAAGGCGAGTGCTCTAACCAATTGGCTACCCTGTCCTAAATGAGGTAAAAGTCTACACGGAGGTCCACAGATTAGCCAAACTAATGCGATCTTCAGCTCTGAAAGGGTAATTGAATGCACAGTAGCCTCGCGGTGGTGTGGAGACAAAAAGATATTTGCGACTACTACCACACTCAGATTTGAAACGAGTATGTGCAATACTGCTACTCAGTGATTTAGCTGTCAGAAAAGAGCTGGGGGTTAAAAATTTTACAGATTACCAAAGTACACGAAAGCAATGTTTTTAATACGTTGTAACAGAAACAAATGATGACTCGTGAGATATTTTAATTCATTTTGACCCCCCCCCATAAATCTTTTAGTTACTTAGCTGACGTGGTTTGAATCCCCCAACAACTAAAACGCTACATCAGCAGACAAAGCTACATCCCAGACTTCTACAAGTCTTCGGAAGTTTCTCGAAGCTATCGCCAACATCTCGAAACTGGACTGATATTGACAAGCCATTCCTTGTCACCTGTCAAATACTGAAGTCCAAAATCATAATCGTGACGACTACTAACCCTGCGCAACTCGAGACAGCTTCAGCGTTGGCTTCGGAGGAATTTGTTTGGCGGCACCTGGAACCGGCTGGACACCAGGCGGTGCAGGCAGAGGCGCCGGATGGTTATGATGAACGAGTGGAATCTGAGCACAAGACAAAAGAACACTCAACACACAAATGATGACACAATCTCTTATAACATGGCACCCACAACAGTCGTTATTATTATTACGAAAAGTTTTAGCGTGGAAATGCGAATCAGAGTCTTAACGAGAGGTGCTAACTGAACAGTGTTTAATCTAGTCCCCCTCTTCTGGGAGGGGAAACAAGGTCTCTGGGGGACGAACCAATTTTTTTCATTTCATCCATCAAGAGTTTCAGACTTTTTCAACTTTCATCTTGTCATCTTGAAAAAAGTTGATGACTTTTTTTTCGGGGTGGGTAAACCATATATACTGGGGGAGGAATTTCCCTCCACAAAAAAGGTCTCTACATTATAATATTGCTGGCCTCTGGGGGAAACGTAAATCCTGGGGGGGCAATTTCCCCCCCAAAGACGTCTAGATTAAACACTGCTAACTGAATACTCTGCTGAAAGTCACGGAAATCCAATCTGGAAACTTGTTTGCCTTTCCTTAGGCCGAAGTCCCGTCGTTTCTGGATTGCTTCCCATTTTTAAAATATGCAACTATCACCTTTGCTTGAACTAACCTCTGCTCAAGCATGAAATCTATACTCACAGTGACCTGTCTTGGAGCAGACGAAACTGACAAGATCGGCAGAGGTTGCGATTGTTGCAGGACAGGTCGAAGCGGGGCGCTCTGCAACGGTGGCGGTGGCCTCATGTTCACCACTTGCAGCAAGGTCCCGGGATGTCGATTGTTGACGGAAACGAGCGATGGCAGACTGTGGTACGAGGTGCCTGGCGCCATCGAAGTCCCGAGCGCCAGAGCCGGAAGACCACCCGTCCCGGACACTTCCAGCTCGGAGCCCGGCTTGAGCATGGAAGAGCGCAACGGAGGTGTATACAGGAAGTAGGCGTTGTTGTTGCTCTGCGTGAAGACAACGTTGCCCGGTCGGACGACGGAGCTGATGAGGCTGGCCGGGATGAGAGTGTCGACTGCTGTCGGCTGCTTCATTCGACTGTCCTCCTCGGCTGTGAGGTCGATCATCACTGCACTGCTGCCTGGCATCGTTGGAGGACGCATGGTCAAAGGGAGCATCGTTGCAGCAATGGGTCTTGAAGGACCATTGATGATTCCACTGATTGGATTTCGAATGTTCTGTTGGTGAATCTATGAATTATATGATCAATACAATTTCAGTGTAGTTATCGTTAATAATGGTAATTCTCAACTAAGTTTTGTACGGGCTGTGTGTCCATACAGCTTCTGAGTTGAAGCTGTCCCAATGGAAAATGTCACTGGCAATGTATGCAGAACATCACTTTGCTGATAAATGTTTTCTTCTTAATGAAAGTGCAGCATACAGAAGACTAAGTGATGCTAAACATCACTGAGTCTTCTGTATGCTGCACTTTTATGAGATACTCATTTTAATAAGACATTTACTTTTATGAGACAATTACTTTAACGAAACGTTTTAATGAGACACTTTTTCAATGAGACACTTTTATAACACAGTTACTTTTATGAGACACTTGTATGAGACACCTACTTTCACAACACTTACTTTAATGAGATTCTTTAATGAGACACATACTTTTGTGATACGGTACTTACTTTTATGAGACACTTTTATAGGACACATACGAGCAGGCGGTTCCATTAAAGTCTACATCTAATCATTTCACTTTACGACAATGACATAACCAAATCCTTATCTCACCTCAGTAGATAAAATCAATAACCAGTAGCACCAACCAGTTTTAGGCGTTGCGTTCCAACCAGATTGGCGCTTGCAGGTGGCAAGATGCTAGGCGACTGAATAGAGCCGAGCACCTGAGTCGGAGCCGACAGATTCGACAGCGTTGCAAGTTTTGAGGCTTCTGCAGCTGCAGCAACACTGGCAGCCGCCTTGGCTGGACTTCGTGCAGGGCCACAAGGTATCTACAGACACAAAGATAAACTGTCAGAACAACTAAAAATGGAAATGGCAACACCAGTAAACAACACACACGGATGACTGCGTCGATGATCTGATCCATGTTCATGAACACTGCTCCTCTTACGACTTCTACGCAGGTACTTCATTCAAAACTTTAAGTATTTCATTTAAAAAACCTTCTCCTTAACCTTTCTCGTTGCTACAATTTCAAAAATCAACTACAAGATCACCTTGATATCTCGATTTGGAACCATACCTGCCCTATCGATTTTGTTTTGACTGGTGCTATAGGAGTCACTAAATTTGATTAGTGGAAAAGAATTCTTTCATACCTTGATGTAAGCCTGACATGAGACATTTCGTTTCTGAACCTACAACAGACAAAAGTCCCAATAAAACATTAGAGGATTGATTGTACTTGACAAGGCAACTTCGAGGCCTTCGTCAGATCTGCAGAAAACCCCAAATGTTGCAATTGCAACTGCAAATTTATATAGCGCCACTTCAAGATACTCATCAGAGGCGCTCCCGACCTAATACAACAAAACTGCCATTGAACATAAAGGTCTTCAAGTGTTTGCGGAAAAGAGGCATAGAGGCGGAGAAGCTCATGTCGCAGGTTGTTAGGCAACTTATTCCAGGAGGATGGGCCGACCACAACAAAACTCCTGTGCTAGACCGCAGAAGTTAAGCAATGGTCCCTGCTGTATCTGTTCACATGTATGTCCACACAAAATGAAGACACTTAAGCAATAACAAATCTTCAGAATACATATATATATACACATTCGGTTACTTTCCACATCACGTGACGTGCCAATTCATACATACTGACACCAAAGAATCTGTTAATGTACGTTGATTTGACAGAAAATCAAAGCTGAAAAAGCTTCAGTTCTCTCGATTGGGCAACATAAATACGTAGAACTCAACTTCTCATTACATTGCATCTTTATTGCTCTACATTACATATTCACCACATTTCACTTACCTACATGCAGTTATTCATCACACAGTAATTGTAACATAGTAATTGTAACACATAGTAATTGTGATATAGTAATTGTAACACATAGTAACTGTAACATAGTAATTGTAACAACATAGTAAGTGTAACATAGTAACTGTTACATAGTTACTGTAACATACATATAGAACAGAGTCATTGTTCCTTGGTTAGTTGTGCTTTATGTGTGTGCATGGGCCCACCACTAATGACTCTTCTATTTTTCTGTTCACTGTTCTCCTTACCGAGCCGTACAGGAGAGCCATAGGTTGACTTTGACAAAATTTCTGTTCTCAATGCCAATTAACATCAATACAGGCTATTGCAGAGAGCACCTCTGATCACTTTTCTTGAAGTGGTCCTACAGAAATTTCCAATTATACAGAATACAATTACAGTGCAGAATTGTTTACATGCTCCCAGTCAATGCAAAGTGGTGTTAGGGCCACAAAGAGCTCTGTTATATGAACGCAATGCAATGCATCATATTGGTTAAGAATTGCACTGTTTACATGCTGTATTAAAAGACATTTTCCCAAGCGACTTCGCGCTAATGAGTTCACACTGTACCTTGTCACCTTGTGCTGTCAACTCCTGGAGCTCTAGCGATCGCCATGACACACATTCTCCATTGCTTCCTATTCGAAGTCAGGTCCCTTAGTGCTTCCAGATTCATGCCAGTTACATCGTGAATCTCATCCATCCATTTCTTCCTTGGTCGACCCCGTCTTTTTTTCCCCTCACCACAAGCCAACATCATTTCCTTTTCTAGCCCATCAGATCGCATAACATGACCAAAGAATCCAAGCTTCAATCTTGTCGCTTTTTGTTTTAATGACTCTTCATTCTCGACACCAATCTCCACTCGTATTGATTCGTTCGTCCTTCCTTCCAAAAGGACGAACGAATCACACTGTACACATACAATTATAAAAAATTGTAATTAGTAGTCCTTCTATTGCGCTAGTGTCTAATGCACAAGGCATCAACCAATGGCACAGCAAAACCAAGCCATAATCGGGTCCACATCCAGATCAGTCTGTAAGATTGCAAGATCGTAACTGCATCCTCATCATCTTAGGAAGTTGTGTGCCTTGGTCTCATCCATTCCTGGTCGTAGATTTCTTCGCTCTGCTGCACACGATGACCTGGTTGTTCCCTCAACCAGAACATCTACCGTACAGCACAGAACCTTTGCTTTTCTTGGTCCATCTTTCTGGAATAGGTTGCCTGTAGCATCTTACGACATTATCTTCTTGATCTATCTTTACCTTTATTCCATAAGCACTTGAAAAGCATTTCCTTCGATCCTGGTTTTCCATCTTTAGGTCGATAGCACCTCTGCTGAGTTTCTCTTGAAGAGGAGCTATATAAATCAGTGATTACATTACATTACCGAGTTACAATACACGCTCATTACATCATACTGCAAATAAGAGATGATTAAAGGAGAGACAGCTACCTACCCGACTGTTCGACGACCTTCGTCTTTCGTTCCTCTGCTGAGCTGTTTGGACGAGCGCCGCCTGTTTGCGCATCTGGTTGGCGACGACCTTCCAGTGATCGCGACTTCTCCTCAGGTCATCGATTTCCGTCTTCAGTTGCTTGATGACCGAACCGTGCGACTTGTTTAAATAGTCTTCGATACACGACAGAATCAGGTCATTGAGTTGCTGTGAAAGAATCAAATGCTAAATCACCAACAGACTCAATTGAACTGTTGATGGATAAAGCATTCCTGCTTTGTGCACGAACGAAGCACTCCAAACAGGGCAAACTGCTTACAATATGTAACTGCCCTTCTTCTAAAAGGGTTCATAAATGCACACACGACCATATGAAAGAACATCGATAGCACTGAGGAACTGTGAGTTAAGGATTTACTCAAGGTCCCTATTACAATACAATACAACTAATTGATACTGCACTCTTCCAAAGTTCAGAAGTGCAGATACGACCATACGAAAGAACATCGATGGCGCTGAGCAACTGTGAGTCAAGGACTTGCTCAAGGTCTTTGCACAGCGACCGTATGAGTGGAGGCTTGAACCCGTCTCTCCATGTTACAGGCCAAGCACTCCATCTGCCCGACTACCATGCCCCACAATCAACCAAGACCGTTAAATTGAACACCAAACATCTACAGCATCTTGTGCAAAGTCAGTCTTTCTTACCTTGGCCGTCAGAACGACTTTGTTCTCCCTGTCGGCCACGTGCTGTGTGCCGACGAACGAAGTCAACACCTCCGCTTCGGCTGCCTCCAATCGCGACTTTTTCTGCTGATTCAAGTCGTTTGGCGAAGAATCAGACAAAATACGTTTAACTCCGGATCGCTGCGTGGTTGTCTCGCCCACGACCTCAGGTGTCGAATTGTCGATGTCGATGACTTCGACATCTTTGTCGTCTGCTGCTGAAGTCGTGCCGCTGACGCCATCCGGTTTCGATGGGATCTCGTCAGATTCTGTTTCCGTCTTGTTTTCAAAGATTTCGCAGTTTTCTACCCGATAGACTGGTCCATTAGATCGCCATTTATCCGAATTGTCCGCGGAATCGGAACGGACGTGTGAAGTCGGGGCTTTCGTCAACGGATCCGGGTCGGGGCTGCTTGGTTCACAGAAGATCACTTCATCGTCCGACACGTGATCGTCTTCAACGCCATTGACAGCACCTTATGAAGGAGACAAAAGGCAGATATATATCTGTACTAGAGTATTTGCCCGTCATATATGACGGGTTGAATAAGAAAATGAAAGATGGATTGATAGACAGACAGACAGCAATTAGTAAATCTGTCTCTCCCTCCCTGCCTCCCTCCCTCCCTGAATCGAAAAATAGAGTACTTGCCCTGTGTTGCACGTGACCAATCGATGTTTAGGCTAATAAGTCTTTCTTCGTCTTTTATCCTCCTTCCCCTCAGATCGTGTGCCATAATGAGGGAGTGATGCCGGGAGAGAGGGAGGAGTGAGTGAAGGAGGAAGGGACAGAGTTAGGGCGGGAGGGAGGCAGGCAGAGACAGACTTACTAACCGTTGTTTGTCCATCAATCCGTCTTTCTGTCTATCTGCCCAACGCAGGCCTTCACCCGATGCCGGCGTTAGGGGGTCGGCCACAGGCCTCTCAGGCATGGTTAGCAGTATTCCATACATTCCACTGCAGCCAAAAAGGGACGGCCACTACATTCCAAAGCGTTTATAGCATGATGGACAGACGGACACGCATATCTGGGAAACTATATAAGAGATTATTAAAAATTGGCGCATCGTGAATGAAGACTGCTTAACCCAATTTAAAACAGCCCTTATGGAGACGAACTGAGATCCAGTACTGAGGTCTTGCAGAGAAAGAAATCCAACAAAACCAACTAGCTATATATAGGAATGTATTATAACCATGTCTATAATATTATTATTAGTGATTTTATATAGCGCCCCTTCAAGCATGGGCGGCGATCATGGGGGGGGCAGGGGGACATGTCCCGCCCACCTTTAAGAGTGGAGGGGGACACACCATACATTTGCCCCCCCCCACTTTTTGAAGAAACCCCAAAAAAGGCGAAGAAATGTAATTGTGTGTGAGGGTTTTCACAGCCTGTTTTGACCAGATGAGGTAAAAAAAAGTCAAATTTTGAGCAGAAGTGTCCCCCAAAATTCTAAGAAAGAAGAAGAAATTGGTAAAAAAAAGTGTTAATATTTATAAAGTTGTAGACGAACTCCTAAGAAAGGACATTATGACATTATTGTTATGACAATATTGTTGGGAGACCCGAAGAAAGGTTGGGAGACCTGAAGAAAGTAGTAAAAAAGAGGTGAATGACTAAAAAAAAGAAAAAGAAAAAAAGGTGATGAACTTTTTTTGAAGATGAGATTCTATATTTTTTGGAAGATGAGAATCCAGAAAAAGTCTACGGACCAAAAATTGTTTACTTGTTGACTGTTCAAAAAGTTGTAAAAAGAGGCGAAAGACTAAAAAAAGTCAGCAACTTTTTTGGCAGATTGTTAGATTAGATTTTGCTTTATCTTGGGTGACCATGGCCGACTTTGTCCCCCCCTCCCACCTCTCAGACAAGATCGCCGCCACTGCCTTCAAGACTATCTACTCAGTAGCGCTCCCAGCCCAACCACGGTCAAACATTTAATGCTTTTCCAATTAAAACTGGACCCATGAAAGGAAAGGCAAATTTAAACAAACCTGGATGACAACTGGTCTACTTAAACCTTGTAGGAAAAACATTCTATATCTAAAATACTTGAAAACGCCAAACTTACAATATAAACAAAAATTCACAGAATATAGGAATAAGTTTAAAACTATTACAATCAATGCAGAAAAAACTATTATTATACAACTGAATTTTATAAGCACCATAATGATCTAAAAATGACTTGGAAACTTGCCATTCTGGCGCTTTGCGGATGAAAAAAGCACTGGAATCAAGAGATATTAAAGTAGATTCTCTGATAATACATGGAACTAACATAAAGGATGCTGAAAAATAGCAAATAGTTTTAATAAATACTCTACTAGCCTGGCTAGCGAATTGGCTAGCAAAGTTCAAGATCCCCCTGCTCTTTCGACGTGTATATGCCAGTCCCTTATCTAAACTCTATGGGCCTAACCATGACCTCCACTGAGGAGATTATGAAAATCGGCCGTTGAACACTTCAAGAGAACTCATAGCAAACGAGTTGGTGATATTGACCCTTATACTGCCACCTCAAATTTAGCGCTGGTAGCTCACTCCTTAGCTTATCAACTGTTCCCTTTCAAATGGGATAGTTCCCCAAATGTTAGAGACAGCCAAAGTAGCTCCAATCTTTAAAAATGGGAAAAAGATAGCCTAGTGAACTATAGACCTATTTCAGTCCTTCTATGCTTTCCAAATACTTTGAAGAGTTACGTATGACAGACTAACTATATAAATAAATCAAACATCACTCTCAGCATGGATTTCAACACAGGCACTCCACTTTTATGGCCCTACTAGATATAGATAGGATTTCAAAGGCCATCGATAATAATGAATATTCTGTAGGAATATTCCTAGACCTAGCAAAAGCCTTCGACACAGTTGACCATACTACGGTATCCTTCTCAAATATTGTCAAACTATGGAATAACGGGCACCCAACTAAAGTGGTTCTATAGTTACTTCTAGAACCATACAGTCACGTGTAATGGAGTGTTATCGGAGATCGGGTACATTAGCTATGGAGTCCCCCAACCCCAAGGCTCAAACCTCGGACCCCTCCTGTTTTTGTTATATAACGATGACTTAGCAAATGTATCCTCCACTCTGTTCTTCATTCTATTCACAGACGATACCAACATTTTCTACTCCCAACAGATCATGGCAAACTCTGATTGAAGCTATAAATACTGAACTGACATATGCTAGCAACTGGTTTTCCGCACACATACACTAACCTGGATACGATCAACTTTATCCTACTTAAATCGCATAGGAAAATAAACCCAATAGATCTAACACTGAAAATTCAAGGGGTACCCATTACTCAAGTAGAGTCCACTAGGTTCCTAAGTGTAGGTAAATGTTGACCAACATCTAACGTGGAAGAAACATATCAATTCTATCTTGCTAAAAATTGCTAAAACATAGGTATCATAACTAGAATCTCTCACCTACTCCCTAAAACTATCAGGCTACAGTTACACTACTCTTTAGCCTACCCCATCTAACTTATTGTAATCTAATCTGAGCCTCAAACAACGAATCCAGACTCCATAAATTAGAAATACTGCAAAGGAAGGCAGTTCAAGCTAAAATTTTACACTTATTCATTACTAAGACAAAGTAACAGAACAAGAGGGTACCATAAGAAGGGTACCATAAATCGGACTCGAGACACCAATGGACATCGATCTCTGGACAACCCCTCGGATACGTCGCAGTGCTCGTGAATAAGCTGGTGCTTTGTGCTCAGCTTTACAGTGGCGCTTTAGAAAATTGGAGATTACGATTACGATAAGAAGTGCTTTCAATCTCCATTTTCAGAAATACATGTACTAAGTTCTTGAGAGAAAATCCCAAGATGGTCTAAAAAAATCCCAAGTAAAAATCCCCAGATTACTATGGAAATTCCCAAATAGTTGAGGTTCTAACCATAAGGGAAATAACAAATTTTATTTTTAAGACCACCACAATATATATATATATAATATATATATATATATATATATGGCACCTGCAGGTTCCAGTATAATATATATACACACAAACACATATACATACACAGTGCCACACACAACCATTTCGACTCAGATCAACATATTGCAGGCTGTCTGTTCTGTTAGTAAAGATTTATCGCATAACATGTACATGTACAGCGAAGTGCGTTTGCAGGCGCTTAATTAAAGAATAAATATTATTATTATTATTATTGTTATTATTTTTTTTTTTAGCCCCGGGGTATCAAGGATCCCCCAGGTAGATAAAAAAATTGTCCGGAGACATATGATAAAATAAAAAATTATTCCTGGAACGGCCGAGCGAGTTTTTGCTGCGATATTGTTAAGGATATTGTTATTATTATTATTGCGTTATCATTATCCGGTAACATTGAAATCCGGATTCTGGTTCCCCATCGTGCCTAGGCACGCGATAGCATTGAACCTCTGGATTGTGATGGATATTTTTTGTAACAGGAAGAAGGTTTCTCGAGGGTCTTCTTATTATTATTATTATTATATATTGCTGTATTCAGTTCATATTTTCTGATATTCGAATAATGTCTGTCACTTCTGTTATTGTATAATATTGAATTTATACAGCAAGCTCTCATTTGCAAGATAAAGATAATTGATCTTGGTCTCACCTGAGAGATGTTTCGACGAGGGTCCAGTTACAGACGCAGGTGTTGAACTCCTGGAACCAATGGTGTTTCCTTCATTGAACGGCGATTTCAGGGTGTTTGGGTCATCGACTACGTTAACGCAACTGACTTCCAACAACGAATCGCTGCTGTTTTCGTCGAAATTTGTCGAGTTCCTGTGCGTCGTTTCATCGTCCTGAGTTTCAGAGATCTTGTCGTCCGAAACGATGACCGCCTTTGCGGTGTCTTCATCGCCGTCGTTACCTTCGGATAACACCTCTTCGACTGTCATGTCATCAATGTCGTGTTTGTCTCCTGTAATAAGCCCGTTCGACAAACGCTCCTGTAATCCATTTTGTAGTGGATTGTTCGGTTTAAGCGACGTTGACTTTTTGGCAACATTCTTCATTTTCAACCCTAAACGAGCATTTCAAGCAAAATTATAGAATCCGTCATCACCAGGTTTTCCACGGGGGAAAGTGTTTAGTGGTTAGTTCTCCGACACAGTTCACAACCAAGCTGGACTGTCCAGAGTGGCCATTATCTTTGATCATAGCAACTTTAAAGGGTCCAACTTTAAAAGCACTATATAAAATCTTGAAACAGATACGAGATGGAAATCTTCAACCACTGGTCTCTTCCTACTTCTTAGAGGTCTACGAAATTTGAGTACGAGTCATTTTTACTGCTCCAAGGAATGAAACAGACTATCGAAGTTTCCCCGATGATTACACTGTGTTTCTTCCCTGAAGGAAAGCCTCCGATTCACTATTTTCTCGCTGGATTTCAAACATCTGGATATACAACTTCTCTTCATCTGGCGACTGACATATCACACCTCAGATTCACACTTCTCTGTGACTTTAAGTAAACATATCCATAAAAACAGTAATAAAAGTACGATACAAATATGAATACATAAGATAAAGCAGCGGTTCCCAAACTTCTCTGGGTCGCGACCCACTTGTGAATATCTTGGCAATCTCGGTACCCACTGTGTAAAATTAAGCATTCTGTACTAAAATTTCCTTCGTAAATTGGTATTCAAATATGCGGATTTACGTGCAGCGCTTAGAAATTTTAAGCATTAATAGGAAACTTAGGTAAAAACAGTTTACAATTTATTGCAATCCAGCTAGTTATAGCCCAATCATAGCCAAATGTTGTTGCTGCAAACAAATAAATGTTTCTAGAAAAAATTTGGCGACCCACTTGCCAGAGCTTCGCGACCCACTTTTGGGTCGCGACCCAGTTTGGGAAACTCTGAGATAAAGCACGCTTGTATCATACACATATAAACAGATACAAATATGCTGAAACATATTTATTACACAAGCGAACACACACACACACACATACAAACATGTAAACACCAGAATGTATCCGGACACTCAAAAAGCACTGAAATACAACTACATTGGTAATACATGTATACACAAATAGACACTTAAATACAAACAGACAGACTCTGGCCAGCTCTGCAGTTTACACTTTCAGCACGGTAACCCAGCTTCAGAACTGTGAACTGTTTTGACTCAAACAGCTGAAGCTGATAACGTTGGCATTTCAGAGTCACTTAACAATTAATCAAATTCTACACCAAAAAAATCGCCCTCACCACAACCAGAATAGCTGTGTGCTAAATGTTGTTGTTACCAGTAGCCATCGAAACATGCTACTTTAAAAACTTGCATATTCGTACATCCTTGGTCATAAGCGACGAGATTTTCATCAAATAGCTTTTCTAGCTTTGTAGTTTTTACAACATCTACACTACAGAGACCACTGAACAACCCAAGCACAAAGCAGATGCATGGGGTAGCACAGGCTTACATCTCTGTATTGTAAAGCCAATGCCTTTGTTGTAGGCAGTCCATTGTAAAAAAAGTAGTCCTTGCACATTTTCTAAACTGGCAAGATTTAATTTGGTAGGTTGTACTTCAACAGAGAAACTGAAGAGAGGGCGCTACAAATTTTTGACCTCGTTCGTCCAATGAATTTAAGATGCTTGAATACAATTTCACTTGATGCGACCGGAAATTCCGCCAGAAACGTTAGGCACATCGTCAGTCATTCCTGCAAGATATAATCAGCAGACCTTGCTCATGAATACAAGTCCTGAGGCTTTTGGTCAAAGGTGTCTCGCCTCTCAGTCGCTCCTCAAATTCAAATAGTGCGAGGCTTGAAACGTCGTCATACTCCAGAAAGGACTGTTTAATACTTTCTAGTCTTTTCAGTTCTTCTTGAAATGTTTTTGCTGGTTTCACTCTAGCAGTTATCATCGGAGCTACTTGTGTTTTAAACAGCTAAGCAAGTGCATTCGAAAATGCTGAAGGAACCAGGAACAGTGTCATTCTTTAGAAATCTTCTTTTTGGTTTTTCAGAAACTGCAGCATTCTTCTGTTGCCTGGCAACATTTGTGTCTCGCCACTCCTGATTGAAGTCTCTTGGATGGAAATTACGTGAACAGAGCTTTGAATATTTAGTAAGAATAAAGTCTTTTCGACGATTAGCTCGTACCCATTTTGCACATAATTCTGTATTGTGAATTGGAAACACATGGAATGTTATTTTTTCTCCATCCTTTCCAACACCTGTGCAATCCTGATGGCCACTACTACAGCCAAACCCTGCACACTTATTCACCATTTTGCCTTTGTACACAAAGTTAAGCACCAGCGAAACAGAGTAATGAAGATAATCCAGTAAAACAGAATAATGAGTATAATCCAGTCCACACTGCAGATAATCTAAGTCTAACTCATAAACTGGCAAATATCTGCTGAATAAAGTAACTGAGATAATCCAAATTTTAATAAAGACAGAATCGTTGACAGTTCACAACTTCCACAAAGTAACTAAATGTAAGTGTACAAAGCAGACCATAACTGCCTTCGCAGACACACACTGGATTCTAATGGCAGTGTAATCGGGTCAGCGATCAACCATCCCGCCTCCCCTCTAGCAAATTTCATTATCCGCTTTTATACCCCGTCTGTCTAGATGGTTAATGTATATAGAAGTTCATGGCAAGGTCCACACCTCTATTGGAAACTTCGTCAGCCAGCACTGGCGTAAACTTGTCCAAAATATATGAGAAGTTGTTTTTTGTGTTTTTTGTTTTTATGGTTGTTGTTGCTTTGGTTGTTTTTAAGATTTTCGGATTTCAAATCATAAAAATCATGAAAAATGGCATGAACAAGAGCTCCAACTTAGTTTAATTCAGTTGCGATTTCAGAAAATTAAAAATCATTAAGTCAATGTTATTAAAATAACTTCTACAAAAATGAGAAAGTCATTTTTTTAAACAAATTTTGTGGTTTTATTTTTTTTTTAAACCAAAATCCGAAAGAAAAAAAATTTTCACCTCTGGTCTGGACAGTCAGCAGGAGGCTTCCGGTGTCATGTTAATGCGTTTACATGCAAATTTGTTACATATTGAAGATATTGAAGATAAAAATATATCTTTGGTTTCATTATGAATTTCTGATAGTATTTCAGTTCTGTCTCTGTTTTTCTGTTTCTGAAGAAATTTGTCTATATTGAAACATAATATTTCAATATTTGAAGAAATTCTCCTCTCAATTTTTTTTAGGGGGCATTGCCCCGGCTCCTCAATTATTGGGGGGCACGTGCCCCGGCTGCCCCCCAGAGTCTACGCCTATATCAGCCAGTCTAGCCCCCTCCCCGTCCAACTCCTAAAATACACAGGTATCTGTCGCCCATCACATAAATTTTCAACTAGTGAGAAATGAGAAGTGTCGAGCCTACGAAGTAGCTGCAAACTGAAGCATAGCTTGGTAACGGTAATTTTGGATGCCGAATCATACAAGTCAGATAGAAGCGTTTAAAACTAAACACCACAAACCATTTGCTCAAACCGCACCATGACGTCACCACTGCGCCATCCGTTATATCACCACAGTATAGCGGGCGCCATTTTGTTTCGTAAATGGCCGACTTGACGGCTGCATGCACAGCACGCAACGATCTCACGGTCCCAATAATCCCAGTACCAAAATAGCAGGCTGAGCAATAGTGCTCTCGGCCGGGTCAGGGACCATCTCAGGCGTACAGCGTGCGACGAGAAATAGTGTTGCCGGAACAAAGAACAATGTACAATACGCGCCGCCCTACTTTAGTCGTTTGACGTTCTGCACAACTCCCTCACGCTCCCATAGCAGTGCGTCTAGTGTTTCCTATATGGGTCACAACAAGGCCGGGTACTGCGTCCGCCATATTGCAACACAAATCGGACCACAAAACGAACGTAGGCAACACATCTCAACACTACCCTGACAACTAAACAAGAGGCGACATGCAAGGTATCAGTGAATTTTATCAAAGACGCCACTTTACGGCATAATTTATTTACAATTTAATAATGCTTTCGTGATCAATCACATCTTCGCACAAGAAAGATATCCGGCCATACAATTTCGCGCACGGTAGACTACACATGAGCTAACACCAAGCTAAGCAAGGCAAGCCTGGGCGAGAGGTGAGGGGCGATGATATCCTGGTGAATTGTGATGTGTACCAGCATGGCAAGCGATCTTGCCACATGATCAGAAGGCCGCCTGGTCGATAACAAACTCGCCCGCCCGCCCGCCCGCCCGGCCGGCGGGCTGACGGCACAGCCAGCCAGCCAGTCAGTGTAGTGTTACCCATGCACCACGTAGCCCGAGCCATATTGCCACATGATCAATGCGTTAAGCATACACCGACGTACGCTGCACACACTAGCTAGGCAGAGCATACACGGATGCCCGGTACATGCATGCATTCACTGCCTAGCCACCGCTCACACAACCATGCACGCTTCGACGTATATGATCTCTAAATCTCCTCAAAAACCAAATGTAACAAATCACAAAGAAATTTCCACAAAGCAAATTCCAATCGTTAAGCCAAGTTAGCCAACGATGAAATCATGCAGCAGCTTAGACCTTTCCATGAATCTATGTGGGAAAATTAAGATTTTTAAAGATTTTATCACAATATAGTTGAGTAAACATTTTCTGTGGACCAAAAACTAGATTTATTATAAATGTTAAAAATTTTATATTTTTTACATCAATTTTTTTAAAATAAATCTTACATTATAAATTTTATAAATCTTACAATATAATTTTTATAAATTTTACATTATATTTTCAATTTAGATTATTTCAATTTGTATAATTTTAAGTTTAAAAAAATATTTTATACATAACAATACAAAATATACTTTACATTTGTACATTTATTACTCCGTGATTTATAGGAAAAGTAGGCTTCCCTACACACATTCAAATAGCCCCGCCCCAATCGAAGATGTTTCACTCCTTTCCATAACTCCTTCTCTGCCCATAAAAAATAATGCCCTCATTACTACAATTACTCTACTGAACCATGACACTTAACATAACATGTACACAAACCAATGATTTGATACACACACAAAAATAACAATTTAGGACGTACAAATAAAACATATGTAATGATTCAGTACACACAAACCAATGATTGGGTACACACACACAAAATAACAGTTTAGGACGTACACATAAAACATATGTAACAATTCAGTACACACAAACCAATGATTTGGTACACTCAAAAAAATAGCAATTTAGTACATATAAAACATAATGATTCAGTCATAGGCGTAGACTTGGGGGGCAGCCGGGGCACATGCCCCCCAATAATTGAGATGGACTGTACATCCAATGCACCAAGTGTAGATTGAATAACCAAATCCCCCAATATTTTCGACAAGTTTACGTCAGTGGATTCAGTACACACAAACCAATGATTTATGATTTGGTCTGTCATTTGGATTCTGAATAAACGAATATATATATAGCAGAGGTCGCAAGACGCCAGAAGGCGTATACAAGACTGCGAAGCAGTCTCCGCTGTACGCCAGAAGGCGTACACAGCACTGCGAAGCAGTGTCCCCCACAGGTCGCCTAAATTTCTTCTTTATTCGCTACACGCATTTAAACTTATACCTAAATTTGTTGCTTATTCGCTACAGAGATTGAAACTTATAACCCCGGGCAACGCCGGGTAAACCTGCTAGTATATATATATATACAAAAAAATAACACATAAAAAATAACGATACAGTACACATAAAAACATAATGATTCATTTACAGACAACACCAAAAAAGCAAGGATGCATTACTTCAGTTAATGACATGAAAAATTTACAAATGCAAAGAAAATCAATCCAAATGCACAGGACTACATGATTGAGCCATGGCAGTTACTCAAATGCGTTCGAAAAACACACTAAAATCATAACGCTATGTTTGCAAAACCATGTCAAGAACAACAGTTGATTCTCTGGATTATCACGCCATATTTTACAAAATTTGTAGGATGTGAGACTCATCTCACTTTCTATTCCTCCACTGCAGAGTCCTCAGATGTTCCAGTTTTTTTATTGCGTCCGAGTTCAATCCATTTCGACATTACAGAAACTTGGCATTCCAGTGGCAAATGTCGATTTCTTTATTTTTAACATCATCTGGTAAGTCATCACATGCGTGACCTCAAGAGGCAGAACAAAGCATATCAGTGGATTGTCACTGATCCACTGAATTCAAGAACATGTCAGCCATACAAATGACCCGAGTAGCTTCTTGTGATGACAACTCACTTTCAAGGGCAGAGGAATAATCGTTTAAACAAACAGAACCTGCCTCGACTCCACTGGCGGCGATCTTGTTTGACAGGTGGAAGGGACAAGGAACGGTTTGAACTGATCCAGATGGTCAAAAAAATTTTTTTTCAACAAAAATGTGTTGCCCTTTTTTGGTGTTTCTTGAAAATTTGGGGGACAACCGTATACTGTGTCCCCCCAATGTTAAAGGTGGGGGTCTTGTTCCCCTCGACCCCCCGGGATCACCGCCTATGCTTGATCAAAGCAAATTGGTTGGAATGGTCCCACGCATATACAAATTCACTCTGAACTCAAAATTGAACATGTGATGCAGGATGCAACAAACCAAATAAAACACCATCTAAACAAACTACACACTAACAGCAATCCACAACACAAATACGACAATCAAAATAAATTGCATGTATGTATGTATGTATCTGAACATAAATTTATAAAGTGCAAAATATAAACCTGTCAAATGTGCCATTTAACATTAACATTAAATTTAACATTAACAAAAGCACCGAATAAACATAAGTACTAAAAATAAACGAACACGCAACAATTTCTGCTTTTCAAAAAGCAGTAAGTTGCAAATAAAACTTATTTATCTCAGCCAAAAGGAATGAAACATTACAGTCAATCAAAACACACACGCCAGATACGTACCCAAATAAAAGAATAAAAAACATAACTGGAACAATGGGCCAATCGACGACTATATTACATGTCAAAAGTGATCACAAGGTTTAGGGACTATGGCCAAAAAAGTCGGTCTACAGAGATTTAACTAAAACAACGGAGAGTTTAAGGGGGTGTATGTCCCCTATCACCCCGTTGAATCCGCCATTGGGAACATTGCTCTGCAGATTTTTAATTAAACCGACAGAGCTTAAGGGGGTGTATGTCCCCATGACCCCATTAAATCCGCCATTAAAACGAAGAATTTACGGGGTGTATGTACCCTTGTAATCCCGTTAAATCCACCATTGGTAATGTTGGTATGCAATTTAAATTAGATGATGAGTTTAAGGGGGTGTATGTCCCCGTTGAACCCGCCATTAGGAACCTGCTGATTCTCTGGCGAACAGCTTCTTGTCATTTCGAAAGATATCACAACTTGGTCTGTGGAGTCTGCTATGTCATAAGAATGTTGTGCCCGCTCTAAATTCAAATCGTTTGACTGAGTATTATATTTAAATAAATACTGAAACAGTATGCAACAACAACGCGGCCCTTCGAACAGTATTGAAAGACCACGTGACACGCTTGGGCCGTCTCAGCGCTACAAAGCGGCGAAGCATACCATTAAATATATTCGCCATAAGCTGATGCAAATTAAACAATCGTTAATGTTTTTCATAATCTGTAGGGTTTGACAGATTTATGCAGGGTTGATCTTGCGGTATTTAATGAAAGACCAGCTTAACCGGAAATGTTAACGGTTTCTTGTGCGAACTATGTTCTTTTTGTTCTATGGCGAATAACGAACTGTACGAAAACATGGCGTTAACTAGCGTACAAAACACGCTTAATTCAAAACTATAATAGCGAAACCTGGAAATAAAAACTCTGAAAAAGAAGACAGGATTGTCATTATCTGCATAAATAAGCGGTGAGTCATTATCGATTGTTAAAACGACTAACCGAAACATGTTTCTTACCTTATTGTGTACAACGGAACGATTTCGTTAACCGATGTTTAACAAACGCTGTTTGTAGGCGGCGCTGCGCATGCGCATTGACATATGTATGCAAATTATCGTCCTTGTCTGAACGTGGCCTGCATTCGTATTGGCTACAACTTATGGCGACCTGCATTCCTATTGGCTGCAGCCTATGGTAACGATGACGTCATGGCGTGTTTCACGTAACTGCATATCTACCCGCATATGTCACGGATTGCGTCAAAATATGTTTCTTCCATGTCATGGCATAAGCACTTTTGAAATTTATACGGAGCGCATTGTGAAATGTCGGTTGTATTATTGTTTATTGTAGAAGCATAGGCCTAATTGTTAATATGGTTTCAGTTACTCACGTAGTGCCTTGTCCAAAGAGCCAGTGCATGCATGAGGTACCTACAAAGCTCTATTATTCTATATCAAGTAAGTAAGTAAGAATATCCTTTATTAGAACCAACTGCTATTCACATTTTGGTGTACATTCATGCATGCATGCTAACATGCAAACATATGTCATAGGCCCACATCAAAAGTTGGCCTATATGATCAGCCAAATCTAAAATGTGGATTCATAGATTTAGTAATAAATGAGAATTATATATTTCAGATTGGTAGCAGGTCATTTTATTGTTTAATATTTTCTAAATAAAATTTTAACCCAGACTGTACAGCGAAAAGTATAAACTTGCTACTCTGCAACCAAGGCATCCATATACTTTTATTTTGCACACATTGCTTGTATACACAGCATAATTTAGATGTGATTTTGCTGCCTTTAATTCAGTCTTTTCTAGTGATATAGTGGGGGTATGTTACCCCATTGGTTAGAGCAATTTGGTTTTAGCAAGGATCGAGAGTACGGTTCACCGTTCACGCCTTCCCTGAGATAGTTACTGTGTAGGGACCTTGAGAAAGGTCCTTTACTCACAATTGTTTTGTGCCTTAGATTAAGATTTCTGATCTTGCATATTATGATTATGATCATGGTGATGGTTGTGGTGATGATGATGGCTACATCTGGACCATAGCATTTTTAAGTGCATAAGTAGGCCCTACTCTAAACTTGTAGTTGCTTAACAATTGCAGTAATCGATTTCAGTGCACCGTTCAGTACTAGGACATCTGCCAACTCAATCTTCCATTCCACCACCATGGTCAGTAAAGCGGTTCTCTGTTTGATTGCTGTGATTCCCTGTTGATTGCCGTAGTTCTCTGCTTGATTGTCATGGTTTCCTGTTTGATTGCTGTGGTTCCCTGTTTGATTGTCGTGGTTCTTTGTTTGATTGCCGTGGTTCTTTGTTTATTTGCTCTGGTTCCATGTTTGATTGCTATGGTTCTCTGTTTGATTGCAGCGGTTCTCTGTTTATTTGCTGTGGTTCCCCGTTTGATGCTGTGATTTCGTATGTTTCAATTAAATTAACGCTTGCATATTTATACTCATGAATTCTTTGGCAATATGCCTGATGTCAATCTTGGAGAGCATGTACATTATTTGGAGCGCCATCATAATAATAATAATGTTTGGCGTCAGTGGCGGGTCTGCGATATTGGTAACAGGGGCGTGACGTTTGTGTATATCATTCTTAAAATGAATGTGGCCTGGAGATCAACTCAATTATTTCCATGTACGCAGTGTCCAGAAAATGAATTGCAGGATAAATTGCAGTACCTGGAGCGTGTTTTTTTAAATTGCCACTTAATTTAAAATATCTATAACGAGGAGAGAAGAGTATTAATTCACATTCATTGTTTATATTCAATATGTCGTCTCTTAGTGTCAATGCGCTCAGAAACATAGCAACAGAAGCAAATAGGCCTACAAATGAAGATTCAGCTTTGTTCTGTTCGGGGGTTTGTATCGCCATCTAGCGAAAAACGTTACTCAGCTATTCTGTTACTCAGCTATTCTGCCGAAAATTGTAATGCGGCCAAGTGATACGATATGAACATTGAAGCTTGATTATGCTGTAGCCAGCCCACTGCAGCTCCCACTCGACTCTGGTTTCTGGATTTTCGCCATGCAACTGCTCCCGAATTCGGGCAGAACAACCAACAAATTCATTGTCACAAAAACAACACTGTAGTTTTGGATTAACCTACCCTATCCTTCTCCAAAATTACTGCATACTTCCACTCCGGTCCATGTTTTTTCATCTTTAAGAAAGTAGATTTTAACTAAATTAACTCGTTACGTAGCCTAATAAACTTTTATATTGAATTTTGCAATAAATTCTAAGCAGAAGCTTAGCACAACAAATCATGACATCATCACATTTGTTGTTACTTACGCTGCTTTTGCAAAACGCCACTGTCAATGTAAAAAGGCCCAACGAATTTTTACGAATTTTTACGAATTTTAAAATAGACCAAAAATTCGCGAATTTTTACGAATTTTAAAACCGAAAGTCACGAATTTTCGAACTATGGGGCAGGCCATTCAGCGCTCCCAGTGCGAGAGACCCCGAAAGAAAAAGCAAGTTAAAGGTAAAAGGGGAAAAGAGAGAATAGAAGAACGAACGAACGAAGATTGCTAGGTCTTAGAATTAAAATTTAATTCCATCATGGATAAATGCGAACTTACTGAGCGGCAAGAGAACGAAATAACTAAACACAACTACAAACCTTTACCCGTACAAACTTAAAACTGATTTATCATGTCTCATGTTGAAAAAAAATGCATTCTGAAACATTACTGGTGGACTAGTTCACGAGCGATACATCTGTATTTGTAATGTTGGATGCCAAAAATTAATGGGACAAATAATTTGGGACAAAAAACTGGAGAAGGTACCGACCTTTTGCAAAGGAGAAATGCTAAATATATTTGCACCTCTGCTGGCTTTGCATTTATGCAAGGTCCTGTTAGACTACTGCTTCATAATATGGACAATTCACAAAATCTGTGTGTGTGTGTGTGTGTGTGTGTGTGTGTGTGTGTGTGTGTGTGTGTGTGTGTGTGTGTGTGTGTGTGTGTGTGTGTGTGTGTGTGTGTGTGTGTGTGTGTGTGTGTGTGTGTGTGTGTGTGTGTGTGTGTGTGTGTGTGTGTGTGTGTGTGTGTGTGTGTGTGTGTGTGTGTGTGTGTGTGTGTGTGTGTGTGTGTGTGTGTGTGTGTGTGTGTGAGCAGTCATCTGATTATTGTATTGTATTGTATTGTATTTGGATATTTATAAAGCGCTTCTAGCGGGAGGGCCATTCAGAAGCGCTCCCAGTGCGAGAGACCCCGAGAGAAAAAGCAAGTTTTAAG
The DNA here is from genome assembly GCA_963556255.1 of Allolobophora icterica. Classification (NCBI taxonomy): domain Eukaryota; kingdom Metazoa; phylum Annelida; class Clitellata; order Crassiclitellata; family Lumbricidae; genus Allolobophora; species Allolobophora icterica. The sequence continues at coordinate 52,193,401 of OY744612.1, forward strand.
AAAGGTAAGAGGAAGAGACATTACCTGAGAGAATAGATGAACGAACGAACGGAGGAAGCTCATTCCAAAGAGCAGGGCCAATGGAGGCAAAAGACCTAGATTGAACCAGAGAAGTCCTGACACGGGGAACGAGGAGGTCAAAACGGTCAGATGAACGAAGAGGATGAAGAGAAGCAGCTGAGTGAGGGCGATGTATTAAGTCACATAAATATTTTGGAGCGACACCAAGTTGAGCCTTAGAGACAAGGATGAGGACCCAAGGATGATTAACTCCTACTTGGAGGATCCATTGATTTTAACTGTATACTTTTACAGCTAGCTTGGTCCATATCTGCAGACTAAACAATGGTTTGGGTGATGAGGAATACTCTGGACTGACAATCTTTCAATAAACGAATATTTGATTTGATTTGATGTCAGGAACAGGCATTAATGTAAAGATATTATTTCTTTTTGCAGATTCCAGTTATTGACGAGAGTGCAGTTAACGCATACTTGACCCAATTTGACAAGAAACTGGAAGAAAAGGCAATCAACGTGTGTGAAGAAAGATGTCTGCTTAGCGCATGAACTGTTTTCCAGGACAAATGGGTGTTTGTTCATGCATTCTTTTTTGCCGAAATGAAGAAATCAGTTACATATAATGTGGATATGCCAGCGTATGCCAGCGTGGAATTGTCTTGGAAGCTCAGTGTTAATGTGGTGCTGGGATTAGGTCCAGAAGCTTACTGCAAACATGTCAGTTGCAAATTATATGCCTTAATGCAATTTTCAAAAGTGGGTAATTTGATTGTACAGGAAACATGTTGTGAACAACTGCTAGCATTAGACAATTAGTGCAAGTGTTACAAAGGAATGCTGCTAAAAATTAAATATATTAAATTGTGTAAATCTCTTTCTCAGGGTTATTCTATTTCTGCCATGTCTATTAATAATAATAATAGAGATTTAAGTGCCATTTATACGTGACAGTCGCATAGAAAAGTTACTTTCGGAATCTGGGCATCAGAAATTCGTGTGGTAAATCAATACCAAACACTCATCTTTTACCACCTGCAAATTTGCATACACTCAACAATGATCATGGCTGTGATGTAATGACACCTGGGTACATATTTTTGAAAACTAATCAACACTCAATGAAAAGACTACTATACGGCATCAAAAGTAGCATTGTGGTACAAACTGAGATCAATGCGTTTAACTACTTCACAGTTTGGAAGTTTGCAAGGCCACAGAAAGAACGGCTTTGTACAAGCTTGCCTGGGAACTGATCTCGCCATCACATTTCCATTCTGCAGCTACAGATCATGGAATAAAATAATTTATGAGTCATTTGCCATTAAAGAAATTGAGAATGTATGTATGTATTGTATTGTATTGTATCTAAACATTTATAAAGCGCCTGTCACAGTGTGCGCTAATCAGAGGCGCTGTATTTCATCCAGACTGCAAAGAAAAGAGTAGAGTTTTCATTTCAGCTAGTAACCCATGCCTTTGCAGCACTCCAGACCGTGTGATTGATGATGACCGCATTGTCAGAGTTAAGTGCCTTTCATTGCAAAAGATCACCCAATTTCTTCCGTTTCCGTTCCTTCTTTGAGGACATTGATGGCCAACTTACACTTAGCAAGACACGCAATATTATTACCACGTTCAGGGTCAACTCTTCTGTAAAGGAAGACAGATGTGCTTTTTTGTTGTTTATGATTTAGGGGACGTTAAGTGTATTTGCATTTCATGTGACCCTGATTTCATTGAGACAATGCTTTCACCTTTGAAACATTTCCACTCTCATCATTTTACAAAAGCTTGCCTTGAAAAAGTTTTTTTATAAAGACTACTACACATTCAACATTCACAATAATTAATGTGGATCTGACAGTAACATCATAGTCTAATTTTGCACTACTTTAACAATGTCTGACATAGTCTAAGCATGTTTGGAAACAATACAACTGCAAAAATTAAATAGTACGTAACAAACAAATATATCTCATGACATTTGTGTTTCTGAATGGTTTGTTGAAATTTTATCTTTTTCCCAGGCGATAATTCGTTCAGTGTGAACTCTTTTGCTGCTTACTTTGTGTTCATTTAGTATTGCTGTACTTTGCATTTGATTTTTATTTCTGAAGGTGGGGTAGTTAACCTGCACATTGAATGATGCAAATGTATCGTGTACAACAAAACCTTTATCTGGCATAACAAAGTCCCCTGAATCTCATAAACTGGGCAGGCAACTACGTTCTGCTATTTGTCACTTATGGATCCACCACATGTGGGCGATACTTATGACACAAGACCTGATGGTGTGGCACCAACTAATATCTTCATTGCCTTAGGATTTATATAAGTTGAGAACGTTGCTTGCTGAGCTAGTGGGATCTGTGGAGTTCTTACTGCGCATTCAGTTCAATCTAATACAACACGTCTGGGAACTTTCTCCGGAAATCATAGGCATAAAAATTCACCAAATCACGCGAGGGCAACAAATTCCGCTCCCTCCACTGCAGTGACTTGATGCGAATCCGTGTACAAAAGACATTATACACAAGCCAAGCAGCAGCATGTCCAGTTCACAGTTTGTGGTATATCTTCGAAGTTTCATCAGAACTGTATCGAAACATACTTTTGCACTGATGTCTTCTCTTCTCCCGCTCTATGATGTCCTCTTCCTTTGTCGTGCCGGCACCTCTTTTTGAAGATCGCCGGCAGCCCTCTTTCCCTCTGTTGTCCCTGACGTCTCCCTCTCCACCGAGGCGGTACCTCTTTGAAGACTACAGGCTGTCTCTCCGTTCTCAGTCTCCTCTTTAAGTCCCCCTCTTCCTCCTGTCCCCCTCTCCCCTGCCGTGCCGTCAGAAATAGTATTTAAGCGGACGACGGCGAGGGCAAAAAGGTAGATTCAGATATAAATTGACGACGGCGAGAGAGACGATTGACGGAGAGAGAGACGATTGACGGCGAGATCACCATCGACATCTGAGCTGGTGGATAGGACCTGGTCGACGCGATCGCACACGTACGATGATTGCCGGTGACATTCTTCCCGTTGCAGACAGTACGGTGCGCAGTAGATGCTCGAACCAGAGCCGAGTATGGTTGAAATGTCGTTCCTTTATTAAACCAATAAAGTGATAAGCTGCTCGACTGAAGTTTCTGTAAAAAGCCCTCTGATTGATCACGAAGGCTGGACCTGCATCCAAGGATCCATGAATGTTTGGATGCTCTTTCTGATGGAGGCTGGTTTAGTACGTTAGATATTGTTTTTCCATCACTCAGGAAGCGCAATCTTGACACAAACCTCTCGCACTGGGAGCGCTTCTGAATGGCCCTCCCGCTAGAAGCGCTTTATAAATATCCGAATACAATACAATATTAGGAGTGGTTATCATCAGATTGCCATGAACTCGATGGACACAAAAAAACACGTTTCTTACGCGTAGGGGCATTTCTAAATGGAGGGTTATGCCCTTTGGGTTATGTAATATGGCGGGACCTTTTCGTCGATTAATGGGCATTGTTCTGTCATGCCTAACATTCAAGATCTGCCTGGTTTATCTTGACAACGCAATTTTGTTCGGGAGCACCCGATCATCATCCTGATAGGTTTAGACTGGTATTCCTGCGACTGAAGGAGGCCAGCCTCAAGTTAACACCAAGTAAGTGCCAGTTGTTCGGTAGGACTGTTGGTTTTCTGGGGCACATTGTGACCGGAGATGGAACAGCGGTGGAACTCGATAAATTCCACAATGTAACCGCATGGCCCGGACCCAAAACGGCTAAGAGATGTCCGGGCCTTCCTGGGTCTCTGCTTGCACTATATCGGAGGTTTATTTATATTTTTTTATTTATTTCGCGACCCTATTGTTCACGCTCACGAAGAAGGGTAGGGTGTTTGAGTGGGAAGAAGAATGCCAGGCCGCTTTATACTATTTGAAGACCGTGTTGACGACTACGCCGGTCTTGGTCCGTCCTAATGATCAGGACAAATACATTTTGGATTGTGACACTTCCAATTTGGGCTTTGGCGCCATACTGTGGCAAAGGATTGACGTTGAAGAATGGGTAACTCTTTACGTTAGTCGCTTTTTGTCCGCGCGGAACATAACTATTGTATTACCCGAAAAGAGTTGTAGGCCGTGGTCTACTTCACGAAATTGTACCGCCAGTATTCGTTTGATCGCCGTATCGTCCTAGGGACGGATTACGCAGCCCTGCAGTGGTTGCAGCGGACGCCGAAGCCTATCGGTCAACAGGGTAGATGGTTGGAGCGTTTACCTAAATTTGACTTCAAAATAGTGCATAGATCGGGTCGTAGGCACGGGAATGCTGATGCGTTATACCGACGCCCATTTCGTGAATATGGTCTGGATGATTTGAATCCCGTTACGGGTGTCGCGAAAGAAATAGTCGAAACCCCGTTAAACCTTAACAACTGCTCTCAGGATAGTATTGCAGTGGCACAGAGTGAGGATCCGGACCTGAAAGTGATAAGACCGTGGTTAAAAGAAGGAGCCCAAGTCTATATAGTTTACGGGAGGACGAATCGATTGATATACTGGCCAGAGGGATAATTCTTACTTACGCGAGGGGATAATTTACCGGAAGAGGTTGGACTGCAGCAAGTGTTGGTGCCATAGGCTTTGAGAGAGGAGTTCTTAATGTTTGCCTCACCACTCTCGGGTGACTAAAGGCCATTTTTGTGTTCGCAATAATAGGTGTCACGTGAGAAGGCGTGGATATCGGTTGGATGGTCGAAGGAAGGTCAAGAATTTTGCCAGCGCTGTCCGCAGTGCAAACAGTACCGGTGTGGTCAACCTCCTTGGCAGGGGTCATTACATCCGTTATCTTGTGGAGAACCATGGGAACGTTTCAGCCTAGAGATTACTGGTCCTCACCCGCGGATTTGCCGGGGTGGGGCACGTCTATATTCTCACGGTCTTGGAAAACTTTACAGAGTTTGTTGAGGCCATCCCAATGGCCAACCAAGAAGCTACCTCAGTTGCTAAGGCGCTAGTTAAAAATGTGATTGTTACAGACACTTACGTATCGGGGTCATACTTTGTTGGGAACCTGGTTAGGGAAGTCTGCAAGTTATTAGAGGTAGATAAGGCAAGGACTTCGAGTTACCAACCCAGTTGGAATGAGTTGATAGAAAGTTTACATCCAACCCTTAATTCCATGTTGGGATTAGTAATAAGCAGCCTTCAAAAAGGGTGGGATGAATTTCTCTCCGTCGTCTGGCCGCTTACCGGGCATCGCAGCACGAATTCAATAATAATAATAATAATAATAATAATAATAATAATAATAATAATAATAATAATAATAATAATAATAATAATACCACGTACTCCACGCTTAAATTTTAAATCACTGTTAATATCTTAGAGCCTGGGGGATCTTATTTGCCTCGGGCGACAAATAATAATAATAATAATAATAATAATAATAATAATATTATTATTATTTCGAACCGACAGACGCAGTAAGATTAAATTGAAACATTAAAGTACAATCAATATCTTAATTAAACACACGGTTTGGCAATAAAACTAGCGTGTTTAAAAACTGAAATAATAGTTTACAATTTTAAGGCAGCCAACTAATGCCAATGGTAGGCCCCTTATTAATGACATGTTTGGTAGGCCTGGGTGCTTACCCTCTGCTACCTGTTTGCTTATCCTAGCAAGCTTATATTCAGCTTTTGGACATCTTTTGGCTTCATACATTGGTCATTGGCAAGGCCTACTCTGCTATTTTTATAGCAGAGGCAGATGAAGAGGTTTACTTCTCGTAAACTGACCGCAACACAACGCCTGCAATCCACGGCCCTCTCAAATAGCTATCTTTAGGAAACTGATGACCTCCTCTTCATTTGCATATTGGCACACAGCAATATGTAGGCATTTTCTAATCAGCCAAACTTTCGATCACTTCGCGTTAATAACCTTACGCTGCTGCAAAGCTCGTGATTTTAGCGAAAGTACCTTTTAGACCACTGTCCATGCTGGCGCCACCTATAGCAGCCATTTTACAGACTACATACTACTCAAGCAAAATATAGCATTTTAGTTTTATTTACAATTGCAGTCAAACTCGGTCACAACGATAGTAACATTTTATGTCAACTGTCTGTTTTGTACAACGTAAGCGTTTGACTTTCATCATTAAAAGGCTAGTTACTTATTTGTGGAGGTATGGGGCTGAAATTTGCATATGTATCATAGCAATGCGTTTTATAATAATATCCTTTATTATTTCAAACCGACAGACGCAGTTAGATTACATTGAAACATGAAAGTGCAATCAAGATCTTAATTAAGCAGCCATGCAAGGCGCCGCCCTAGAGGGGGGGTTACGGGAATCGATCCGCGTACCTTACGCTCTCGTGGCCATGAGTGTTAGGGCCTACCACTGCTCTATCCCCCTCCCAAAAATGTAAATGTAACGGTATATTAATTGAGGCTACATTAATGTCTGATCGGTTTAACAGTTACAGAACCGTTACATGATAGTCAGGACACGATAGTCAACCAACGACAACACTCAATGTCAGTATTCTGAAAGACGATAAGTACAAAAACTGATGGTTCAAAAACGGAAAACTAGTAGGCGGACACACGTTTTTTCATGTAAATATTAAAACATCGTCTAGTATGGATATGTTCTCATTCACTGAACATACCTTAGAATTGTTGAAAGTATTTATATTAATAGTCAGAAGGCCTACTTTGTTCTCTGTTACTGAACTTATGGATGGGCATAACAATCGTAGTTCAATGCAAGCTTGGCCTCACATCTGCGTAGACAAGGTAAATCAGACATCTTCCAACCTCTGACCAAAAATGAGAGTTGATGCATATACAGCTACACTCCCCCATGTCGAACGTGGTGTTATCACCTGGGCTGGATTTGATTAAGCAGAGGCGGCGATCTTGTTTGACAGGTGGGGGGCACTTTTGAACTGATCTGGTCAAAAAAGAGGTAACAATGGCGTTCGAGTGACGCTTTAGAAGTTTGGACATTACGAAGATGTTGATTGCATTTTTCCATTACAGATGAGTTGCTAAAAATCCTTTGGCTAAAAAATTAGCGTAGGCTATTGCGGATGGACAGCCGACAATTTATTTATTTACTAAATCTGGACTATGTAACAAGTTTTCAGATACCTCTAAATGACTAATATATTGTATAAAATGACTTTACTATTATTCTAATTGCCATACCTTTATTATCTCGTTTTGGTTGCAGTGCGTAATTACTGATTGGTGCACATAAAAATTTGCGAATAATGAGATATGTTATGAGCGAAATGGTTTACCATAGGTGTTATATAACGGAGGAATAATTATGGTGGATGGTGACATGCGAAAGAAAGTTGTTGTGGTTAGCAAAAACTCCGGTTGGCACGTATTAAAATTAACCCAGTCTCAATATTCACCATCCAAGTTGGTTGGAAGGTTACTGTAAAGAACTTGTCTTATGTAACGCAAAAATAGTGAAACGGAGCCTATTTTGTGTGCTTATTTGCGTTACAGTACAAGCATACCAAAGTGCGATTGATATGATCGGCTTCAGTTTAACGTGCTTTTAATTTACTGACAAATTCTCTTTCTGTTGCTTTAACAAAATCTAAGATTTGGAAATTATAATATCAATCATTTTACGAAAGCACGGGAGTTTTACAGTTTTACGAAGAACACCGGGTCAAGTCTTCCGCTGATCGATTTTGATTGAAAATAATTTTAGCTGACAATTTTCATGTTTTACTTCAAGGTTAAGGTTTATTGAAAATATAGGCCCTACCAGTTATTTTACGGTTGCGCCTGGTCTTGGGGATTTTAGTTTTTGCTGACATTTTATTTTAGTTGTGTAAACTATAAGGTCGAAGAAATCAAGAGTTATGGATGAAGTATCGATGTCGGGCGGCGAAGACCCGGAGTTGCGTCATAGTGACGCTTCTGACTTAAGTCATAATGACACTAACGATGTCACGTTGGATCAACACGTCAATACATCAAATGTCAAAGGCAACCTCATGGATTCAAATTCCAGACTTACATTTCACGTCGACACTGCACGAATACAGTCTGTACCCAGCAGCGAACAGAATTCTGAACTCCAGAATCTCGGGCTTCAAGTTTATAACCAAGACGCTTTTGAACAAGGTGAGTGTGTCATGTTTCCAGAAGTACATGTCACCCATTCGTATTATGGAACAGCCTTCCGGTTTCTGTGACACAGGTTGCGATTGTTTTTCCGCTTTAAACACAATTGAAAATCTATCTGTTATTATTGCTGACAACTGATATTGTGAATTAACCTTGGAAGCTCCCTGTTTGTACTAATTGACAAATGTTGGAAATGGTAGCCAATTGGTTAGAGCACTCGCACTAACGCGGAGAGTACAGGTTCAAGCCTCCTCTCCTGAGACAGTTACTGTGTAGGTACCTTGAGCAAGTCCTTCACTCACAATTATGGTCAGAACCATCGATTGATGCTTCGTCATTAGATTGTGGTGCTGAATAAATGAATGAATGATGATGATGATAATAATAATAATAATAACAATGATACAATGTAAATTGTTGTTATTACAATACATATTCATGTGGTTGTTACAAAACCGGCCAATTGGATAATTTTAAGAAAACCCAGCATTGCCTTTTTACATTCCATTACGTTTCCTCTGTACTCTGCTGTGTTGTTTATCTATGGCCTAGACATCAACCCTTGCTTTTGCTCTTTAGGAGTCTTAGCCCAAGTGGATGAAGAGATAGCAGCGCAAGAGCAGCGAATGGCTATCCACATGCTGCAGAAGGAACTGACCGACATTAACACTGATATCAGGTAGAGTATCTACAATTGTAAATCTTTCTACATACACACACATTTAGACATTTTATAAGCACATTTTATGAACCGGTGAGATCCATTTGCCTTGTTTGCTTTTTGTTTCTGGATGAGGGGCTATATAAATTGTTATTACAGTCATGGTTACAGTGTCTACTGAAAAGTGTTCCAAGACAGATCTGTTGGTTTGTTATTAGTTCATGTGAGGAGGAACTACGACGTACAGAGAAGGTGCTGAGCATGATGGAGCAGGAGAAAACGCTGAGCAGGGAAGCAGTGCGTCAACTGCATTCTGTTAAAAGCCAGAAAGAAAACAAAGTAATGCAAAGATGCTCTTCTGTTCATTGAAATGCATATAACTGAAAACAACAACGACAATAATAATATGATATTAACAATAATAAAAACAATAATAATGACAATAATTATGTATCAAGACATTTTATATAGTGTGTTTAAGTACCTCGTGAAGACACTGTAATGACTGATCTAAATAATTGTGTTTTAAGACAGACAATTTGAAAATATTTGCTGAACTTAGATAAATGCAACAGCACATATGTGCTATGAAAGGCTGTTCCAAGAGGAAGGTCCAAGATACGATAAGGCACGATGGATTTGGGTTTATGTTCAGAAGAGCAGTACCTGCATATCTTCTGTTAAGCCTTAACTTGTTACAAATAGTTTTGTGAATGGATGTATCATCAGTTAAATTTAGTGTGCATTTATGTCTATATTATCGGCAGCTTGTGTTCATCTAAATATCTGTAGTGCCATTATCATTATTGATGCCCAAGGCTTCAATTGATGGTCAGTTCATGTGAAAGTCAGAATTGATTGACGAAGCCAGGTTGAAATCTGATAGATCAGAAAAATAGAAGTAAGGCTACTGTGGGTGAGCAATTCATAGCCATTCCAGAGACATTTTCATCTCTCCAGATTGATTTTGCATAATCCTTGGATGCCTAAAGTCTTTGGGTGAATTAAAACATCTTAATGTTATCTTATTATCTTAAAATATCTTAATGATGATAATTGGAAAAGCATTGTCGATTGATAACCTGATTAATAGACAACGTGTATTTTATTAGAAAGCTACTTGAAGGCACTGTTGTTAGAATTAGAAGTGTTTTTGTAGATTTGATAAATTGGTTCTGTATTTTTATAGCTGAAGCAGATGAAGAGGCTGAATTCTCGTAAACTCACCGCAACACAGCGACTGAATGCTTTCATGGGAGAATCATCCACCAACTCCACCAACGGTATCTGATCCAATCTAATCCGATCTAATCCGATCTAATCTAATCTCATGACTTCTCTTGTGCTGTTATCAAATAGTAATACATATTTAAGCATTTATTGATGATTGCTTCAAGTGAAATTACAATAAAGATAATCCACTGGAGAAGTGGATTCTCGAATTGAATTGAATTGAACCCATACTTTCCGATGAATGCTCACCAGTCAGCTACCGTGGAGGAGGTTTTGATGTATATGCAGTAATAAAAATTATGATGACATCTTGGGTTTTTTGTACTTCTTAGACGCTGAGATGTCGCAGAATTTGGATGATCTGCTCGGTTTGGGAGAGTCCTCGTCTGCAGAAACAGAATCAGATCGTATGATCCGACTTGGAGAGATGACTCCTTTTGGGACTTTGATGCCAGGTCGGCAGACAACGGCGAAGTCGAGGGGAGTCGGAGCTTCAGTGACTTCTGTTGTGCCACAGATGTCGGAGTTTGACAAGTACCTACTCGCTCAGGAGAAGAAGAAAGTCTTTGGCAGCAAGGGAATGGTGAGTGTGAGAACAGGTTACTGAGACGTCAATTTTTAACCGTTGCTTTTGTAATCTAATCTAATGGGGGGGGGGCCCGATGGCGCATTGGATAACATCTGGCGTAGAGTGCGAGAGGTACAGAGATCGAGTCCCATAGGCGGACATGCTTTGTAGGGTGCAATTTGCGCCGTGTATTGCAGGCTGTCTGTTCTGTTAGTAGTTAAGTTTTATCGCATAACATGTACATGTACAGCGCAGTGCGTTTGCAGGCACTTAATTAAAGAATAAATATTATTTTTTATTATTATTAATACAGTGACTTATCACAATGTTTTCTTATCATAATGTTATGTTATGATGTTATGTTATAATGTTATCACATTGTTATGTTGTTGTAATGTTATAATGTTTTTACAATGCAATGTTATCATAATTTTATCACAATGTTATGTTATACTGTCATACTGTCGGTGGGAAGATCGGATGGCAGGGAAAGGACTGGCCATGCATCTTCGTATGCCAAGGCTGAGAAAATGAAGTCGCTAACCCTTTATACCCATGGCTGCCGCTGTGGTTAGCTTAAAGGACTGCTTTTCTTCTTCTTTACTATTTACAATTTACCATTTGCAGTTGAAGAACAAGAAGAAGCAGAAAGTTCCAGAAGGTGGCTCAAAGCGCACATCAGTAGCATACAAACCAAGAGGAGCAGGTTCGAACAGAGGACTCGTTCGTTCAAAGAAGACCAGGAAAGCATTGTCGCTAGGAATTCGTACGAATGCTTCACTTGCAAATCATCCTGTGTTGAACGAAGATGGAAGGAGAGCAGGTGGCAGCAGTGATGATGATAATGATGGTGGCGATGATTCCTGGGTGCCCGATGAGGAGGACGATGTTGAATATGAGGAATCGGAAGGTGAGTTTGATTCTTAATTCTTTTTTTTACTAAGCATGTCGTTGGAAAGTACATTCTGCCTGTCTGTGGGTTGTCATTTCACAACTTGCTTGATGGAAGAATGTTAAACTGAAATATGTTACTGCTATTTGTGCATAGTTTTGTGCTTCTCGTATGTACGTATGTAACTAAATACCGCATTCCATTTTTTCTGTGTGATTCTGCTACCTGTTCTCTTTGTTTAATCGAATCTAATTACTTTTAAATATCTAACCTAATATGTTCTCTTTGTTTTGACAGATGAATCAAAGAACCGGGCAAAGAGGAAAAGAAAATCAGGCGATTGGTCTGGCTTTGGCGAACCTCAGGGCAATGCGAAACGGAAACGGAAAAGAAATGGAGCGATTCTCGACGACGGAGACGAAGGCCTTTACAGAGAGAGACTCAGGTTGGGTAACTGTAAGTGTAGCTTTAACCACGGATTTATATGGCACCTTTTAAAGAGGGCCACTCCGAGTTCATACTTGATTTATTACTTGACCTAGAGACATTATTATTATTATTATTATTATTTTTATTATTATTTATTATTATTATTATTATTATTATTATTACAAACATGTTTTAGATTAGATAAGATTAGATATTTAAAAGCTATAAGCTTAGATGAGATATTTTGTGGACCATTGCTATTTGACAGGGAGTATGATGATGAGGTGCTGCGGAGGTCAAAAGTTCAAGGACCACGAGCAGAAGATGACGAATCAGGGAGTGATGTTGAGTTTGACGGCGGCTTCCAAGTTCCAGGGCGGATCTGGAATAAACTGTATCGGTGAGCTGTTCAGTAAAATCTGTTTTGGTTGCGATTGTCATCTTCATCTTCATTGTTATCATTATGATTATTGTCCTAATCAATCGGTACTGTTAGCATCGTCATCATCATCTTCATTATCAACGTTGTTATCTTCATCATCTTAATTATCACTATCATCTTCATTATCATTATCTTCATCATTATTATTTATTATCATCATCTTCATCATCACTCATCTTCGTTATCATCATATTTATCATTATCTTCATTATCACTGTCATATTATTTATTATCGTCATCTTCAGAGTCGTCCTCACCATCCTCAGTTTGTGATAGTTTCAATTACAGGATGAACAAGAAATTTCTTGCTTTGATTAATTGATTGGTTATATTCTTGATCATTTGATTGGTTTTCAATCTAGGTATCAGAAGACGGGTGTGAGGTGGTTGTGGGAGCTGCACTGCCAGCAGGCGGGTGGCATTCTCGGAGATGAGATGGGTCTTGGCAAGACAATCGAACTCATCGGCTTCTTGGCTGGATTACGCTACAGCAAACTCAGGGACCAGGGTTCACTGTCTAAGTAAGTGCTCACGTTCTGCCACTGTCAATGATTCTTCAGATTCTTTGTATCAAAATTAATTGCTGTAATTAGCAATTTCTATTGTGCAATATAGAAATTACTAATTGCAATCAGTTCTGATGTGGTGATGCTCTATGAACAGCTGTGGTGTCTAATGCACAAGGCATCAACCAATGGTGCACCAAAACCAAGTCGTAATAAGGTCTATATCCAGAAGATCAGTCTGCTAAGACAGGGAGGCAGCCTATGGTGGATAAGCAGTTTCAAAGAGGTAAGATTTGAAAAGGCGAGATTAATAGTTGCTTGGTCAGGTGGCTGGCTGGGTTGGGAAGGTGAATAGTTGGGGGCTTGGTTGTGCTGTAAGGGGTTTGGTTGTGCAGTTGGGGTTTGGTGGTGCAGTGGGGTTTGGCTGTGCAGTTAGGGTTTGGTTGTGCAGTTGGGGTTTGGTGGTGTGGTTGGGTTTGGTGGTGTGGTTGGGGTTTGGTTTTGCAGTTAGGGTTTGGTCGTGTAGTTGGCACTGCCAGTCGGTGGATGATAAATTTTTGACTTTAGTTTGGTTTGTGCATTGTTATTTTGATGGTTGGCTGATGTTTTGTGATTGTGTCTTGAAGATACACTGGCCTGGGTCCAACTCTGATCGTCTGCCCTGCAACCGTCATGCACCAGTGGGTTAAAGAGATACACATCTGGTGGCCAATTGCCCGTGCCGCCATACTCCACTCGACCGGAACATCAAATGTGCCAGAGGTAACGCTTGGTTAAATTGTTATTATATATTATCATTATTATAACAAACATATTTAACAAGTACATGGTCACACAGAAATGCGAATCGAAGGTGCGATTAGTTAGTCGCCAGGTGAAGAGCAGTTAGATATCCAGTGCACTTCATGGTTGGTTGGGAACAGATGGTTAACAGAGTCAAAGGATTATTCAAGTCAAAGGATTAGTCAAGTCAAAGTCTAATTCAAAAGATTGTTATGCTGTTACAGGCAACTTTGGTTCAAAGGAATGTTACAACTCTGTTTCAAAGGATTGTTTGGTTGTACAGGCAACTCTGCTTAAAAAATTTATGTTGCTGTTATGGGCAACTCTGGTTCAAAGGTTTGTTACACTGTTTCAGGCAACTCTAGTTCAAAGGATTGTGAGAAGCTGTGGCGTATTAGTTACGGGTTACTCGACCGTAGTCAATAAGCAGGACATCTTACTCAGGTACGACTGGCATTACGTCATACTCGACGAGGGACACAAGATACGCAATCCAGACGCTCAGGTGACGCTCGCCTGTAAACAGGTAAGATGTAAACAGATGTAAATGCATTGTAAAAGTTTTAGGAAATGGGATTGCATTGTAATGTTTCAACATGTCATATTGATAATGTTTGATGTGCCTTTCACATTTTTGTCCGTAGTTGGAATTCTTGGGATGTCACGTTTTACTGTGCAAAACTCTTGTAGAAAACTTGTTGCATTGCTGTGAACTTTGGGTAAAAGTTCTTTCAATCTAATCTAATCCAATAACTTCTATAGAGCGTGATACAGCGGAGGATTGGTTAGAGCGCTCGGCATGTTACATGGAGAGTACGGGTTCGATCTTCCACTCAGGTGGTCATTGTGGGAACCTTGAGCAAGTCCTTCACTCGCAATTGCTCAGCATCATCAGCGTTGTGTGCACTGTGCATTTGTGAACTTGCAAAGAGGCAATAACAAATACAGTTGTATTGCATTGTATAAAATATAGTTGAATTGTTATCGCTATGCATATTGCAATCAAAAATCATAGTCCACTGGAGAAGTCTAGTTGAAATCAGATAAGAGAGCCAAAAGCCAAGCTATGGTTTTCACCATTGCTGATATGTATTTGATGACATTGCACTACACAGAGTTGTTGAGGAGTTCTTGCTGGTTCTGTTGAACAGTTTCGAACATGTCATCGTCTGATCTTGTCCGGTTCGCCAATACAGAACAATCTGAAGGAGCTCTGGTCGTTGTTTGATTTCGTGTTTCCAGGGAAACTTGGGACACTGCCAGATTTCATGCAACAGTTCTCTGTTCCAATCGTCCAGGGCGGCTATGCCAATGCTTCGAATGTTCAGGTACTTGGGATCTTTCGTCAGTTGGTCTTTTTGAAGTTTTTAGCAACTTTTGGTTGAGTATTGTGTTCAATGTGCTATTGTTATTCACTTATTGTTTACCATAATAATTCCGACTGACTGTTTCAATATCACTAATTTAATGTTAGGATGTTAAATACTTTTTAACTGTGTTAATTAGATGTCTGTACACCAAAGTGCGATTAGGAATTGATTAATACAGGATATACGGTAGCTACTTACTTACTTACACTGCTTACATTACTTGCAAAGGCTGCTATATAAAATGTAAACGTCGGTCATGTTACAGGTACAGACGGCGTACAAGTGTGCGTGTGTGTTACGTGACACGATAGCGCCTTACCTGTTGCGGAGAATGAAGTCGGACGTCAAGGTGAGTCTTCAGCTGCCAGACAAGAACGAACAGGTGTTATTCTGCCGCTTGTCACAGCATCAACGAGACGTCTACAGGGAATACCTCGACTCCAAGGAATGCCAACTCATCCTCGAGGGCAGGTTCATGGTAAATATGACAGTGTCAAGATGCTAAATATCTCACTGGTTATAATTTGGAGTAAATATGTACCAAGTTATTAACTATTGACAGGTTGATTTTCTAAAATAAATGAACGTAATTCAAAATCTGTTCTCTAGCTCTCAACAGACTGAAGTTTAAAATAATCGAGCAAAATAAATTCTATAATTTTATTTTAAAAATTCATTAATTATCTACAGGCCAATTGAACAAATCAGTTGGATATGATTTATAAAAAATTTCAATCACTTACATCTAACCCAATTATCTACAGGCCAAGTTTGAAAAAATCTGAAAAATATACGTGAGAAAATATTTCAATCAACATGTCACTAATCCATATGCTCATATTTTCTCTTCTCCACTGGAACCTCTGGAAAAATTGTGTCATTATAAGACAAATTCTGATAGGTTGGGATATGAATCAAATATTTCATTCAGATTTAGATTAAAATTGTAATTTAATACAACCTTGTTGTAACTTGTGGAGATTTCATAATCTTTTAGGTCTTCCCGGGACTCATAACGTTGCGGAAGATATGCAACCACCCGGATTTGTCGACAGGTGGGCCGAGGGTGTTTGGCGACGTGGCAGAAAGCATAGCACAGAACGAGGAAATGGAATTCGGATATTGGCGCCGATCTGGAAAGCTGATGGTTGTTGAAGCCCTTCTCAGTCTGTGGAAGAAGCAGAATCACAAGGTTCTTCTCTTCTCACAAAGCAGACAGGTATGTAATGGTAGCCATGTATGTACACGTGTATCCTTGTATATATATTTCTGTGTTTGTATGTATGCTCGTTTGTGTGTTTGTCTGTATAGATGTGTAAATGTATGTGTGCTTGTATGTGACGATATGGATTTAAAATGGTCTTTTAGTGCCACAAAGTGAGCTTTCTAAACGAGGGTCCAGTTCGACATGGTACGTGCTATTATAAAGTAAACTCTTTGCAAGCTCATTCAAGAGGGTATTTTCTTTGGCGACTGTTAGGTCTGTGTTTTGTGAGTATCTCTGATGATGTTGCTCTATTATTTTTCGGTCTGTGTTGCTCCAGATGCTGGACATCTTGGAGAGTTTCATTCAGCAACGCAAATACTCCTACTTGAGAATGGACGGAACAACAACGATAGCAACGAGGCAACCAATGGTCGAACAGTTCAACACAGTCAGCACTTCTTTCTTCATCAATGATATTTACGTATTTATCATTTGAGTAACATGAAAGTTAGCCTGATTGTTAGCCTTAAGTGTTAGCGACTTCATTTTACTTAACCTCGGCATATGATGATATGAGGGTGGGTGGCCAGTCATCTCCCTTGCCATCTAACCTTCCCACTGACAGTGTGTGGTTTGCGTAACAGCAGAGTTGACTAGGAGCACAGGTGGAGCTGAAAACTCCAGACATATTTCTGCCCTGGTGGGGATTTGAGCCCCAGACCTCTCAGTTGACAGTCTAGGATGCTAACCACTAGACTGTCATACGCGTAATAATAATAATAAAATAATAATGATAATAATAATAATAATGGCAATAATTATAATGATAATTATAAGAAAAATTATATTAACAATGAAATCATTGTAGGATCCGTCGATTTTTGTGTTCCTTCTGACAACTCGGGTTGGGGGCCTCGGGATCAACCTGACAGGGGCTGACCGGGTCGTCATCTACGACCCGGACTGGAACCCAAGTACAGACATGCAGGCAAGAGAGAGGGCGTGGCGCATTGGACAAATGAAACAGGTCACCATCTATCGTCTGCTCACGACTGGAACCATAGAAGAAAAGATCTATCACCGGTAAGATCTACCATTTCTAGAACCTCCCATCAATGGGTTAAAGTGGTTTGGGTGAGCAATGGGAACGCCATAGAAGAGTTTCATTGGAATGCATACGTGAGCAGTGCAAGCAAAGAATTTCGAGAGCAGTGGGAATGCCGTTCCACCCCAATTCAACCCCTGCTCCCATCTGGTAAAATCTACCATTTGTAGGATGTACCGTCTGTAAGATCTACCATTTGTGGGATGTACCATCAGTAGGATATTCCATCTGTAGGATTTACCATCAGTAGGGTTTGCCATTTATAGCATCTACCATTTGTAGGATCTAGCATTTCTAATATCTACCGTCACTGAGATCTGCCATTTTAGGATTTATCAGTGCCAGGTGAAAATACCATGACTTGGAAACTAACGGATTAGTCAACAACGTTTGGTGACCCACTTCATTTCATTTTGACAGGCAGATCTTCAAGCAATTCCTCACAAATCGTGTTCTTAAGGACCCAAAGCAGAGACGCTTCTTCAAATCGAACGACCTTTACGAACTCTTCATGCTCGGCGACGACAATCCCGACGGAGGAACAGAAACTAGTGCCATCTTTGCTGGGACCAACTCGGACATAAAGGTCGTAAAGCCAAGAAAATCGAAGCACAAGAAGAAGAACCTTTTCGATGCTCTGAAAGAACAGGAACAAGAACTGGGGCTGGACGTGCAAGAACAGGAAAGCGAACAAGACGCAGAGGACGACCGACGCGTGACGCTAATCCGCGAGTTAGCAAAACGCATCAGTCAGAAAATATGTCAGACAAAGCAGGACACTGTCGAAGGTATCAGTGATGGCCAAACAGAGTTGAAAACAGGTGCGGTTGGAAGGCAATCGGATCAGTCCACGTTGACGAGAAAGGCGACGACTTCTCTGGTGGAGGATTCCGGAGTCGTTAAAGGAAGCGAAGGTGACATGAGGAAAGGCGGGCGTTCGTCATCCCGTGAAAAGGCGGATCGCAGGAAGTTAAGGAAGTCGAAGAGGGAAAAGAAGAAACGGAGTGCAAGTACGAAGCAATTGTTTATTATCAGTACATAGTTCTATGGTTCTTTAAGAAATTTAGCAATACTACATGGTGGAATTCTTTATGAAATTTCACGAATCGATACTATGGATGAATTCGTTGTGAAGTTTGATACATTATTACTTCTTTTGGGTTCTGGTGTTTGGTGATTATTTCAAGGAATGTCCTAGGTTTCTTCAAATTGTTGGATCAAATTCTCAGTTATTGTCTTAGTACAGTGATCAAAGAAATAGACACAGATATAGTTAACGTAAAGAGGTTATTAGGGTAGAAACGGCAGACCCGGACAGGACCATAGTTATGCCTAGTTAAGACCGTTAATTAACAAGCAACTGGCAATGAAGGATTTCAGTATAATTATTATTATTTATTATTATTCTTGGTTATTAATATTTACTCTGGCAGTGAAGGACCGCAGTGAATTATTTATTTATTAATAATTGTTATTATTATGGTGCTCTACTGGTCGTCTTGATCTCTTTGTCCCTCGTACTAGGACCACTCTGGCCCAACGTCGAGCTTTTGCTGTAACAGGTCCCTCTGCCTGGAATGGTCTTCCATCTCGACTTCGAACTAAACTCATGATGGGAATCTCCCCTGCATCTACTCGCTTACTTAAGACGTTTCTGTTTCCACGGGGCTCATGCACTGAGGGCGCCTCTGAATAGTTTATACTGCGAGAGGCGCCTTATAAATTACTAGATATGATACGATACGATCTCAAAATACATGTGTTTATATAAGTGAATTTTAAACGTATGCATTGTTATTTCTCAGTTGTCGATGGTGAGAAGATATCGTTTGTTGATCGTTCGGCCGTTTACAAACGCCAAGACGAGGAAGTGGAGGAAGAGAATCGTTCTGGTGAACAGGACGACTACGTCCTACGAAGACTCCTCAAGAAATCTGGTAGCAATGGAAATCTTCTTTTCAACTCCACTTTTTTTGTTCAGAGTGCATACAATGTTAATAATTAATGTAATTAGTAACGTTTATTGTGCCGGTGTCTAAAGCGTGAGGCATCAACCGATGGCACACCAAAACCAAGCCGTAATCCGGTCAGTATCTAGAAGATCAGTCCGCTGAGACGGAGTGGCAACTTCTATAGTGCCGGTGTCTAATGGACGAGGAGGCATCAACCGATGGTGCACGAAACAAAGCCACAGTCAGGTCAAGATGCAGGTAAGTCCATGAGATGTGCCGCTGCAAGTGCTTGCTTACATGTACCAGACGTACTTTGGCGAACGTGTGCATCTCAGTGGACCCACTAAGTGAGCGTTTGCGTAATGACGGCTTGGTGTTTGTGTGCCATCGGTTGATGCGCTGTGCATTCGACACCAGTGCACTGATGGTGGTGATGAAGATGGTGGTGGTGATGGTGTTGATGATGGTTGTGGTGATCATTATGATGGTATTGGTGGTGGTGATGATGATGATAATGATGGTGATGATGATAATGATGGTGGTGGTGATAATAGTGGTGATGATGATGTTGACGATGATGATGGTGGTGATATGATTATAGTGGTAATGATAATGATGGTGGTGGTGATAATGATGGTGATGATAGTGATGTTGCTGCTGATGATGGTGGTGATGATGATGATGGTGGTGGTGATGATTGTGGTGATGATGGTGGTGGCAATGATGATGATAATGATGGTGATGATAACAGCGATGACAACGAAATGTGTGACAATGGCCTGAAGTGACCATCGATTGATGTCTAGCACTTAACGATAATAGCTCTGTGGAAGTCGTTAGAAATTTAGTCTAGATTATATTAGTAGGTTCCAATGTATCATATTTTTGAATGTGCATTTATGTACGTTGTTACATTTGTTTTAGGAAGCGTTCACAGCGCAATGCAGCACGATCAGATTATGATGTCTTCCAATCCAGACTACCTGTTGGTCGAGAACGAGGCCGAGCAGGTCGCTCGCAAAGCCGTCCAGGCGCTTCGAGAGAGTCGAGCGCGAGTTCGCCAGATGAGCACTCCAGGCGTTCCGACATGGACCGGCCAGAACGGATTGGCTGGTGCCCCGTTTCAGTCTTCCAGGTCTGTGTTTATGCATTTACGGTATTCTGTAGAGAACCAGTCTGTCGTCTGGATACCAGTTTCATCTGTTACATAGTCCAGATTCTGTGTGTTCGTCTCTCCAAGTTTTTTTGCTGCATGCCCGCCTGCCTGCCTGCCTGCCTGCCTGTCTGCCTGCCTGCTTGCCGGCGCTTGTGTCTGCCTGCCTGCCTTTGTGTCTGCATCCCTGCCTGCCTGTCTTTGTCTGCCTGCCTTTATGTCTGCCTGCCTGCTGCCTGTTGCCTGCCTGCCTCTGTGTCTGCTTGCCTGCCTGCCTGCCTGCCTGCCTACCCTCTTGTCTGTTTCGCAGCCTACTTGTCTGCCTCCCTTAGCACGAACATGTTATCACGCATCTATAGAGGGGTCAGTGGGGTTCAGAAAAGGACCTATAATTACTATTGTTCTCTTACAATTGCTGTGTTCAGACACTACGCATATTGGAAATGTTTGAAACGATATAAATTTAGGATTACTTTACAGGTGGCAGATTTTTTTATTACATTACTTGGTTTGGTTTCAGACCGCGCTTTGGCCAGAAGAGAAATCCGGCATTTCAACCGGCCGTGCCAAAACCCACAACCAAACCACCGGATCTAGCGGTAATACCATCAACCTGCTTCTTCAATCTTCATTCCAATTTTTTGTCTTAGAATTATCTTATGATTTAATGGCTTGGCGTTAATTGCGATGAATTACTAAGCGTAATTAATTTTTTTGCCCAAGACGGATGCCATTCTTCAGCAGAGAGAAATTTTCTGGAAGGTCTAGTTGATTTTTGGTGTAAAAATTAATAAGCACTTTCTAATTGATTAATTTATGTAAGGCTCGTAAGAAGTTTTTTCTAAGTGATTATTGTAAAAAATGATTGTTTTCTAGCTAAGTATTGGTGTAAAAAATTAATGAGTATTTTATAAGAATTTTGTTCAAAAATTAATATAAGTGTTTTGTAATGAAGTTATTATTGTAAGAAATGCTTACTGTTTTCTCATTAATGAATGGTCTAATCGCTTTGTTCCGTTATACTGGATTCTAATCCTCGGCTCTGCGATGGGAGGCAGTTTGGAAACGCGCTACCAGTAACAAAATGATAGTTGCAATAAGCAGTGACAATATTACGAAACCTAAATCTTAGTCTGTGTTACCAAACATTCAACATGACTATTTCTTTTCCTGGTTCTTCACAGAAGTCATCCAGTTCCGTTGACTCTGGAATTGCCTTCGACGGTGCTGCTCTCCTCAACTCAAACCCACAAAGTCGGACGAAGTCAATGCTATCGTCCAGCGAACTCCTCTCAAGAATAATGATCCGTAGCGACCCGATTCAGCTGCCAGTCGCCAGTCAGGACCCAGACGATTCCGATACGAGCGAGCCGGTTCAGACACCCCGTGCCCCGTTATCTGGCGATGAACTTGAGCTGCTGACGGAGATTCGGAACTTTATTGCGTGCGAATCGTCCGTCGACGGTCAGGCGACTACGAGCGAACTGATCGAGAAATTCCGACCGCGGCTTCCTCCGTCGAAGTCGGCGATCTTCAAGGCTATGCTCAAACAGATTGCCGTGTTGTGTAGAGAAGGTGGAGCGGGCGTTTGGAGACTTAAACCAGAGTTTAGGTGATCTTACGGATCTAGTGGGACATGATAGGTGATTGGTTGAGTGCTTGACTTGTATCGTGGAGATATGGGTTCTATCCTTCTTCCCCGAGATGGTTACTATTTAACGACCTTGAGCTTGTCTTTCACTCACAATTGCTCAGTGCCATCAATTGAAGCTTGTCATTAGATAGTGGCACTTTATAAATGCATAGTACTGATGATGATGATGATAATAATAATGGTGGTTAGTGTGCGTTGGACTGGACGCAAAGGGTGAGGGTTCAAATTGTTCAGGCCACTCGCGTTCATGTGCTGAGGCTTAGAAAACAGCCACCATCGTTTAATTACTGTAGCTGCCTTATGAGATTAGCTTTTAAGGCACTGGTCTCTTGGGCGACTTGCACCATTCACAGACACTAAGTGTTAATAATATTCATGAAATACCTCATTGGAATATGAACAAATACGTGTAAATGCTTCAATGAACATGTGTGGCAGAGAGCAGAGTCAAATGCAACAGTATGTTGTGTTAGTGTGTATGTATGTTTGTATGTATCTATGTATGTCGTATTTGTAGTTTTTTGTATTTTGACCAACTCAGCATGAGAAATTCCATTTGAATGTTCTGTGTGAGTGTGATGTTTGTGGATTTAAGAAATCAGGCATATATGTTTACCCATACGTGTAACTTCATGTCGTGATGGTGATGTCCGGTCTTAAAGCGGTGGTGACAGTCACCACTGCTTTTTGGCACTGTTCTGAAGTATTTGCTGTGACATGACAGCATTATTTTGGTTTGAAGAAAGTTCAAGCAATGGCAATTGACATCACTGTGTTTTTACATGCTGAACTATCGCAATGCTGATAGATGCCCTGATGTTACCTTACTTATTGTTTTATGTTGCATTGGTTGTTGATGAGGGGATTGACCACCACCACTTGGGGGGCAAAATTATGCCCTTGTACGTACCGATTACTGGTAGGGATGTGTAACGGGGTATGTGTTTCTCAAGTAACTGAATGATTCTGTTAACATTAATGAGTTAATGAGTATTTTTACTGTAACCTTGCTATGATGTTATCTCAGGAGCCAGATTTAGTGTTCTATTTGAGCAAGGTTGCATTCCACTGAGGTTGTATGTAAATGTGCACTCATGCACTGATCGTAGAATTGCACTTTGTATTCTGTAATATGAAAATTCAAACTGATGAGGTGGTGGCCGAGCAGCTGACTTTTCGGCTTTTTCACCTCAGTGACCCAGGTTCGAAACTGAGCACATCACACAAAATCGACATGACGCCAAACCTTGCATAACCTCAGACTGTCGTCTTTGGTATGAGCGCCTCCATAAATACAGTTCGCATGGATGCTGCAAAGAGAATCTGGTGTATGGAAGGCAATACCTCCACCATAGCCTGGCATCTGGTTTCTCTAGCCGAAATTTGTCGGAATTCAACGTGGCATCTCGTGTGATCTTTCATTGCAATTCCATCTGCAGACCATCAATTGATGTTTGGACATTATAATAATGGCGCTATAAGAAGTCATTGGATTTGGTTAGATGAGGTGATTTGGTGACAGGACGTTTCGGACATTTTTCAGAACACGGAGAAAACCGATTGCTATGCCAATTGTTCGTTATGCTGAATGAAACCATTGCTACCAGTTGCTACCAATTGTCATAATTATATTGCTACCGGTTGCTACTAGTGCTACCAATTGCAGAAAATTATCAGGACAGTTGAGATACTGGTCAAGTGTTTTCATTTAGCTTCACAAACAGTCGATGTAGCAATCGGTTTTCATCGCGTACAGCGAAATTTCCGAAGGCGAGCCTGATCCATATCACCATGGCAATAGACAAGAACTTCCTTGGATGTAATGCTGCTTCTGGGATCCACGTCTTGTCCATTGATGTGTTTGAATAAAGTTGTATTGTGAGAGTGGATTGAATATAGGGTATCTTAAGTATCTCATGTCTTAGTGGCATTGTTATTACGTGTATGTCAAAATGGACTGATTTTACTCGACTGATCTTCTGGATGTTGACCCGATTACGGTGTGGTTTTGTTCTGCCACCTGTTGATGCCTTGTGCGTTAGAGAAGTTACTAATTAACAATATCAAAATTCATGTTGTGAATCATAACCTGATGGCCAGTGTAACATGATATTTAATCGTGTCCATATCTGTTTATGACATATGTACATATAAGAAACATTATTTATATGTGCATGCGTATTAACTACTAGCTGGATTACCCGGCGTTGCCCGGGGTGATAAGTTTCACACCACCACCACCACCAGCAGTCTTGGAGGCCCTTGTGGCGTGTGGCGACCTGTGGGGGAGACTGCTTCGCAGTCTTGTAGACGCCTTCTGGCGTACAGCGGAGACTGCTTCGCAGTCTTGTATACGCCTTCTGGCGTCTAGCGACCACTGCCGTGAAGTGACTGCTTCGCAGTCGCCCTCTGGCGGCGACTGCTTCGCAGTCTTGGAGGCCCTTGTGGCGTCTGGCGACCTGTGGGGAGACTGCTTCGCAGTCTCCCGTGGACTGACTGCTTCGCAGTCGAAGAGGGTGAACCGGGCGTTGGCGTGTTAAAGAAAACGCCAGAAATCTAGCCCTCGCTGCCGGTCTGTAGTCGGCCTCGCCCTTAGTAGAGCAGACTGGTTGTTTGATATACTGTAAATAATTTAGATCTTTGTCTTTGAACATACATGTGTTAAAATTTGGCTGTAAAACGATGAATATACTTCGAATCGATCGTCATTATATTTTGTGCGAAAGTAAACAACTTACGCGCATTATTAGTGACGTTGGGGAATACCGGCGCCATAAATAGAACCGCGGTGTCGTTAAGCGGATTATTAATGACGTTGGGAATACCGGCGCCATAAATAGAACCGCTTGGCAGTGGAATAGGCGAGCTTGCGCGTTATGGACGGTCGGGTGGGTAGCGTTTTGGGGGATTTTCACCATGGTAGGGTTGAAAACGGAGGACGCGAACCCTCCACTGGGTGTCCGAAGCCGAGGCCGACACATTAGTGAAGGTTTCGAGTGAAAAGGTGCAAAATTGTAGAAGTTAAGCCCGGTCAAACAGACAGACAGACAGACAGACACACAGACACACAGAAAGCTGGCTTTATTTATATAGATGGAATTAATTTACATGTAATCATATTATTTGTAATAGACATGTAATAGCATGAAGTTTCATGTATGACTGCCTTGGACTGTGAGACCTTCGAGAGGCACTGTATAATAATAATAATATTTATTCTTTAATTAAGCGCCTGTACAAGTACATGTTATGCGATAAACCTTAACTACTAACAGAACAGACAGCCTGCAATACACGGCGCAAATTGCAGCCTATAAAGCATGTCCGCCTATGGGACTCGATCTCTGTACCTCTCGCACTCTACACCAGATGTTATCCAATGCGCTATCGAGCCCCCATAAGTATAAATATGACCATGTAGGTAGAAGGAGTTTTTGAAATTATCCTTAACTCAGGTAACGTTTCGTGTTCAGTTCTTGTTTGTCTCGTTTCTGTGCACTGTGTGTTTGGAAATAAAGAACCATTTGAACAACCGTTTCGTTTTGGGGGGTGCTCAGTGTGTAGTGGTTAGCGTGCTGGACTATCAGT
Source organism: Allolobophora icterica (assembly GCA_963556255.1). Lineage (NCBI taxonomy): Eukaryota > Metazoa > Annelida > Clitellata > Crassiclitellata > Lumbricidae > Allolobophora > Allolobophora icterica. The sequence continues at coordinate 52,219,121 of OY744612.1, forward strand.
TGAGAGATTGTGGTTCAAATCCCTTCCAGGGCCGAAATTTGGTTCGAGATCTCTGCTCCACCTACTGAGAGCCAAACGCATATGTAGAGGAGCTACATAAATTCGCCGAATGCACGAATTAGTAAAAGAATGGATAGATGAATTGACGAATGAATGACTGAACGAGTTAAAGAAAGGGACGGACAGAACGAATTGACAGTTGAACGAAAGATTGAACGAATGTTGTGAAGGGATGAATGGATAGATGAATGGATGAATGACTGGTTGGATAGAGGTACGTATATATTATAACTGGATAAATAAATGAATAACTGTTTTCGTTTCCGTTTGTTTTTGCACCAACGAATAAAAACATTTGCTAGAAGAATCTTTGTCAGAATTAGGACGCCAGTCGTTTTGTTTTCGCCAGCACTAAAAACCTCCATCAGAGTCTCGACGGAGAAGTAGAATTGAGTCTGCCTTCCCTTAACTGTTAACTGATTACTTCTAAGTATGAAAACTTTGCGTCACAGAAATAAAGAAAAGCTTTTGTTCAGCGTCTCGTTTAGTTTCTGAGTAGCGGCTGTGCTCTTCCGGCTGTCTCTTCATCGACTCCTTGTGATTTGACACCACATCTATCTTCTTCTTTCTGATCTAGTCATCCGTCATCCTTCTTATCCCTCGGCTCACACATACACACACACGCACACACACCACACACACACCACACACACCACACAAACAAACACACACACACCACCACCCACACACACACACCACCCACACACACACACACACACACACACACACACACACACACACACACACACACACACACACACACACACACACACGTGAGACAGCGTAAGGCTTACGGGGTTTTACGCCACGCCAGGGGCCCACCTGCCAAAAAGGGCTTACGGGGTTTTACGCCGCGCCAGAGGCCCAGCAGGCCGCTGACTCACACACACACACACACAACACACATACACACACCACCCACACACACCACACACACACATACACACACCCACACACACACACACACACACCACACACACACACACCCACACCCACACACCTACCCACACACACACACCTACACACACACCACACCCACACACACACACACCACACACACACCACACACACACACACACACCACACACACACACACCACCACCACCACACCGACAACACAGAGCCAAGTGCAGCCGGAACCTGCATCAGAATCCATGCCATCTCCCATCAGGCGGACAACTCGCCGCCAGCAAATCCACTGGCACCTGTTGAAACACAGTAAAACAACGAAGGTTATTTATTGAACAGATAAATATAGTATCATGAAAGGCAAGAATAAAATACAATTCTCTTTCTGGGAGTGGGCCTATTGGTCGGTATCGCACTGACATACATCAGGATCGAAACAGTATGTCCCACTGTCCCAGTCTAGAGCAGTGCATATTTTAAGGATTTTAGACTACTGGGACAAAATCAGCCATGGGTCTATAGTTCATGGCCTTATTTTAGGAATTCATCTCCCGAAAAAGTTGATGACTTTTTTGGAATTTCATCACAATGCGTTTTACTAATTCTGATTTAGTGATTTTACTACTGGGGCAAATCTTAAAACTCTTGCAACATTTCTCCCACTAGTTATACTTTAAACATACATGGCCTGGAACAAATCAGCCTATATAGCTACTGGGACAAATCCTAAGACTACTGGGACATTTGTCCCACTAGTTATACAGTTAAAATATTCCCTGGTCTAGAGTCAACCAGGTCAGCTATCGTTGCGCTATTTGTACTTGTGGAGACATGCAGGTACCGCGCTTCCGTATTTCAAGGAACAGTCTTCAGCTTGCATACGTGCTGTTGCATTTAGCTTCGTCCAGGAAACATTTTCAAAATGTCTAAAAATGCCCTTGAATATCTAGATCAGAGTTTTTCAAACTGTGGTCCGCGGACCCCTGGGGGTCCGCGAAGGATTTGGCGGGGGTCCGCGAGAGCGTTCTGAAAATAATGTGATGCTTAACACTGTATGGTTTTATCATTAACAGCCTGTGTTTTCAAATTCATACGCTACTTATAGTGTGCCTGTAACTGTATGATCCACAAGGATCCAATTGGGTATTCGATCACACCAGTTTTGTGATGCTGCTAATAGTTATTCTTTGCGTACTAGGGCCTACAGTGACGTAAATAAGATGTAGGCTTATGGTCACGTTAGGCCTACATTTCTAGCCTAATAACACGTGTGTTTTTATAAATTTTAATATAGGGCCTATAATTTCTGCTAATCGACTGCCAATCATTTCTGCACCCAATGTAAGCGCGATGTAGCCTATGTGAAGCCTTCATCAGAAGTAGGCCTACAACTAGATTCCATTTAAAAAAGTTTAAGATATTCACAAAACAAACTTTGAAAGTCTACAAGTGTTTCATTTAGAAAATCAACACTGAATATGAGCCTGATTGTTTTTTCCATGGAAGAAACACCGAAGCTCTAGCTAGGACTCTAGGCTAGTTGTTTTTACATAAACGCTATATTTTCTTCTAATTGTAACTCTGGACTGACTTGAGTTTTCTGAAAAGCACACTTGCTCTATAGTCTATAGTATTTAGTATTACAAGACATAGTTAGCTTTAAAAAAATGTCAAAAATGGACTCCAGTGGTTCCTCCAGTGAAGGCTTCATTTGCAATACGCTGGTCTATTTCCGGATTGTGTACTCTGGACTTGTAGAATTAGAAATTTGTGGAATTCGCCTGGTTTTAGCCTTTAGATGAACGATAATACAGAGATTTGCAAAGCATATCCCTATTTCGTTCACGTTCGCTGTTATATGCTAACTATATAATTTTGCTGTTTGTATTATGGATAACTTTCTGAAACGTAAGAAAACAGTGCTTAGGCCTATCCAAACTAGCACCAATTACGGACAGTTTTTGCAAAGCAAAGCAAGCACATCCCTCTCGCTGACAATAGGGCCTACTAGCTTTTGGCGAAACCGATGTTATTCATTTCATTTAAAAATGACTGTGTTCCATAGTTCTTGCAGGGAGTTAATAACAATTTATTTAGTGTTACTTTTTATATTATAATAGTCCTCAGCGTCATAAATAAGCAAGCGTGTATTGTGGAAATAGTCTATCTGCCTGTTATTTTTTTTTATTAAATTTTAAGAATAGGGGCCTAAATTTTGCTTTGTAAATACTGGAGGTCCGCGAGCTATGCCTAGAAAAAATAGGGGTCCCTGGTCCAAAAAGTTTGAAAACCTCTGATCTAGATGAGCTAGATAGTCATGCGTGAGATAGCCGACTTAAAAGGCGCTATATTAAGTGGCTTATAAAAAAAACAATGCACACATACATACATACATACATAAATACACGCACTTCTTGGCCGATTGTAGAAGCAATCATGTCCTATCTTCTCGCTCAGCCTTTCCAGAGGTATCAGTAAGCTGCGACGGACCGAACGGAGAATACCCAGACGTTATAGGCCTAATTGTACCTCTGCCGCAATGCGTTTGCAGGCGGAGCATTAAAGTCCATACTTACTTACTTACTTACTTACTTACTTACTTACTTACTTACTTACTTACTTACTTACTTACTTACTTACTTACTTACTTACTTACATAAACAGAACGTTTCTTAGATGACTGCAAATATCAATGCGGAATGTTGAAGTTAGAAGGAGAAGGAGGTGGAGAAGGAGAAGGAGGATAAGGAGGAAGATGGAGGATAAGAAGGAGGAAGAGGAGACCAGAACGAGGTGAAGGAGGAAGAGTAGTAAGGAGGAGGAGGAGGAGGAGGAGGAGGAGGAGGAGGACGAGGACGAGGACGAGGACGAGGACGACGAGGAGGATTAAAGGGGCATGATGAGGACGAGCACGAGTTGAAGGAGGAAGAGTAGGAAGGAGTAAGAGGAGGGTGAGGAGGCGAAGAAGGAGGAGAAAAAACAAGGAATAGGGGAAAGAAGGAGAGGAAGGAGGAAGAGAAGAGGAGAGGAGGAGAGAAAGAAGGAAACGGAGACGAAGAAAAGCAGTCCCTTAAGCTAGCTTGAGAGGCAGGTATGGATATGAAGCGTTAGCGACTTCGTTTTCTTAGCCTCAGCGTATGAGGGCGACGGCCATGCAGTGCTCTCCCTCGCCGTCTGATTATCAGCACAGACAGCGTAGGTCATAATTGCATCTGGTGTAGAGATGATTTTGTTAAAGCCGGCTGACACAACTAAACGCCCCCGCTTGAGCAAGGTCTTCATATTCAGGAAAACTATAGCAGTAAATTTAAGTCTCACCATAAGGTGTGCGGTCTTCGTTCTCAGAAGTAGTAGGTATTTTTTCGAGGACTGGAGCGATGGATGACTGGAGAGATGGAGGGAAGGAGTGCTTTCACGTATCAACTCAAGCAGGATATCGACCCTTCGTTCGCATAAGCTCCATGGTTCGGCTAAAACGGTTTTTTACACATGCTAAGTTTTCTTCTTCCATGGCAGCGGAGTAGGCCTATAGGCATTTTCTTCATACACGCGTGGTTCTTTCTTTAAAAGAGCATTTTCTTCTAATTTTTGGTAAATGTTCATCAGTAGGCCCTATAATATCAGCTTTGCATTGGACGTGCAAACAGAAGAATCAGAAGGCGACTGTGTCTATAGGCCTACACAGGATATCTTCATATCGCCTTCAGTGTTAGGCTGAATACAGAATAATATTGATCTGTTCACATTGAACAGAACTTTCCTTTTCAGGGTGAGTCTTCTTCCATTTCCCTCAGTCTCTACGAGGGTAAGAAGAATAGTAGTACTTATGTTCAGTTTGTGCATTTTCCCTATTTTTATCGATTAGGGGTTCGTTTTGCAGGTATTGAACGGATTCCTTTTGGCCGAGGAATGGAATTCCGGACGGATGGTTCCAGATTGCCGTGGGAAAACGAGACTCGAGTCGTGTCTTTTCCCACAGTGTTGATCCATCCTAAGACGTCGTGTCCCGAAGGTTTCCTGTAGTGTTCATGAAAAGACTCCATTGACACAGTGGCCTCTGATGAAACCCTGGAATCAAATCAGTTTATACCAGGAAAAAAAACACAAAAGTCATCGCAAAATAAACACAAAGTTATCTAAGATCATTATTAAAGTTTATTATCATGCAACTATAGATAAGAAAAGATAAGAGAAAGTGAAGTTATCTTTGAGAGGCGCTATATAAGTGCTCTGAATCAGCGATTGAATCCTAACCGTATGTAAACTTACATTACCTAAACTCAGTGATGGGCACTAAACTATTTTTTTTAGTTAAACTAAAACTATTTTCCAACTAAAAATAAATAGTTAAACTAAAGTTGGGAACTGATTTTGGAAATTAGTCAACTAAACTAAAAAAATAGTTAAACTTTTTCCAACTTTTTTCCAACTTTTTATGACAAACATTTTCACAATAACAGAGGTTAAGTGAACAGTAATAATGCAAAGCCTCAATGACAATTTCACCTTCAAACTATGCAATGTGTAATGTTCTGGCATATAGTTACATGTGTAGGCCTACTGTAAGTAGGCCTAGTGTATGAATTTGAAAACACAGGCTGTTAATGCTAAAACCATGCAGTGTTAAAATGTTTTTTGCTGACAATGTTCAATGTTCACTGTGGAAAAATAGTTGCATATTGCTGATTTTTTAGTTAAACTTTTTAGTTAGCAACTAATTGAACTAAATTTTTTTAGTTAAACTATGGTTTTAACTAAACTATTTTTTTAGTTAAACTTCTTCCTTAACTAAATTTTTTTAGTTAAACTAAAAGTTAGCAACTTTTTAGTTAACTATTACCCATCACTGCCTAAACTCCATTCCATTATCCTAGCTTATACCTTACCCAAACATACTCCAACTTACCGCACATAAACGTAAATTACCTGAACTATAGCCTGCACCCTGACTTACCTTACCGACTTGGAACCTACCGTACTGTTCTCGAAGTAGCGCCCGGTTACCTTGGACAGGTATGCAAAAGGCGTTATAGAATTTTAGTTATAATGCGTTACAGAGATTACATTCGTTACAGTATAATACATTCCTAAGGTGGAGCTTGAGCATTGTACGACAATTTCTCACACAGCGTATGAGAGTTGATGCAAATTAGTTTCTCTCCCATCGATATTTAAGTTACATCGATTGAGCGGATCGAACTAAACTAAGGTAAGACAAGCATTGTTACCCATGTTCAATTACAAAGGCAAGGTATAGGTGAGATGAGTAGGTCTATATAGCAGGGTAGGGTAAGGTAAAACTGAGGAAAGTTACAGTAAGGTAAGGTAAGGTAAGCTAAGTTTAGCTTATAAGTGAGGTAAGGTAAGTGATATAGCTTAAGGCAGTGCAAGGTAAGTCAATGTATGATTATGATTAACGCTTCTCACCTCTTCTTTGTCGCCTCATAGCAGTTAGTTGCAGTAGACGATTCTTTGTTTGATTTTGGTAGAGAGCAGTTTTCAACAGATCACAGCGTATTTTCAACAGAGATTTCCTTTAGATGAAGCGCTAACCAAGTCAGTTTAAACTGAGTCGGTTTTCTGTTTCAGTTCATTAATGATCAGCGTTTGGTTGAGTTCAATTTCAGCGTCTGGTTGAGTTTAGTTTCAGCTGGACTCTTCTTTCAGCAGACGATCGAGTTTCTTCGAGCAGAGGACACCAAACACAGCGGCGCGTCTCTAAGTCGAAACGATCGAGTGAATCTGTTGCGTTATAACGTTGTCTAAAACTGAATTATTATTGAAGCGATCGAATTAAAGTAAGACAGACATTGTTACCCAAATCACGCTCGGTACCAAAGCAACTACGGAAGTAGATAAAGATATGATGACGTCATATGCAAGAAGGAAGTAGATATACTGGAAATGACGTTACCTTAATTGTTACTTCTGAGAAATCTATGACTCTAAGACAGTGGCGGATACAGAGGGGGGCGATTGGGGCGATCGCCCCCTAAGAGTCAAAAAAATAAAAAATAAATTATATTTAAAATTTAAAAATTTCATATGCTATACTGTGCTACAGGATAAATGTCGTGTGATTATTATTACGCATGTACAGCGCCGGACTGCAGTTTGAATATTACTTCTACACGCCCTTGCTTTAAACATGCTTTGAACTTGATAAGTAATTTTAATGTTAGGTCTAATTCCTTTGACCTTGGACGTCCATGAAATCGCCCCCCGTAAAGTAAAAGTCTAGATCCGCCTCTGCTCTAAGAATAGACTAAGCTAGATCTTTGTTTAAACGGTGTGATTGACTTGTCATGGACCCGCCTGCCATCTGCCCCAGCGCCTACAGTTGCCCTCATACGCGTAATTTGCGTAAATTCTTCGTTTCTGGAACGATCTCCGACCTAATGTCGCAAATTCTTCGTTTCTGCAACTCATCTCATGATTACGACGATGTTCTCTTAAAATGGGACTTAGGCTATAGCACAGTATAAATAATTACATAAATAAGTAATTATTTATACTGTACTTATAGCGCTGTAATAATTTATACTGTGCTTATAGGAAGAGGATCTGAAAGAAGTGATTATGAAAATGACGAGACTAGAATGAGAGATTGTAATTGTAATTGTAATTGTAATAACGACAATTTCTATAGCATCGTTGGTAGCAAGCTACTTCTAGGATGCTTCACAAAAACGCACACACACTGTCTACTGTCAGCGCAACGGTTAGGCCCCTAATGCTCGGTGGTTTTGGTTAGCAAGTAAAGTTTCAACTGTTTCTTAAAAACAAAGATGCTTTTGGCTTCCTGGATATCAGCAGGAAGACTGTTCCAAGCACGCGGGCCAGCGACCCGAAAGGCTCGATCGCCCATTTTGGTTTTTGTCACTGGCACGAATACACCAGCGGACTTTGCTGATCGCAATCGCGACCGATTAGGGTCGTCCGATAGCGGCCTGATGTTGTCTGCGAGGTAGCGTGGTGCGCAGTTATTCAGGCATTTGTGCACCATGATGCAAAGCTTATACTTGATCCGCTCGCCTACTCTGAGCCACTGTAGATCTTGGATCGCGGTTGTGGTGTGGTCGAACTTTTTAAGTCTCATGACCAGGCGAGCAGAAGCGTTGATGACCGCCTGAAGCCGAATGATACTGCGCGCGCTGTGGCAAGCCAGCAAAGGCGACATTGCAGTAATCGATTCGGCTCAGGATTAAACTTTGCACCAGATGGCGAGTTACGTCCTGTGTGAGAGACCGAGAAACAGCTCTCAGCTGTCTCAGAATTCCGAAGCTCGTCCTCACAAGCCCTGTGATGTGTGACGTCATTGATAGGTCTCTGTCGAGGTAAAGGCCGAGGTCGCGAACCTCGTTCCTTGGCTCGACAGCATCCGCACCAATGACGAAAGGACTTCGATCTAATTTTTCCACCCTGCGTGAGGACGAACACCAGATGAATTCTGACTTCGATGAATTGAGCTGCAGTCGATTGCATTTCATCCAGTCAGCGATGTCACTGATGCAGCTCATTGACTTGGACCGCAGACGCTGTACGTCGGTGGAATCAGGACGACAGAATCCGTAGACCTGTGAGTCGTCCGCGTAGAGATGACCCTGCAGACCGTGCTTGGATATTATGGTCGAGATGTCGGCAGTGTAAAGGAGGAAAAGAATGGGTCCCAGGACTGAGCCTTGAGGGACGCCACAGGTGAGGATAGTTGGTGTGGAAGAGGAGCCTGTCACGAAATAGAGTATCCCCCATATATGCGTATCCCCCTTAGCGAAATGGAGTATTCTGTTTAGTTTGCATTTTTGGCGGTTTCTAAGTGTATTCAGTCGTACTGTTTGGATTTATTTCACACATCAAATTTTTGAATTGCGTATCTTTAGTTTGTACGTCGACCTGAAATCAATTTACTTTGTTTTTGGTGATTTTGACTGGAATTTCGTCGAGGCTATCGTGATGCGTATGACGAGGGGGGGATAGAATGGTTCATCCCACCGGATACTCCAAACCGGTTTATTCCATCCGGGGGGATACGCTTTAGGGGGGATAGAATATCTCGGGACACCGGCATGGCGGACACATTGTTGTCTGCCAGTTAGGTAAGACGTCATCCACTCTAGCGCAGTAGATGACATACCAAAAGACAAGTGCAATCGACGAAGCAGAATGTCGTGGTCGACTGTATCGAATGCAGCAGACAGATCTAGAAGAGAAAGAAGAGAGAAGTTTCCAGAGTCAATCGCTAGAAGAATGTCAGACAGCATGTCTGCAAGAACCGTCTCAGTAGAATGGAAAGCACGGTAGGCTGACTGTCTGTCGAGGAACAACTGGTTGATGTCGAGGTAATTGACAAGTTGCCTGGCTACAACCCGTTCCAGCATTTTAGACAGAACAGACAGGTTGGAGATTGGTCGATAGTTTTTTACATCTGCGGTGTCTAGGCCAGGTTTCTTTGGTAGCGGAGTTATGGTTGCAACTTTGAAGGCCGTTGGAACTCTGCCAGTTGAGATGGAACGGTTGACCAGTTGAGTGACAAATGGGGCAATAGTACCGGCGCATTCCTTTAGATAGAAAGGCATAACGAATGACTTAAACGGTCAGAATCATTTCTAACCTTATCTCCTCATATCCTATCATTTATTTTATCTTGAACATTGTGGACGAAAGTATACAGCGTAGGTCTACTAAAGCGACTGGGAACCAGCGCAGCTCGCAGTTAAAGTGTTAAGCCCCTCTCTTATGTCATCTGTTATCTTATCTTATAGACAAGATCTTATAGACAAGATCTTATAGACAAGATCTGGAAAAGTAAAGAGATAGCGCTGAAGACCAAGCTGGCAGTCCTGGATACTTGTGTGTTCGGTGGAGCTTTGTACGTCTGTGAGACGTGGGTGATAACCAAGGAAATTGAAAGACGAATTGGCCTAATGGCTTTTGAACGAACGTGCTATTGAAAACTGCTGAGAGTCGGATGGAGACGAAAGATGACAAATGAAGAACTGTACAGTCAAATTGGCCCAAGAGAAACTCTGTTACAAAAGTAATTTGCAGGAAATTACAACTGTTTGGACATATATGTAGAATGAATGACTCCAGGAAACTCGAGACGCTAGTTTTTGGCATGATGGAGGGGAAGAACAAAAGAGGACGCCCTAACAGAGAATGGACAGACGATATCATGACATGGTGCAGAAACGATTCTTTACAGCACCTGAGCCACATAGCAAGAGAAAGAGACAAATGGAAGGAAGTGATAAAGAGCGTATCAAGCACCTACGGGCGATGAACCCATGGTTAATGATGATGATGATGATAGGAAGAGGGAGATTGTAAAACAGAGAACCACTATAACCGGAAGTAAAATGTTTTGCTCGAACTTGTTTACAGTATGGCGGAAATTTTAAAAGATGGATTTATTTTGCAGCAGATTTACTTCTAAGTTATTACAATGTGACTTTTTGTAATAAAACCGTTTCTTATATACTAGTATTCGACTGAAACTTTAACCTTTACTTTACTCCTGCGAGTCTTTTAATTAAAGTTTCAGACTGTGGCCTGTTGCACATCTGAAACATGTACGGACAAGTTTGGCCCTACTACTATGCGCGGAATGCCTAAACTTGTACAAGGGGACTCGCCATTCAGAAAACTTATTAATTTTCCAAGGGATTAATAGAAGCTCGGGCTGACTGATTCCATTGATTGTTTACATCACGAGTGAGTGCTTAATGCGAAACGGTTTTCGAAGAGCCTGTTCATTCGACAAGATAGGAGTCGTTCTTTTCTGGATCTGTGTTCTACGTCAACCACTGAACTTGTAAGTTTTCTCAGTTCTTTGTGACTTTATTTGTAATCATGGCCAAATCCTCGTCCTTGGCATTTCTGATTAGCAATTGCACCCAAATCTTTTTGATGATGGATACATTACTGGAAGACGCAGCAAAGTTAATCAACTCTAAGCAGAATAACCATCCTTTTGGGAATGGATGAGTGGATCGATGGATTGATGTGTGTTTGCATAATATATGTGAGTGCACGTGTGTCTGAATGTATATATGTGACGTATAACACAAGGCAAGTAGAAGAAATATGCTGAACTTAGTCATGCAACACTACTCTCATGTATATACTTATAAGAAACAACTCCCTTTGGCAGTATATAAATTTGCAATTACAATGTAGACCAGGTGCTCTTTTTCCACTCTTCAGCCCTCCAGCCAAATCCCAAGGGCATGGGTATTTGTCTGTGAACTATTGTTGCTTCCCAGCTTACGCCAGTACCAAAGACCCATGCACAAACCACCGCAGTTAGAATCTTGAGATTACGATTATGATTACAATGCAGACAAAAATTCTGTGTGTTGATGTGTAATTGTAATTGTAATTAGTAACTTCTATCACACCAAGCCATAATCAGGTCAATATCCAGAAGATCAGTCTGTTAGACCGAGAGGCAGCCTATGGTGGAGAAGCAATTTAAAAGAGGTAAGTCATAAGTTGAGAACAAAATGACACAAGCGACTGAGCAGATCACACAGACACACGCAGAACATTTTAAAAGAACATGAAGAACATGAACTCTGGAAGGTGCCACATAAATGGTTTTTTCTACCACACTGTGCGATGCTGCATTTCAATCAGAAAAGAATATCATATGCACGACTGCCCGACCCCTTCGGATCTTGACCTGGACTAGATTTTTACCCCGTGCCTGTTGATTTTGTTTTCACTCAGCGCCTGTGAATTAGCTGGTTCTCACGACTTGGCATTTTTGGGTGCTGAAGATATCTCGAGATTGCAACTGCGTCACCTTACCTTACGTATTGTTTCTGTGTTTAAGGGTCGTGGTGAAGAGTGGAGGTGGCACGGCGCGATGGATGCGTCACAGTGCGTCAGCATCGACTTCATTCCTCAGGTTTTGCACGACGATGACGAAGCGGAGTGTATTCGTGACGACCAGGAGAGAAAGAGACAGGTAGGTATTAACGCTGTGGCTGTAGTTGTTCGATAGGTGGAGCCACCTTCCCTGTGTGGCGGCCATCTGTAAAGGCGTCCCATGAACTATGACCCTTGGACCACTCCCTCCCCATTGTCCGTTACCATCCGCATTTTACGTTACCCTACCCCCATTTGTGGATGTTTACTCTTTTGGGCTAACTGTGCTACAGAGTGGGGTACTGTGATACTGCCCTGTCAAATAAAGGAACGTAATTGTAATGTATATGTGGTCCTTGTCCACTGGTATCTCACTACAGTCTTGTTATTATTAGTATTTATATTATTAGTATTATTTTTATGATTATTAGTATATTTATTATTATTATTATTATTATTATTATTATTATTATTATTATTATTATTATCGTTATCATTATCGTATCGTATCATTATCATTATCATTATTATTATGCTGCATATGATATGTTACCCAGAGTGAGTGAATCTGAGGCACAGTGCAGTTGTGCATGAAGGACTTGCTCAAGGTCCTATGCAGTATTATCACTACAGATTAGACAAAACAGACAGATTGTTTTTCAACAGGGAAATCTAACAGTTGAAGCTCTCATTAGCCAGTGACAAAAATGTATCTAAAGCATGATATAGCGACGACGACATTCTCTCTGTTCTATTGGATTTTGACATTATGATAACGGTGCTATGGAAAGAAGTCATTTGATTAGACTAGATTAGATTTTGACGAATGTGTATTCCAGGTGAAAGAAGGTTTGGACACGATGTTTGCCGATATGGAGATGCACGACTTTGAAAATGCAGAGGAGGAGGATGAAGAGCAGGAGGAGGAGGAGTTAGAGGATGGTGGATATCTTGAAGACAATGACCGTAGTGATATCGATGGGAGAGAACATGCTGTCGAAAGCTTCGATGATGTCGGTCAGTCGCAGATATTTGAAGACGAACCTGTCGTGAGCGATGGACCGCGGTAGGTTTATCTAACACTTTTCAATGCCTACAGTTTGACTGATTTTCAACCACTATTATCTCTGTACGTCCCTTCCTGCAGTCTGAGATCTTTGGGTATGGGTCTTTTGGTTGAGCCTCGATGGAGCACTGTATTGTGCTCTCAGGCATTCCTTGTTGCTGCTCGAACTCTTTTTCTTCCTTTAATTAAGAAATGCCTCAGAACTCACTATTTCTCATTGGCTTTCAAACAAGGTGGTTGGATATATCTAACTGCTCTTCACCTGGTGCCTGACTAACTGCACCTCAGATCCACATTTCTGTGTGACTTTGCACACGTTAAAAATGTTTGTAATGAAGATAATATTGACCTGATTACGGAGCGCTTGGTTTTGATGCACCATTGTTGAAGATTTGTGCTTTAGACACCGGCACGATAGAAGTTACAATTGCCATTGTAATCTTTGCTTTTCATTCAGTTTTTGTGAACATTTGAGTATTTTTTAAAACTTTTGTGTGCATGCCTTTGACAGATCGTTCGATGGTTTTGTTTAAACGTATCGTTTTCTTTGTAGGAACTGGCCTTCGAGTCATCCATGGCCGATGATGAGTCAAGGGGTGCAACAGACGTCTACCCCAAGAGGCGACTGTCCCCCACCAGCCCTCTCGACGCCCTCCACCGTTCCCCGCGGTTACTACTCCGCCCAGCAGGTGGCGCTGTATCGTCAGTCCGTTGACACAAGCGACGTGGAACCGGATTATGTTGCTCCAACCGATCAGGAAGAGGAATCTCCATACTGGATACACGGGGAAGATGGTCAGCAGTTCGATTACGACGAACAGGGCGATATGGTGGGAACGGACATTAACTACCACGACCCTGTCAGTGCTGGTCAGCAAAACATGGCGGTCTACCACCCCGATCAGTTCGTCGGAGGCTATCCACAGACGTTTCCGATGGCGTATATAACCAACGGGGTCTATCAGAGCCACCAGGGAATATACCATGAGGGAGCGTATAGCCTGATCCACGAGGCACAGGCGTCTGCAGCATTTGGGGGTAATTTTCATCCCACCCCATACCCGAGCATGACACCGACTCTGCCGGTCAACCGCGACGACTTCAGGCCAGAAGTCGAGGCGACTTTTACGGAGGGAGAATTGGAGTTGGCTAGCAACGAGGCACAGTCAACGCCGCCGATAAGGACGGTGGCAAAGTCTGGACTGCGATCTCCGGTGAAGCTTTCGACTCTCCAAGTGTCGGGAAGAGACGGTGGCATGGACAATTACAAAGTCCGGTTTGGCAATCGGAGCCTAAGCGGCGGAAGCGACGGAGATGCCGGGAGACACGGACGAGAGACGGATGCGCTGGAACTCTCCGAATCCACAGGGGTGGAGTCGCCATCCACGAATCCTCAGGAGAACTACCTTCTTCAAGGTGCGTTGGGTTTGTGATTTTTGTTTTAATCTGATGTTTTTAAAGCAACACTTCAATTAGAAACTCATAAGTGTGGCTCCCGACCCGAACCAGTGAAATTACTGTCGAATAACATGGACTTCAGGTGCTTGCGAAACCGTGGAGGGACAAACTGACTGAACTGGTTTTATTTCTGTGCGAAGTTTTGGAATTTGCTGCCCAGTTATGTGGATTCTGGTGTTTCTCAGGTGTGATTCAGATCATGATTAGTTAAAGTGCTTGCCTTGGAATGCAGAGAGTATATGTTTGAGCCTGCTGACCTGAGGCAGTTACTGTGTAGTGATCTTAATCAAGTCCTTCATTCACGGTTGCTCAATGCCATCAATTACTGCTTGCACATTAGATTTTGGTGCTTCATAAATGCAGAATAATAATAATGATAATAACAACTGTAGTAAAAATGAGGCTAAACTTGTAATTCATCTGTTTGATTCGCTTGCTGAACATCCAGCTGTAGCCTGACCTTGGCTTCCCTGATCTACCGGATTTTGATCTAGCTACATGTATGTATTACAATGAATTAAGACCTGTCCCTTGTGATAATTGCGCTACAGATGTCGTTAGATCAGATCCGGTATGTAACTGTTTGACTAGATGGCAGCAGAGAGAGCCATCAGATGACACAGCTTCAGATTCTGTACAATGCGAGAGGCAAACGAATCGAGGAACTGTCGAAGGAACTCGAGTCCGTCAAGGATGAACTCAGCCGTGAAATACGATTGCTCAAGCACGAACTGTCACTTGCGAGGGGTGAGAGACACGACTCTTGCTATTTAAGAAACTTAAGAAAAATGCCGACTGTCTTGTATATTTGTCTTTCCATGCGTCTGTCTGTTGTCTGTTTTTCCATGTGTGTGTATGTCTGTCTGTCTGTGTGTGTCTGTCTGTCTGTCTTGTGTAAATGTCTGTCTTTCTTGTGCATTTGTCTGATGCCTGTCTGTCTGTCTGTCTGTCTGTGTGTGTCTGTGTGTCTGTCTGTCAGTGGCCATCTGCTGCCAAAGGCAGGCATTCCAGTGTATGTGCTGGTATTAACAAGCTTCCATGCAATCTATTATTATTATTATTATTATTATTATTATTATTAATGTTATTTTTGTTGTTATTATTATTATTATTATTATTATTTTTTGCCCGAGGTAGGAGAATCCCTCAGGCTCCTAGAAGCAATTCCGAAGAATTACTGTCACTACTGGGGCTCGTGGTCCTCGTCCCCGGTGTTGTGCATGAATGTGCCTCTGAATGCAATTGCATTGTAATGTTGTGTGCTATATATTATCTATTATTTTTTTTTTTTTTTCCCCGAGGTACATATAATCCCTCAGGAGTCGGATACTAGTGTGTGAAAATTAATCTCTGGAGTGACCATATTATTATTATTATTATTATTATTATTATTATTATTATTATTATTATTATTATTATTATTATTATATTTACTGTAAATGTTTTTATTGAATACCATTATTTATAAATATGAATAAAGAAAGCATTTGGTATTCCAGCCAATGCCTAACATCATAATCATTTCGTTATTAGAACGATTGTTGGTTCTTGTTGTCCAGGTCAGTGGGATGGAGCAACGAACAGCCTCGACGAGTGCCACCAGCTTCTTACGGAAGCAATGACGTCAAAGAGCCGGGCCGAAGGACAGGTGGCAGCACTGCAGCTTCAGATCGCATCGCTCAAAAACGACAATGAAGAGGTAATGACAGCGACGAATTTCTCGTCCTATCACGGAAAAGGTCCATTTATATAGCACCAGAGTCTGTTCTGCTGGGAATTTTGTTGAGACACACTTACTGGTGGTCATTGTCTCTTGTCTCCGTACTTGTGTCTGTCTGTCTGTCTGTCTGTCTGTCAGTTTATATGCTGTCAGTCTGTCTGATTCTCGGTTTACTGTCTATCTGTCTGTGCCTGCCTGTCTGTCTAATGTCAGTCTGTTTCTGTTTTTAAATCTCTCTATACTATCTGTCTGTCTGTCTAGCTGTCTTTCTCTGTTCGTCTGTATGTATGTCTGTCTCTGTATGTTTGTATGTCTGTCTGTCTGAACTAAACTAAAGTTTAAACTGCCATAAGAAACCACATTTATGTAGCGCCAGTGTACAATCTGCTGTATATTTAGCTGACGAAGAAGATCATCTCGTCCGAGTCGATGATCGAAAGTCTCAACAGTCAGCTGTCCGAGTCTCGATCGACCGATAACTGGACGAGAGCGAAGCAACACTACGAGACAACGATAGCAACGCTCAAGCACAAGAACGAGTCTGAGATTCTACGGATGAAGCAACAGATGGATGACATGACGCATCACGTCGAGACAAAGGTCTGTGCCATGATGGAGCCTCACTCCCTCCCTTCCAGGGTACCACCCTCCCTCTCTGACTCCCTCATTCTCTGCCTGCCTCCCTTCCTCTCTGCGTGCCTCCATCCCTTTCTGCCTGCATCCATCTCTGCCTGCCTGCCTGCCTCTCTGCCTGCCTGCCTCACTCTCTGCCTGCCTCCCTTTCTGCCTGCTTGCCTCCCTCTCTGCCTGCCTCACTCTCTGCATGCCTCCCTCTCTGCCTGCTTGCCTCTCTGCCTGCTTGCCTCTCTGCCTGCCTGCCTCACTCTCTGCGTGCCTCCCTTTCTGCCTGCTTGCCTCCCTCTCTGCCTGCCTCACTCTCTGCGTGCCTCCCTTTCTGCCTGCTTGCCTGCCTCTCTGCCTGCCTCTCTGCTTGCCTCACTCTCTGCCTGCCTGCCTGCCTGCCTCCCTCCTTCTCTGCCTGCCTGCCTCTCTCTTCCTGCCTGCCTGTTTGTCTGCTTGCCTGTCTTCCTTCCTCTCTCTGCCTCCTGCCTCTGTTCTTACGTCTCAGTCTGTCTGTCTCTCTTAGTTCTGATATACTTTTCTGTCCCTCTGTCTCTCTCTGAGTCATTATGTGTTTCTCTCTCGCTATCTGTCTCTGTTCTTCCCGGTGTATGTGAGTGTGTGTGTATGTGTGATTCTAGAATGAGGAGGTGGCCAGTCTGAGGAAGCAGGTGGCGGACATAACGAAGGAGTCTGAGTTGGCGCAGATCAACCGAGCGGAGGCAATCAACCGTCTGGCCCGCAGCCTCCACGACAGCCAGGACCAGTGCAACCAACTCCTTCAATCCGGTCAGATATTCCTCCGATTTCCACATCTAAAACAGCCTTTTCTCCTCCTCCTCCTCCTCTTCTACTCCTCCTCCCATCCTCTTCCCCTCTTCCTTCTTGTTCTCCTCCTTGTTCTTATCATTGTCCTCCTCTTCCTCCAGATTCTTATTTATGCCTGAGTGGTGGTTGTGATTTTCTTGGGCATTTTACATATTGCATCAATTGTCCTGACTACTGCCGAAAAATAGTAACAGGCGATGAGATTTTAATTCAGATTTTAATCGGTGATGATGGTTATGACGGGTGTTAGTATGTGCTGGTGTCAATATGTGCTGGTGTTAGCTTGTGCCAGTGTTAGTATGTGCCAGTGTTAGTATGTGCCGGTGTTAGTATGTGCTGGTGTCAGTATGTGCTTGTGTCAGTATGTGCGGGTGTTTGTATGTGCTGGTGTTAGTATGTGCTGTGCCTCTGTCGATAGGTGCTGGTCAGGAACTGAGTCGACTGAAGATGCAGTTGCAGGATGTTTTGGCTGGCAAGAGTTTTGCAGAAGACATGAACTCTGCTCTACAGGTATGGAACCTGTATTACAGGTGGGCTTAATGAAAGTTTTAAACAGATGAACTGAACATTAGGTAGATATACAGGTGGGTATAAGAAAGCATTGCAGGTGGGCATTACATGTGAAAATTAGGTGTGACTAGAGGAGGGGCTTGTCATGTACTCTACAAGTGGGTATTAGAAAACATTACAGGTGAACGTTAAGTGGGTCTACTGAGGGGAATAAGATGTGCATGAAAGAGCTTTACAGGTGGGCATTAGAAAGCAATGCAGGTATGAATACAGGTAGCTTTGCAGGTGAGCATAAACGCTACAGGTGATCATCATCAAGTGGGACTACAGGTGGGTATAAGAAAGCTTTGTAGGTGGAAATACAGATGTGCATTAAAGAGCATTTCAGGTGGGCATTAGAAAACATTGCAAGTGGGACTAAAGATTGACATAAGAGAGCCGTACAGGTGGGCATAAGGAATCATTAACTGATGTTGTCCTGAGCTCCTTGTGTTTTTGTCTGCACAGAGTGAACTTCAGGAGTTGAAGGAACAAGTGACGATGTATGAATCCATGTCACAGTTTGGCCTTCTGTCAGTCCCTGGTGGAACCATCTCCAGTTCACGACCCGGTTGCTTCACCCCTTCCATCGACCCAGACGACTCCTATGCTCAGCTCGGCATCAAGAATCCACATCCAATGAGGTGAGGAAGAAATTGTATGCGGTCGAAAGGTGTGGCTGCACTTTGGAGTTGCTGCCATGCCTAAGAGATTCATCTTCAAACTAAAAAATCTTTTAAGAGGTGCATCTTCAAAGTACAAATGCTCTTGTAAGAGGTGCATCTTGAAAGTACAAATGCTCTTTTAAGAGATGCATTTTCTCGGCTTTGGATATGAACTTGCTGAGTGCAGTTGCACTTTTGAAGGTACATGTGCACTTGTTAGGTGCAGGTGCACTTTGGACATAATAAAAATAGTGCCATTAGAAACCTATTCTAATTTATAGTCTAGTGATTAGTGTGCTTGACTGTTAACCAAGAGGTTGTAGGTTCAAATCGCAGCGAAAGTGCAGAAATTTGTTTAAGAGATTTCTTATCCATCTGCACATTCTGCAGCCCAAGTTAACTCGGTTCTGTGAGCACATTGATCGTGCACTGTCACTGGGACGGTCTGGGAGCGAGGGAGAGGACTGGCCACCCACCCTCATATCACTTTTGCTTATTAAACACCACTGTCTAATGACCAAGCATCAGTTTATGGCACCGAGCAGTTGTGATTGGAGGACTTGCTCAATGTTCCTACACAGGAGCGATCTTGGAGGAGGAGTCTCGAACCCGTACTCTTCGCGTTGCAAGGTGATCACTCTAACCACTCGGCTACCATGTCCCAAAAAGCACGATATTTTGAAATGTACAGAACTCGGCGGTAAAGAAAAATATATCCATTAAATTTTTAGGGGTGACAGCGAAATGTCGTCGACGACCGAAATGCTGTCTGGACTAAAAAACGAACTTGAACGCTGTGTCAAACTGTATCGTGACAAGCGTCTCCAGGTGGCAGCACTGCAGGCGGAACTCAAGTCAACCAAGTCAAACCTGGCCGATGTCACAGGCAAACTGGAGTTGGCCACGAAGTCGCTTCAAGAAAGCGAGGTCAGGAATAGATAAAGGATAAAAGATATTGTTATTCGACAGTAATTTGACTGGTTCAGGTCGGGAGCACCACTGATGAGTTTTTCTTGAAGTAGGGCTATATAAATGTCACATTATAATTACCATTACAAATATTGTTATGCAAATAAATTTTAACTGACTGCTTATGATTTTTATTGTTTAGCTGTTTTGTTAATTCAATTTGTCATATTTTTATTGTAAATTATTATTATTATATTATTGTTACGTTTATGTTGATTATTATTAGTATTATTATTACTGATATACTTATAACATGTTGTTTAGCTACTGAAGCACTTTGCTTGGCTTGTAGACTAAGCTCCTGGAGACAAGCGAATGTCGACCTGGCCAGGGAATCGCGGAGAAGAGGCTCGAACGGGAACTGGAAAAGATTTCCAAGGAAAAGGATGAACTGGTTAGGGAACTACAGGTCGGATTCCAAGCATTCTTTTTTATTATGCATTTATTAGGCATCACTGTCTAATGACCAATCATCATTTGCTAGTGCTGAGCAATTTGAATGAAGGACTTGCTCAAGGTTCCTACACAGTAACTGTTTCAGGGGAGGAGGATCGAACCCGTACTGTCTGTGTTAAAAGACAAGCGGTCTAACCATTCAGCTACCGTATCCCACATGGTAGCCAGGTATATAATCTAGTAACGGACAGTAATGTAGAGGATATTTGGAGAATGTTGTTATATTAAAAGGTAAAAATAGGTGATTAACATAAATTCAGATGACAAAAGTAAAAATAGATGATTAGTTTACCACCAGATGAAAAAGAAAAGATAAAAGATTATTGTAGAGCTAGATGACACTGGTAGAAATAGATGACTAAGACCAGATGACAAAGCAAAGATGATTGACTGATGTAAAACCAGATAGCAGACGTACTGTAAGAGTAGAAGTACTTTGGTGTGTAATCAGAAGATATGTCTTTGTTTACGGCAGGAGCTTCAGATTCGTCTGGAAGAGGCGAGCTTAAGCGAACAGCAGGCCACCGAACTCTGCCGTGACCTCAGTCGACAGATGTCGGATTTGGTCAAAGAACATGACGAGGACAAACGCCAGACGGAGGCCAACCAGAAACTGGCCCTTGAAAGGTTATCTTTCATCATCACCTTTTATTTTATTATTATTATTATTTATAATTAGTTTTAGTGTTAGTATTAGTGTTATTTTTATTATTTCTTATTATTATTATTTTTATTATTGTTGCTATTGTTTTTGTTCTTATTGTAGTTATTACTATTGGCTTTCCTCCACGGCTTCTGCCTTGTGATATTAGGGAGACTACTTTCCTCTATCAGGGTTTATCTATGACCATCCATCACTTCCCTACAGTCACTTTTGCAGCATCTTCTCCACCATTAAAACCATCAGCGAAAAAAGCCATTTTAAAACAACACTCCCTTAATTTTTGTAATCATAAGGGATCACATCATTTAAACTCTACTCTGGGGAAAAATAATTATGATAATATTTGTGGGACACGGCAGCCAATTGGTTAGGGCGCTCACCTCGTAACGCAGAAAGTGCAGGTTTGATCCTCCTCCCCTAAGACGGTTACTGTGTAGGGACCTTGAGCAAGTCCTTTACTCACAATTGCTCTGCACCATTGATTGATACTTGGTCATTAGAGAGTGGCGCCAAGTAAGTGCGTAAATAAGTAAAAATAATCTTGTGGTAATACAAAACTAGTAATATTGGTTGTGTTGAAATGTCTCCAGGTGCCAGGCTGCTATGCTTGAGCATCACGAGCGAGCGAAAGAGCAGACGAGACAGACGATAATGGAGGAGTCTGAGGAGAAGATGGGGAAACTGAGGTAAGCATTTTGCTCATCATTTAAACCCCGTGAAAGAGGCAAGTTGCTGCCCCAAAAGAATGGAACCGACTTTTTCTGTTTCTCTATCGATTGAACTCTCTTTCCTCTAGAAAAATCCGTTAAGACTCACTATTTCTCATTGGTCTTCAAACATCTGGATGTCTAACTGCTCTTCACATGGCAACTGACTAACCGCGCCTCAGATTCGCATTTCTTTGTCACTGTGTAGATTAAAGATTTTTTTAATAATAATAATGATAATACTACCGGTAGTAGTAGATATTGTTTGGGATCTCGCCCTCTTCTCTTAGCTGACTGAAGACCTTCCTTTTCCGTCGGGGCTGTCATACTGGGAGTGCCTCTGCTTGGTCTATTCTGTGAGCAGCGCTTTATGAATATACGATGTGATATGATATTACAGTAATAATGAATAATAATATAATCAAGAATGCCTGACTTTCTTTAACAGTCTTTCTGTTCTTTTCTCTTCTGACAGACAAGAACTGGAAGCACTGGAGCAAGAGCTGGATGAAACGAAACGCCTGTATGTCGAGGCGTGCGAGAAGACGGATGAGATCGAAGAGGAGGTTAACAAGAAGTGGCAGACGGTCCTCAGAGAACAGCTCGACGAGGTTCAGTTATTATAATTATTATTATTACTACTACTTCTGCTATTATTGTTACTATTATTATTACTATGATTATCATTATTACTATTATTATTAGTAGTAGTATTATTACTATTATTATTATTGTTGTTTTTGTTAATACTACTAGTTCTACTATTATTATTATTAATACTTTTATTATTTTAGTTTTATTAATAGTACTAGTACTATTATTATTATTATCGTTATTATTACTGCTATTATTATTATTTTTTAATAGTACAACTAGAAGAGAGTGGATTGGATTAGAAGAGATGACAAATGTAAGAAAACTCGACTAAATTGTTTATTTTCTCTCTAATTTTTTATTGTGTTGTGTTCTGCAGCTGAGGCAGCAGATAATTTCGGAGAAGGAAGAGGACCTGGAGCGTCTCCGATCCACTCTGACGACGGATGCAGTTGCCATGACAACAGAAAACGCCAAATGGCTCCAAGAGCAGCAGAAAAAGCTGGAGATGGAAATGGATGCGAGGGTCAGCAGCTCATTAATTAACGTAGAACCAGTAATTAATGTGGCACCATGAAGTAATGTGGCATTTAGTAACGTGTATGAAGTATTAGTGACTTCATTTTCTTAGCCTCAGCATATGAGGGTGGGTGGCCAGTCCTCTCCCTCACCGTCTGATCTTCCCACCAACAGTGTACGGTCAGTGTACTCATTATAGCTGAGTTGGCTAGGAGGCACAGGTGGAGCAGAAATCTCAAAACAAATTTTTGCCCTGGTGGGGATTTGAACCACCAACCTCTCGATTGACAGTTGAACATGCTAACCACTACACTAATGGGAATATAATTACAGCACAAGTTCTGATGTAGGGCATGTATGCTAAAGTAATTTCAGCTTTACATCAAGACTCAACATTATTACACAGCCTTGTTTTAATTGTAATGGGAAATTTATATGGCTCCACTTAAGGGAGAAACAGCAGATACTGTGGCTCAGTATTCGATACAGATATCTGAAAGATGTAGTTAGAAGAAGTTGGCGATGTGTGGAAGGTTTGCGTTTTGTGATTGTTTTAGTTGTTGAAAGCGGAAGAAGATTGGAAACTGAGTCAGAAGGAGGAGACGGAGGGAGCGATTCGGAGTGCTGAGGAGGAATTGAAACGTCAGATGGAGCAGGCGTTTCACGTTCGAATGAAGGAAGAATTGGATAAAGGTTTATACTCTTGTTATTATTATTATTAATATCAGTATGATTATTATTAATATTATGCATTACGGGTGACTCCAGGACTATGAGAAACTCTGCGTGACATTTAGAGAATGACAGATACACCAATGCTTGACCATTTTTTGCAACCTTTTTTGAAGTTTCAGATCTGTTTCAGAACTTTTTGTGACCTTTCTTGATGTTTTGGAACTTTGTAATGACTTTTCGTGAGGTTTCTGGACATTTTTGTGACCTTTCATGACATTTCATAACTTTATTATGACCTTTCATGACCTTTCAGGACATTTTCATAAAAAACACTTTCCTGGTTCCGATGAGTAGTTCAGAGTAAACTGACAGAAGAATAGCGATGTTTAGATGTTTTTAAAAGGCTCTAAATATTTATATGTATTTAAAAGAAACTCTTAGTATTTATTTTCATTTATTTATTTAGCCGTGGAAAAGTGTCAGTCTGATCTTCGCTCGAAACTCCAGTCAGAGATCGAAGCCGGTGTCGATCGTGCCAGAGACGAGTGGCGATCGACCGAAATGGCCGAGTGGAAAGCGGAGCAACTGGAACTGGAGCTGGAAAGGGCAAGGGACGCGTGGCGATCAAATGAACTGGCAACAGAACTGAGCCGTGCGAAGGACGAATGGACGAGGACAACGCGGTTGAAGGACACGACGCTCCAGGCGAAGGCCATTGCAGAGGCCAAGGCCAAATGGGAAAGGGACGAACTGTCGGTGGCGGTCGAGAAGGCCAAACAGGAAGTCAGAGGACAGATTGAAATACGTTCTGCTCAGGTGAGGCAGTTCAGTAGAGCGATGGTATCTTCTCTCCTTCTGATTTTGTCTGATAATGCACATTTGTTCTTTAATTCGTCTACTCATTTGTTCGTTCGTTCATCTGCAAATTCACTTGTTCATTCATTCGTTTGTTCATTTCTTCATTCATGTGTCCTTTCATTCATCCATTTCATTCGTTCGTTCACTTAATATTTAATTTGTTCATTTATTCTTTCATTCGTTCATTTATTCTTTAATTTATTCATTCGTCCGTTCGTTCATTCATTCATTTTTTCAGTTGTGTGTTCTTTCGTTCATCCATTCATTCGTTCGTTCATTTAATATTTAATATAAATATATTTATACTGTATAATATAAGTTTGGATTCTCTCCCTATATCCAAAAACTAAGCATAAAGGCTAAACAATCAAATACTTTGTCCTCCACGACCTTCTACCTCCTGTTCATAAGACCGGGTATGATTTACGCCCACGTTCTCATAATCTGGTTCTCCCTAGATTTGACTCCCTTACCCGACGAGGTTTCCTGGGTAGAATGCTGTACAGCTAGGCTCTGTTGCTATTATTTTCATTTTCATTTATAATTTAACGTCATTATTACCTTTATATTTTTCTTTCCTCTTTGTGTATAATTGTATGTAAAGCGCTGTGCGTTTGCTAGCGTTTAATAAAGAATATACTTACTTACTTACTTACTTAATTTGTTCATTTATTCTTTCATTCGTTCATTTATTCTTTAATTTATTCATTTGTCCATTCGTTCATTCATTCATTTTTTCAGTTGTGTGTTCTTTCATTCATCCATTTATTCGTTCGTTCGTTCTTTAATTCGTCCATTCTTTCGTTGATTTATTCATTCCTTTATTTGCTCATTTGCTCATTCATTCATACACTCGGAGCATTTACTCTGCCTATTTATTTAATACTTCGTTGTGTTTGTGGCTTGTTTGCCGGCAAGATCTGCACTTCAGAATTTTGTAACAGCCTTTGTCGAATTTCAGTCGTAGCGTGTTTTGTCGTAAATGCATCGCTTTTGTCACATTTCCTTTGTTTGAAATAACTCTGCACTCGTTAACCCCGGTGCAATTACTGCCTTTCCAGGTTCGTGCGGCGCTGGAGAAGGACTGGAGGGAGAGGTCGGACGCTGTGGCTATGGAGCATTCTCACCAGGTGGCAGCACTGCAGTTGCAGCATGAGAAGGAACTGGCCAAGGTCATAGACGCCACTGAGAGGGAGTGGCAACAGGTAAGAAGGTCACCGTGGTCATCCAACCGTTATGCCACGCTTGAACGCAGCTACAGGTCTGCACCTCTGTTGAAGATGATCACTCACAGGTGTCATCTATAAAGCCTTGGTCTATAAAGATAAAGAGGGTAGCAGGTAAAGGTAGCAGATAAAGATAACAGCTTAAGGTAACAGAAAGGTAACAGGTGAAGGTAACAAAGGTAAGGGTAAGAGATAAAGGTGACAGGTAAAGGTAACAGATAAAGATAACGTATAAAGGTGACATATAAAGATGGCAGATAACGGTTGCATCAGACACCTTCACAATAGAAGTTACTAATTAATAATACCAGTAACAATAATAATAGTAATAATGATAATAAAATAATAGCATTAACAATAGCAATAATAATAATAATGTTTACTAAATTAGCCGGTGTGAAAACTGTTGCTTGTAGAAGATGGAAGCAGCTCTGAAAGAAATGGATTTGCATTCAAAGGCGGCCAAGCAAGAGCTTCTCCAACTTGCCGATGAGCACAACAAATCCGAAATCGCCAAACACGAATCGACATTCCAGAAGCGTTTGACAGCGCGTGTTGCCGAGTACGAGCAACGGTTGACCGCTCTGTTGCACGACAACGACAACCTTCAGGAGCAACTTCATCTCATGCAAACACTCGTCGAACAACAGGAGCAACAACTGACAACCGACTTCAAAGAGGCAAAGACTCGGTGGAGCAACGAGTTAGACAAAGTCCGCGGCGAGCTGGAAAAGAGCGATGAGAGCTTGCGGACGAGCGAGAACAAGAGAAACGAACTGGAAAAGGAGATGGAAAATCTGAGGCAGACGGTGGAAAGAGTGGAAGAGGAGAAAAGCGAGGCGCTTCGGAAAAAGGAAGAGGATATCCAGATCGTGCTTGCTAACTATCAGAGGCAGGTGGAGCTCCTCAGCGACAAGCTCGGTCGAGCGGAACGGGTGTTTAAGGGACTCGAGGCGAAGACGCAGAAGCGTCTGTCCGGCCTCCAGGATTCGCTCGAGCGTGAACACGCGTCCGCTCTTGCACAGCTGGAGGCGAGACTGGTCGATCAGAGCCGCGAACGCGATCTGGCGATGGAGGAGATGAGACAGAGGCATGCGGAAGAGGTCAAGACGTTGAAGGAAGAACTGGAGCTGGAAAAGAGGAAGAACGGAGATGTACAGGTAGTGGGATTTGGGTTCTATGCATTATGATAATGGTGCTATAGAAGTTTATTAGGCGCCACTGTCTAATGACTGAGCATCGATCGATGGCGCCGAGCGACTATGCGTGAAGGACTTGCTTGCTCAAGGTCCTGCACAGTAACCGTCTCAGAGGAGGAGGCTCGAAGCTGTAATTATTATTACTAATATTATTACTATAATGCATTTATTGGATGCCACACTATGTACAAACATATATATATATATATATGTATATATATATGCACATGCAAACATATATATGTATATGTGTATATCAATCAACGGAATTTATATAGCGCCCCTTCAAGGCAGCTACTCAGAGGCTGTGTATAACTGTGTATAATTGTATATATACACACACAAGCATATATATATATATATACGTGTTGTCATCTGCAGGGTCTACAAGCAACGCAGGTCAAGGCGTTGCAGGAGATGAGGGACTACTATCTGCAGGCAATCGCCAAGGTCAAAGGTCGGTGTTTGACGTTGTCACTTCATTTCATTAGCTTCGACTGATGATGGCCAGTCCTCTCTCCCGTTGTCTGATCTTCTCACGGACAGTGTACATAGAGTTTATTCGTTTTGCCGCCAGGGGTCGTTTGCGTAGCAGAATTTTTGGAAACTCTTCTTTCCTGATGACATTTGAACCACTGACCTATTCTGGGATTGTTCTATTCTGGGATAGCTAGAACTATCCCAGAATAGTTTTTGATTTTCTGGATAATTTTTTTAATTTCTGAGGGATCTGAGGAAAAAAAGTAAAATGATAATTAAAATAATTACAGCTACCAGCAGCTCCTAGCATAATTTTTTTCTGAGAAATCCATTTGCGTT
This sequence comes from Allolobophora icterica, assembly GCA_963556255.1. Classification (NCBI taxonomy): domain Eukaryota; kingdom Metazoa; phylum Annelida; class Clitellata; order Crassiclitellata; family Lumbricidae; genus Allolobophora; species Allolobophora icterica. The sequence goes on from OY744612.1 coordinate 52,246,555, forward strand.
CTTTACACCTTATAATCGAGCATCTGCATTTGAATGATTTTGCAGACGAGGTCTTTCGGCATCTGGAACAGACGAGCAAACAGAACGCTGAGGTCCTGAGGCAGAAGCTGATGAGGGAGCGCAGAAGAACCGCAAGACACCTACGCAAGTATTACCTGCGCTGTTTCGACCAGCTGCTACAAAGAGACTTTGACAGGTTAAGCGAATTAATGAACATTCCCTCTTATTCAGGTCGTTTCTTGGTGTATATATATATTATGTGTGCATTATATATGATATATATTCTATATGTAAGTAAATAATTAAGTACATTCTTTATTAAGTTCCAATTGCTGATCACACTTTGGTGAAATATATATATTTTATATGAATATATTTAATATATATATATATATTATATAATATATAATGTATATATTAAATATATTTATATAATACATATATAATATATTGACTATAAAATATTCATAAATGCCAAGAAATTCACGTTGTTGTTCTTTCCAGTTCCTTCCGCTCCTACGCTCTCCAGGCGATGCAGAACTTGCTCGACAACATGTCCGACCGCGACAGCAGTCCCAACAGCCTCTTCTCCTCAGCCAGCGAATTCACGACCCCAAGAGAGAACATGGCTCCACCTGGCGTTGGTCCGACCTCTCTTCAGACGACGCCAGCCTCGTTCTCAGACCGACCGCTGGCGCCATCTGTCACCACTGGCCAGATGGCATCGGGTGCCAACCTCGCCGGTGCGGATGTCGGCCATTTTGACAGTCCGTGGTCGAATGCGAGCAGCGGAAAGTCTTCGTTCAGAAAATTACCACCAGGTGGCGTTCAGTCGGACTATAGAACTCAGCGTCGCGAGTACACACGACTCGAAGCGTCACGAGTGGATTCTGTTACTCCGACACCCGATAACCAGTTGGCCGGCGACGCTTGTCAACAGAACAATCTCTACTTTGAGTCGCCGTCAAGGAAGTCGAGAGAGCGACTTGAAAATGAAGCGGTAGATGGCGAAGGACTTGGTTCGAACAAAGAGGCGACTTACTGGAATCCTGAGGCACTCGGCCGTGACTCCAAGGCGCTGAAGCAGAACAAAGGAGGTCCTGAGGCACTGAACCGTGACCCAAAAGCGCTCAAGCAGAATGAAGGAGAGTTTGGTTTGCCTGGTAGCACGGAACCCGGACTAGGGAGGTACTACGAGACACCGAATTCTTCTTCAAGGAAAATTTTAACAGTTGCGTCGTCTGTGACAAACGAAGGAACTGCATTGCCATCTGGTGCGATGGGAAGTCGACACATGTCGGAAAAAAGTCGTGCAGCACAAGAAACGTCGCTGTCGGCGTCGTCGCTGAAACCGCGCTCAGACGCCGTGTTCGTCGCGACACGATCTGCCACAGCCAATTCCGTCCAGTGCCCAGCAACTGTTGCTGTGGCAACAAACAACAGAGTTTCTACCGAAGATGCTGCTGTTGATGATGACAATTCTAAGTCATCGGCTCATGTTGGCATGGCAACTAAGTCGAAAAAAGCAGACGACGAAAACAACGAATATGTTTATACGAGTCTGAGTCAGCGCCTTTTGTCGACACCGAATTCGCAGAAGACTGGTCAGTTTTCGACTCTCAAGTCCTGGTCAGTGTCCGACTTGACCAGGTCGACCGACTACTCCATTCCAAAAACACCTCAATCGACAGCGGTCTCATCCAGCCAGATGGCTTCAGCTGTTAGCCACGGTCTTACGGCTACGTCGAGCAGCCGACCGTTAGCCACGTCCTCGCTTAGCAACATTCCATCATTATCTAGTTCTGACAGTCAAACAGCATCAACAAAATCTTCGTTCAGTTATTCGAATTTCTCTTTACCTGCTACGAGCCACAAACCTGCAGCCACGTCTTCGATGAGCCACATGCCGTTCGCAACACCTCCGGTTAGTCACACATCTGCATCCAGTCATGTGACTCCAACCTCGTTTAACAAGACCATGCCGTCAATCCAAGATCACGCAACAGGAAGAAAGGTTTTTAATTCCAGGGTAGAGTTGAGGGATTTGGAAAACGGGGTTTCGCCCCGTGTTTCTGCTACAGAGTTGGGGTCGAGGAGGCAAGCCGCGAACATCGGATTGTCTAACGTCGGGTCGAACAGACCAGTGATCAAGCAATCCGGTGTCCAGGCGCTCGGGAGGGAGACGAGAAAATGATCTGCAGGGTTTTCTTTTGAAGAAATTCTAATCGACTTTAGCAACTTCAGTGGCAGAATGGTTTTGATGAGATGTCTGAGTCCACAGTCTAACTGAAAATCAAGTCAAGTTCAGTCCAGGAAGTCAGACTACATCAGGACGGACAGACAACTGTGCATCAGGATGGATGGGTAGAGAGTGTGAGAGAGACAGACAGAGGAGTGGAGGTGGAGAGGCCTACCCCAGGGCTCAGAGAGACAGACAGCAGGTCATCATGTTGAAGAGAAGAGAGAGAGAGACAGAGAGAGCAAGAGAGACAGACAGAGAGCGAGAGAGAGGCTTACATCAGGACAGACAAGAGAGAACAGTTCGTCAGAACAGACGAAGAGAAAGACAGACCGGAGACATTCTCTATCGGGATTAAGCCTGTGGTGTGTGCTTGACTGTTCCATCTCGAATCCTTTTCGAGATTTTTTTTGAATCGAGATGGCTTCCTCTCTTTCGAAGGAGGAATTGCAGACTTGAGGAGACAAACAAGCACAAATCGAGAAGAATCGAGTCGATGCGTTTGAACGCATTGCAACCAACATCCGAGTTGTGCTTGGGGACGGTATGAACAGTTACAAGGTGCTATATAAATGAGTCATTACTTTGCAATACCCTTGCATTTTCTAATCGGAGAGCGAACATACAGTGTATGTAAGAGAGACTGTATGTGTGTATGTATGCAGGGTTGTACGTATTGTTGCAGATTTATATAGCGCCACTTCATGAGACACTGATGAGAGGCGCTCCTGACCTAACACATTGAACCACGATTGAACAAAATGGTCTTCAAGCGTTTGCGGGAAAGCAGGTCGCTTCGCTGTGGTCAGTCTTTCTGAAATAGGTTACCCTGCATCTTAGATCCGAAGCGCCTCGGATGAGTCTTTTGTAAAAGACTTTATATATATATATATATATATATATATATATATATATATATATATATATATATATATATATATATATATATATATATCTGTGTTTATAATTGTCATTTGGTGAACAGTGACCAGATTTGGGTGTCGGGGGTTGTCTTCCCCGGTGCAACGATGTTTGCTACATCCGGATTTTAATCTTAACTTTTCAAAGTTCTGATTTTATTTATTTTTAATGGTGTTTTTATTTCTTTTAGGTGGATTTGTGTCTGTATTTAACGCGTTTTAACTTAAATTTAGGTCTATTTTGTTACAGCTCAGTAATTCTGTTCTAAAACACGAGATTACCATTTGTGCTCCTTTGCTCTCGTTTCATTTACATTAAGTTACGTTTACATGATTTACTGTGAAATAGCAGCATGTCACCGTAAACCGGTTTTTATTGTTGCTCAACTGCATGTAATTAAAATTAAATATTAATAATTAATAAATGACACTGGAACTAAACAGAGATGTTGCATTGTCGTCTCATATTTAATATATTTAGCACTGATATTTTCCCTCTGAATTCCTTCTATTCTCAGTTCCTGAACCAATACCGCAGCTCACCCATCGTCATCTGCCTCAGGCTCCTCTACTCATCACCCAACCGAGTTTTCGTCTGCATAATAATAATATGATTAGATATTAGGAGCATTCTAACCATTTTTGCATCATTAGAGTTCGTCCATATATTATTATTACAAGAAATTAGTAACTTATCGTGCCGAAGTCTAATGCCACCTCAGACAAATTTATTTCGAATGTTCTAATTTAACTTTCTTTCATCATAGCTAAGACGTGAAGAGAAACCGTAAATTTCTTCCCTGAAAATTGATATATAGTCCTTCACATCCTATTCCAAATTTTCTAATGAGCTACTCTAGAACCAAGCTCAAAGCACCACCTCATTGATGAGCTATCAAAGGCTTGAATACATATATTCTACTACTCCCTGAGACAAAACTTAATTGGCTTTTATTCACGTTGTTTGATCTGCAACTCATGATTATGTGAGTAATCATAACTTATAATAATGCAATAATTAATCTTCACTTGAGCTGTTCCTTAATTATATACGGAGCGGGGTCGTTGAGAACAGCCACGAGCTTATCGGTAAGTTTGTTTAACGACGTCATCGTATTCGAAATAATTGCGAGGCGCGTAGCAGAACAGCAGGGAACCAGAATATGTTGTTGTCATTAGCAACCTAATAGCTTTCACGAGGCTTGCCTTGGACGTTGTTATGAATTTCTTGGCGTTAGATTTCGTGAGAACTGTTAAGATTAGTAAATATTAGACGTAGGAGACTTGCGTGAAATATTTAATCTTTTCTTTCTATTCTTCGGTCATCAGGTTAGTTCCGCCATGTGAAACAGATCAGCTTATCAGTTATCAACGTTAAGTTTTGTTGCAGCAGTCTCCTTTTGTGTTTGTTCACGAGATAATTATCAGACGGCAGACATGCAAGCAAGAAGGGATATGCTAATGATGACTTTGATGATGATAACGATAACAATAACGACAAGATGATGACATATTTAATATAAATTATAAATTTAAATTTCCGTTTCTGCAGCGTTAGAGAGGCGTGGTCGCCGGCCGGCTCCACATAAAACCAGTCAAGTCCGGGTCTGTGAAGCCTGAGGAGGAGATGGTGATGATCATGTTGATGATGACAATGATGATAACTTTGAGGATTGATGATGACTGTAGGGTTTGACGCCATGGTTAAGCTGACGTTGGATTTCATCGCTCGACGCACGTCCGGATACACGAAAAAGAAGCGTGAAGAGAGCATGGACCACTATCTGCGACGTCTGACGCACCTCTACCTCGAAGACAAACACATTGATGACATCGTAAGTGTCAGAAGCAGTAATGGATCTCAATGAATGAATGAATGAATGTGTGGCTAGATAGGTGGATGATTTAATGATGATTCAGTCAGTCAGTCAGTCAGTCAATAAGTCAGTCAGTTAATTATTTTTAAATGATTTAACAATCTATTAGTGTAAGCGAGGGGGCGTGGTGGCTCAGTGGTAAGTTCGGGGCCTTGTGACCGGAGGGTTGCAGGTTCGAATCCCACTCTAGCCGCTGCGTACGGACCTTGGGCAAGTCCTTCACTCGCAATTGCTCGTGGCGCTTCGGCGTGAAAATTCCAGCACAGTATCAAATGCTGTAGTCGGGAGCGCCTCTGAGTAGTAGTTGACTTCGAGAGGCGCTATAGAAATATCCGGAATAAATAAATAAATAAGACTTAAGTTATAATTGTAATGATAAACTGTAGGCCTAAACTCCGAATTTGTATGCATAAATCAACCATGTGAAAGGCTTTTATGTTTGAGGCATTACAGTCTATTATTTCTGTTGGCAAATTCGCAATTTAAAAATATTGCAATACGATGAGGATGTCACTTGCATTATGAATGTGAACTTGAAAGTGAAAACTTGACAGACATGGGGTCCACGAGAGCGTTCTGAAAATATTCGTTAATGATTGACACTGCATGGTTTTAGCATTTTCAATTTCATATACTATTTTTATAGTACGCTTGTAACAATTTATTCAGTGTTACTTTTTATATAATAATAGTCTTCATCGTTATAAGCAAGCTTGTATTGTGGAAATTGTCTGCCATTTTGATTAAATTTTTCAGTGATAAATTTTACTTTTAAATAGGCCTACTTGGGTTCATGAGCTATGCCTAGAAAAAAAAGGTCCCTGGTCCAAAAGTTTGAAACCACCAGGGCTGTAGTCGAGGGTATACACGGGTATACAGCGTGTACTCACCTCTGGAGACCGTATACTCGCCTCACAAAAGATTTATACTCTCCTCTAATTTTTTTTCGGAAAACTAACCGGTAGCATGTACTCGCCTTCAATTTTACCACTACAACCCTGGAAACCACTGTTGTATATCTTCTGCTGCCACCTGCAAGGTTCTGTCGAGTAGGTTCTTGACAGTTGTTACATAACGTTTCCACTTGCAATTTCGTTACTGGATCTACTTCTGCACACTTCAGTGCTCCACTTTAGTTAGTTTATCGCCTGCTTCTGTCTTGGTTACCTCGAGTAGTTGAGCAGTTGAGTGTTTGGTTTTTGATCGTTGGTCGCGTTATCAGTGATATCTGATTTTCCTATGTGTTGGCGCATTTGATAAGCTGCAGTCCAAACTGATAACATTCTTATCTACCTTGAAGGTTTTATTAATTGATTAATTGATGTGCAAATGAATATAAGAGGTGGTAATTGATTATGATTTCAGTGCATTTTGAACAATTATTTGCTGCTATATAAATTCCCAGATATTTAACATGGAAAGGTCATGAATAATAAAAATATTCATCAACAATGGTTATTAATGATGATGATGATGATGATGATGATGATGATGATGATGATGATGATGATGATGATGATGATGATGATGATGATGATGATGATAATAATTATAATAATTATAATAATAATTATAATAATAATTATAATAACAATTATAATAACAATTATAATAATAATTATAATAATAATAATCAATATCAATGGGCTGGACCATAAAGAAACTTGCTATTGACCTCTGCCAATGTCTTGCAATTACCATTCAGCACTTCAGTGCAAATGTCTTCCATGGCACAGTTACTCAGCCAGAACTTGACAAGTTAATAATAATAATAATAATAATTTATTAAATGATACATACATTTATAATTCTATATATATTTATTTATTTATTCCGGATATATATGGACTGTAGTTAGCATGAAATGGCTTCAAACGTGTTTTGTGTTTGCTAGGGTGATGACTTGTCGAGCTGTCCACATCTGACGGTGCTCTATCTGTATGACAACGAATTGAAGACGATTCCAAACCTCAGTCTGAACCCACTTCTCACCCATCTCTACCTTCAGAACAACGCCATCACGAAACTCGACAATCTGACATCTCTTCGGAAACTAACCAAGCTGTAAGATTAAACAGAATATTTCAATCAAATGTTTTTTCTTTTCTGATCGAATCTGTATCATCATTATCAAAATGCATAAGCCTTTGTAACCGTAATTGTAAACTCCAAATTTCTTGTCACATTCAAACAAGGCTACCTACTTACTTACTTTCTTAATCCATTAGCCAGAACATACACTTTGAATACTTCGACTGAGTACTTCAGAGTCTGTACAAGTGCTTTGTGTCATGCAGGTACATCGGAGGGAATAGTATTGCAGTGGTCGAGGGCCTGCAGAACCTCACTGGGCTACTAGAACTGCACATCGAAAACCAGAAACTGGCTCCCGGTGAAAAGTTGCTATTCGATCCACGATCGATCAATGCAATTTCGGTAGGTCAATCGATCGATCAATCAATCGATCAGCATAGTTGTTTGATCAAGAACCTCTCTGCAGATTTTAGAAGCCTGTAAGTGGTATATAAGTGTCCAGATACATATACATGCATAATTTCAGGGTACTTTTCTGTGTAGTTTCAGGGTACTATTCTGCTAATTTCAGAGTACTTTTCAATGCGATATCATATCGGGGTACTTCTCTGCGTAATTTCATGGTATTTTTCTGCGTAATATCCGAGTACTTTTCTGTGCAATATCAGAGTACCTTTCTGCATAATATCAGAGTACTTTTCTGCATAATATAGTAGGCCTACTTTTCTGCGTAATATCAGTACTTTTCTGCATAGTATCAGAGTACTTTTATGTGTAATATCAGGGTACTCTGTCAGTTCTGAATGTGTCTGGCAACCACCTGACATCGTTGCGCGACTTGGAGAGTCTTTCAGAGCTGACACAACTCTTTGCCACCGACAACCAGCTGTCGGACATGAAGGAGATGGCTCAGCTGACGTCGTCATGGAGACGTCTGACGAGGATCGATCTCGCCAACAATCCGATCTGCCAAAGGGCAAGATATCGTGATCGGATCATAGTCATGGCTCCTTGTCTAGGCAAGTTGACCGGTCAATGGGTGGGCAAGATATTGTTCAGGTCATTGTAATTGTAATGTACAAATGCAGTTGGCTGTTGACGGGTGGGATGAAATTTCTCAGGTCGTTCATAATAGTAACTGAAAATTTAGTGAGCAACAATTCAGGAGAAGAAATCGGAGGCACTCATTTGCTCACCTTTTGTAGTGTGAACAAGAACAATGTACGATTGGTATGTAATCTGTAAATGCCATTATATCAATGTATCACATCAAGGAATTCTAGAAAGCGTGTACGGATGGCTAGGAGATGTTGAAATGACATGGACTGCACTGATTGAGGTGACCTCATACCGTTCGCATTTCAACTTTTGGATGTTTTTCTGGGTCAAGTTTGTTGATGTGTCTGATTTGATTGAATCTGCAGAAACCTTTGACGGAAAAGAGGTGACGGAAATGGCAAAACAATTTCTCAAGAACTGGCAAGCGAACAAAGAAGCTGTTAAACAGAAAATGCTGACTCGACAATCGGCTCCGAACCTTCACTCGCATGGTGGGCATCTCTAAAGTGGATTTCAATTTCGTTTCAATTTTCATTCAATTTTATTTATTATTTAATTCCACTCAGCATACATTTTAAGCCTAGATCAAAAGGAAGGATTGTACACTGACGTTGCCTATTTTCCGCAAGTGCTTAAGAACAATTCTGTTTGGTCGTGGTTTCAAGTTGTCAGGTTGGGAACGCCTCTATCGAGTTTTTCGTGAAATGGTGCTATATAAATTTTGCAATTACAATAACTATCGATAACTGAGTTTGTGGATTTTGTGGTGGGTCATAAAAATTGTTAATCAGTTTTCTGTTGATTTCAGGTGGGGGTGATGCACAGATGATGGCACTGCAACATCCAACACGTTCGGCCTACATCATGCCAGGTTCTCTTTGGCTTTTATTATCACTGTTGTTGGGGCTCTGTGGCCAATTGTTAGAGTGCTCAACTTGTAATGCAGAGATCTAATCCTGTCATTTCTTGGATCATGTCCTTTCACAGTCGTTTGCTAATGCTGAATTGCTGATGATGTAAGGCACTCTTGGTTAGTCACTATAGGTGTTGTGCGCTAAAGGTGTAAATGGAACATTTGAAATGTGGTGTATTTCTATGCATGTTGGATAAGGTAGCCGATTGACTAGAGCGCTAGCAGTGTAGCACGGAGTATGGGTTCAAGTCTCATCCCCTGAGACGGTTACTGTGTAGGAACCTTGAGCAAGTCCTTCACTCACAATTGCTCAGCGCCATCAATTGATGCTTCGTCATTAGACAGCAGTGCTTAATAAATGCAGAAATAATAACAATAACTAAATAATATTAATAGCAGACAATTTATTAATTATTAATGACTAGTAAAAATAAATTTTTTTCCTGTTGCTATAGAAATTCTTGGCCTTAATAATTTTTCTCATGGTGCAGATTTTGTTTCTGAGCTTCGCTTTCCTTTGCATGTAGTCTTGAAATACTCCACCTGATTTTCCAAAAGTAACAATTTCATTCGGTAATGTAATTTGTAAGTCTTTGTGTCTCATTGGCTTTGAAAGATCTGGATATCTAACTGCTTTTGGCCTGAAGAATGACTAACAACGTCTCAGATTCGCATTTCTGTTGTGCGCGTGTTAAAATTTTTTTTAAACATAAGTAATAGTAATAATAATGATAATAATAAGCATCCTTAACACAGGTAAATAATTAGTTTTTGTCTTATTTTCAGCTTTGCCACATACGCAATTCAATCGAATTCTTGCCAGAGCGAACACTCTGACCTCTGCGCTCTCTGGAAAAACTGCTCCGCGAAGAACCATGTCGGACATCCCTGAACAAGGGTATCATACAATGCATTGACGACTTTCACATTTAGTAGTGCACAATTACAATTATATAGCAGTTATATATACCGGTACAGAGCAGTTTTAACTGCAGTTTAATTAAGGAGCTCTGTACTGTTTCTGTACTGTGGTTTATAATTTTTAAAGTGATGCCTTATGCATTAAGATAACAGTGTTATCTTCAGTTTAGATTGCCTGATACAATAATACAACTGTATTTGATATTGCCCTTCTTCCAAAGTTCAGAAGTTCATACACGACCTTAAGACAACAATAATGGTGCTGAACAATTGTGTGTGAAAGACTTGCTCAAGGTCCTTACAGAGCGACTGCCTCAGTGGAGGATCGAACCGTACTCTTCGTGTTACAGGCTGCGAGCTCTCCATGTGGCAACCATGAAGGACTTGCTCAAGGTCCTTACACAGTGACCGCCCGGGTGGAGGCTTGAAGCCATACTCTCCGTGTTACTGGCTGAGCACTCCATCTATTCAGCTACCATGTAGGACTTCCTGAAGGTCTTTCCACAGTGATCGCCCAAGTGGAGCCTCGTTATAACTTATGCTAAGTCTTCCTTGGCTTGCACCTTTTACACCTGTTAGAAAGCCGTGCTTTGAGAGGTTTTGTAAAGGTGCATAAAAGTGTCTTTTAATGGCATTTGAACTTGTGTGCATGCAAAGACATTTAATAATATAATAAAACGATTTATATAGCATCATAGCACAGCCGAGGCCGAAAAAAGGGCGCTGTACATGCGTTACAAAAGTCAATGACAATTGTATGAAAGTTAAACAGATTTGTCTTCAGCCGTGATTTGAATGATAGTAGTATGGTTTTGTTCTTTTTATTTTCAGTCGTTACTTGAATACATACAACACCTACTATCACGACACCCGGCCAAACCGATCCTATCACGTCTCTCTGCTCAACATTGACTCAAACTATAAAAGTGACATCAACCCATGACGTCACTTTGCAGAAGAGATGTGAAAACAATGGCCTTCGACATTGCGTACACTTTTAGGAGTCTAGAAACACCAGTATTTGCCCAACTAGTCTACAGTCGCTTTTTAGGAGTCTAGAACATCAGTATTTCTCGACCGGTGTACATCCAACCTTAGCGTCACATCGTTGTGTTGCTGTTAAGACCAGTTGCATGTTTTTGCAGTCTTGCTGTGTTTTGGGAGCGCTTGATGTGGGTTCAGCTGTTTGAAGGTTTTGCCCAGTGAGTTGTTGTGACTGAGGCACTGTTAGAACATTGGCAATGCAACACCTGGACTTTTACTTACACGCAGCAGTTTGCGATAACTGTGCTCTTGTTTTCATTTTAAATAAAGTAAATTATTTTCATGTATATAATTATAGGTTAATATTTATATAGCACCTGAATAAAATTTCTCAGTTGCATGGAAGACTGAGGATAGCAACAGGAATGATCCACAAAACGCTAATGCCCATTGACAGAGCTTTGCGCAGGTGAATAATAAGCAGACTTAAGTAATGTTTCATAAAGTCTTCTATGAAGTTCTATTATTATAAGTCAAATTAGTGGATGCATGTGTTCAAAGGCATAGAAGTGGAAAAAGAGTGACAACAAAGAGTTTGCAAAATCTTAAAAAGTCTCGAGCAGAGGAACTTAGAGGATCGAATTGATAGGCAGAAATTGATCCAAAAGGATCTGCAGGACAGAACTGAGATGGCTAAAGGGTGAAATCAACAATACAGGTCAAAGGGGTTGAAAAACCCCTCGATCTACGAGAACACTGTACATTCTAATCTGAGAACACTGCCTCTACACTTCACGCAAAAGTTTGCTACAATACTGCACCAGTTGCATTGTAGAAACCCTGGTTACATCCATTAATAAGTCAACAGGGTTACACACTACAAAGTAAGGTTAAAATGCAAGCAATTATTATTATTATTGTTGCACATTTATTAAGTGCCACTATCTAATGACCAAGCATCAATCGATGGTGCTGAGCAATTGTGAGTGAAAGACTTGTTCAAGGTCCCCCTACACAGCAGTGCCGGCCTTAGGATATTTCGGGCCCCGTGCAGTGTATACTGTATGGGCCCCCATGACACAATATAAACTGTTTTTCATTGCTAATCATTTTCTTTTAGTAGACTGTTAACCAAGTACAGCAAGTCAAATATAACTATGCTAGAGAATTCTGGGGTATAGAGGAAGTTATTATTACAAAAGAGAAGACCATAATAAATTATTGTTATTAAGGTGTCTTGTTGATGTTAATTTTCTGTAACATTTTCGGGCCCCCCTAAGTTGCGGGCCCCGTGCGACCACACGGTTCGCACGCCCCTAAGGCCGGCACTGCTACACAGTAACCATTTCAGGGGAGGAGGATCAAACCCTAATCTCCGTGCTACACAGTGAACGTCTAACCAATCGGCAACCGTGTCCCATAAGCTTAGAAACACACCACATTTCTAATGTTCCACTTACACCTTTAGTGCACGACACCTATAGTGACGAACCATCGTGACGAACCAACAGTGCCTCACTCACATCATCAGGAATAGCAAACGACTATGAAAGAACATAATCCAAGAAATGACAGGGTTAGATTTCACCATGAAAGGAAATGAACACAAGCACCCTATATGGGGCAAGATGCAAAAATCACAGTAACAGACCACTAGATGTAATCTGACATGGTCTGTAAAGACGTGTAAGTGGTCAGATAAGTGGACATTAAAAACTGTAGGACAAAATCTGTGGAATGACAGAATCGAGGCCAGTAAACTTCCAAGTCTGTAAATTGTTTTATTGTATCAACGTTTACTCTGCAAAGGTTAAAATAAATCTGTGAAATGTGAATGTAATTGTTTCAAAAATTTAATTATCACCTCTGATTTCTTATATTAAACTGAATTGAATATCATCGGTTTTGATCTCTTAAAAATATTACTTAGAATTATTCTGATTCTAAATAACAATGTGTAAGTGCTTTACATTTTATGTTATGTACGTGTAGCAACTTTGTTTGCTCGTGATAAAGCTAGAGCAATGTATAACGTCAATATCACTAGTTTTATAGTTGAGTTTATTCTTAAACTGTGATAAATAATAAACAGTGATAGTTTTGTCATTTCTATTATAATCAAAGTAATTTCTTTTTCTTAAAGTGCATCTTGAATTTCCGATACTTTTCAAATGTTTACGCGAGGAGGAATCAGAAACCTTCAAAACACAGCAGCAGCCTATAATGATGTTGTGCAAGGTTGGCCGCACCATGATGAAAGCACTCGTGTTGATGTATTTATGCAAGTTTGTATATTTGCATCTGTATGTATTCTTGTGCAAACCAACATATCTTATTTGTAGAGGGAAAGTGAGAAAACTGCTTTTAATAAAAATCACACCTTATATGTTCGTGTCTGGACGAGAAGCTTTATGTAGCACCTTTTCAGTCTTTAATATTGCCTTTAGTCATAAGAAGTACACACTTTCCAAACTCAACAAAAGCAAGCTATGTAAATGAAACTTCAGGTACTGGCAAATTAAACCCAAAAACATAAAAGGTCAATGGTATAAAAGTTAACACTAAATTATAATTAAGTTTTTAATGCCAACAAAAGTCAGACTTGAAATCTAATGTTTGTCAAGCTTCATGAAGAACGACTACAGTCTTTTCTCTGCAAATTACCACTGTCTCATTTGCTGTTCAAAACAAACGATTCTGAAACATAGGTTCAAGAGTTGTGCAAACAGCAACATAACATGATAGACTTCCATACAAAAGTGGAACACACAGTCTGTTGTCCAAAATCAGTACAACGCATTGCTACTGCAACGTACAACAGCCACCCTTAGTTTTCAGTTCTACTTGCTCTGCCTTAAGTGGCTCCGCCTTCCCAGAGGTCACCATGGTAACTTCAGCCTCAATCATTGGTTGAGTTTGTTCCTTCAGTGCTGTGTGTGAAGCCCCATTTAATTCAACTGGCTTTTCAGGGGTTTCATTCTTTTCAACTGGCTTTTCGGGGGTTTCATTTAATTCAACTGGCTTTTCGGGGGTTCGGGCGTAGTCACCCTTTTCATCAACCAGCGTCACAGTCTCGGCGGCCAGTAAGGGTTTAACGGGTTCACCACTGTCTGGATCGGATATGCGAACTTCAGAACGAGAGAATGTCGACTTTGAGATGATGAGTTCAGCCTTTCTGCTCAACTCACCGTCTGCCACAAACGGATTTTGGTCTTCCTGACGAACGCTGAAATAAGAAACAGCCAAGAAAACAAAATTTTTTGGCTTACCTGATTCCTGGTAATCAGGTTTTAAACCTAAATACGTTTGCAGTAACTAGTCCTCATTATTTGAGGTCTACCCAGATTGCCAAAACCCATTAACCTGAATGACAAAAATGTTTCTACTAAGTGTTTGAAATCCCCAAAACTAGTGTGGACTATTCAGCCAATCTTTGTAATCATAAACTCCGAATTTCTAAAGCACTACTCTATACCTAAGCGCAGGGCACCAACTTATTTCACGAGTGCAGTATCAAATCAGAGGGCTTGACAGATATTGATGTCCAGTGGAGGTCTCAGTCTGTTGCAGAGCAGTTGCCAAGGTGGGTTTCTTCAGAATACTATATTTGGAAATTATCCTTAAACGTTAGATTTCCACAAATAATTTTGTTTTAGATTACAAAATAGATATCGGGGACCTGGTGGAAAACCCCATCAGGGATTGGGGTTTCGGCGAATCACTACGCACCCAGCGCTTGAACGCGTGAAGCCTGCACAAATACGCACAAATACTCAGAGATAACGGATAAAACTGGTTTTAATTCTTTCATCACATAAGAATAATATTACATATGTCGCGAATCGCTTACTCGTCAACCATCTATTCTCTTGCTTATAACTGTTGCAAAACTTGCACCTGTAATGAAAATCTATTAAACAAACAAAAGATAACCTGAACCCGAAGATAGCTTCATTTGCATGCAACCCAAACTACTATACTCCGAAGACTACCGATTTTAATAAAATCTACCAGAAATGAGATTATCACTTACACTGCTGCCATGGGTTCTGAACTTTGACGTCCACTTTTTCAAGTAAAAGGCGATTTTTAATCGGTTTCCCACGAAAACACTTCGATAATAAACCGAACGGAAAGAGCCAAAAGTTATCGAAAAATCGTCCGCTTCGGCCAATCACAACAGCTGCCGATTCAAGTCTACCGCACACCACCAGGCCTCAGTTACGCAACTCGAGACTTTGCGCGGCAGTATCATGGCACTTCAGGTCTCCAGTATAATAATGAAACTCGTTGAACTTTAACTGCACGTTGATAATTCAAGTGACGTTTTCATACGTTGCTGTTTATTGTAGGAGAAAGTCGGATAACAGCTGCCCGTGTGAACCGATAGCCTGCCACTTGAGAGTTTGTACTTAAGTGGATGCTAGTACAGTTATGGCTCGGTGACTAAGAGGCAGTGTTTGCATTTCGAGCGATCGACCGATTAGGCCCCAGTACACCCAGGCCTTAAGTCTGACAGGATCATTGATCAGATCAGATCATGCTTGCACGCATCGTGCATTGGATCTTCTTGACCTGAAACCGATTTTGACCTTATCTATCGATTTCGTTTTTGATTTCGTTTTTGGCTCAGCGCCTGTGAATTGCACGTGCATACAAGGAAGCATCTATATGCCATTTATGCAAGTTCAGGCCTGAGATAAAAAAAAACACACACACATACAGGGAAGCATACAAGATAAAAATTAATACACTTGAATACAGGGAAGAACACAAGATAAAAGAAATGAATTCATATAAATAGAATCGATTTTTAACATTTGAAATCATGGCTTAGCTTAATTTCTGATTTCCTTTGACTGTCATTTTCAACCTCATGTGCAGGATTTGCTCTTGTGGCTTTCACTGGCTTGTAGCGCTACATAAATTGAATTTCTATTATCATTACTATTTTTTACTATACTGAAAAAATTTACTACTTTTATCATCATCATTACCATAATCATCATAATTATCATTGTAATTATAATCCTTTTAAATATTGTTAACATTTATTATTCTGTTATTATTTACTAATTTTTATCATTAATATAATTTATATTACAATAACGTTTTTATTTATTTATATACTTTATTATTATTATTCAGAGTAATTGTCATTATTATAATTTGTTACAAAGTTGCAACCTGTTAAATCACTTGACTAATTAATACACGTGTTTTGGTCATACACTAGTAGTTCAAATGCCTCACAGAGTTGATTCCCATGTCATGTAGTCCCCACTTCCCACCTCTCCTAAGCGGTCCAAATGTCACAGTTGCGACCAAACTTGAAGGAACTAGAAAGGTGAGAGGGATTACTTACTTACTTACGGCATAGATAACTTATATTTATTATTTATTTCTTTATTTATTCCGGAAATTTCTATAGCGCCTCTCGAAGTCGACTACTACTCAGAGGCGCTCCCGACTACAGCATTTGATACTGTGCCGGAATTTTCACGCCGAAGCGCCATGATCAATTGCGAGTGAAGGACTTGCCCAAGGTCCGTACGCAGCGGCTAGAGTGGGATTCGAACATGCAACCCTCTGGTCACAAGGCGCCGAACTTACCACTGAGCCACCACGCCCCACAAACATGCATGCATACATAAATACATACATACCTGTACATGCATACACAAATACATACTTGCATACATGTCCCTGTACAGCTGTCCCTTGAGGTGATAGGCAGTACTTTAAGCTAGCTTGAGAGGAAGCCATGTGTATGAAGTGTTAGTGACTTCATTTTCTTAGCCTTGTTATATGAAGGTGGGTGGCCAGTCGTCTCCCTCACTGTCAGTGTATTCATTATAGCTGAGTTGGCTAGGGGCGCAGATGAAGCAGAAATCTCGAAGCAATGTTCTGCTAGGATCGACATTTTAACCCCTGACCTCTCGGTTGACAGTCCAGTACACTAACCACTAAACTATTCTGCACCCCAAACCACAGAACCGCTGTGTAAACTGTACAGTCAAAGGCAGCCGCAGGAAACCAAACATCAGCTGCAAATGCATATAATACAATATTATTATTTATTAGAAGTCCATTTGATCGTAGTATTTGGATATACATTTATTGTTATCAAGTGGTTATAAATTAAAACTCTTCGAAAGTTTACAAGCAAAACCCATCATATTCAAAACACTGAAACACTTAATAATAATAGTAATACGATTTGTTTAGCTCCGTAGCACAGCCGAGGCCGAACGTTCAGCGTCTTGTTTTCCGCCTAAACGTGTTTTCTTCCTCATTTTGATTGTCATTCTATCACAATTCATTTTTAACCCAAAACTCATGTTATGACATCATGAAGAAACTTGCGCCACGACCTCATGAAGATACTGACCACCTATATTCGTGTACTGCGAACGGCTAAATCCTCTTCTTAACCACAACGTGTCAAAAAATGACTCTATTTTGCACACAATGCAAACAGTGCTACTTCAACAACTCTCCAAATTTACAGCGTAATGTGCTGCATGGAAAACATTTATACAGCCCAACAATGGAAACTGTGCAGTGCGCTCGACAGAAACCAACGTCGTGCAACTTTCTTCGAAATGGGGAACAAATACATTACATGAATTATGTGAGTGTATATATTTACCCCACCCTTGAAGTAATTTATATAGCACTACTTCCATAAAATAAAAATCTGAGGTGCTGTCTCTGCTAGGCTAAATGACGCTAAATGTTTATTCAGAACAAAAACCTCATCAGCAAGCACAATAATAATGGCAGGCTCTCGTAGCACTGTAATAGTAATTAGTAACCACCGTGCTGGTGTTTAGTACACAGAGCATCGACTGATGGTGGACAAAAACCAAGCCGTTATCAGGTCAACATCCAGAAGATCGGTCCTCTCAGACAGAGGTAGCTTATGGCGGATACAGAATCTGAAAAAGGTAAGTCTTAAGTTGAGAACGAAATGAAATGGGGCCTCGACAGATAGCACATATTTGGAGTCTCTCGACGAAGATGCAATGATAGTAGGAATTGGTAAATCCAGCGAGGCAGCCTTGGATATGACGTCTCAACAACTTGATTTTCTTGGCCTCAGCATATAGCCAGTTATGTTCCTAGCCACCACAACCTTCTGACGAAAGTAAAGTCATATCATCATTGCTTTATAGACTAGTACCCAAATGGTGTTCGCAGAATACAAACATCCCTCCGACTTCCAGGGATTTGAACCGCAACCTCTATACTGGCCACTGACATGCTAACCGCTAGACCCGTCGTGCCACAGTGGTGAATCGACATAAATACATTTCTCATCCACGCCGGGCAAAGAACCGCTTCGTCGCACAAGTTTCTTGCAGGACGGTGAAAGCGTTGCACGGTAACATTTACAGGTGTTTACAAGTCCAGCATGATTACAAATTCACATAAAGTATCTAGATAGCGTTAACGCAGATTACATTAGTTCTGTTATCAGACTAATTCCTGATCAAAGTCACAAAGACGTTGAAACTGGCTGACATAACAGAATGTCCGAATATACAGCGGTGCTTCCGATGCGTCTCGGCGTGACGTCGTTTGCGAAATAGATTGAATATCATAGCTACGGCCGAAGTTATAAATTCCGCTGGAGGAAACTGATGAGCATAGTTTCGTAATGTTCGTTCGCTTCGGAACTTCGAATGCCGTGTCGCTCGTTTGGATAGACCTATCATAAACGAAGATCAAGGAAGAGACATAGAGCATTGTTATTACTACTACTGTTATTATTATCACTATTATTACTGTTATTATTTCGTGTATATAATTAATACTATTATTATCAATATTTATTATTATTATCATTATTATTAATTTTGCCCAAGGTACAAATGATCCCTTGGGACTTAAAATGGCTCCAGAGATTTGTTACTGTCTGGGTCGGCAGGGAGAAGTTGCTTCGAGAGGCGACTGCACTATATACTTGGATCATAACCAAGAGATGCTGGAAAATATGGCATGTTTCTCTAGGGTTTCCATATTATATTTTAGTATGCATTCATTAAGCACCACTACCTAAATGAACAGGCATCCAACGATCGCGTTAAGCAACTGTGAGTGAAGGAACAATCAGGTAATGTAAAATTTTTGTTACGTGCTCTTAACTACAGTGATCATCCAACAAAATCCGAGGAATTTTCTGCAAGGAAATTAGAAATACAAGCACCAAAGAAAAAGTAGGATAATGTTAAGTGAATAGAACGAATTAGGTACGGCAATGTGAATGCAGAGACTGAGAGACAGACAGAGAGAGAAAGAGAGACAGGCAGACAGAGAGAGAGAGACAGAGAGAGCAGAAGAGACAGAGTGAGTCAGAGAAACAGACAAGCAAACAGAAAAAGAAAGACAGACAGAAAGACAGACAGTGACAGACAGAGGGAAAGAGACAGAGCAAGACACAGACACACAGAGAAAGACACAGAGGGACAGACGGATCAAGACACAAACAGACAGACAGATAGAGAGCCATCAAGACACAGACACAGAGACAGACAGAGAGGGGGTCAACCTGCAGGGTGTGAGGTTTGCAGGCCTTGACGAGGGCGTCGACGAGGCTGCTCGTGTGGTAGAAGTGAACGTTCTCATCCATCAGACCTTGAACGATCAGCAGCCGGCCTTCCCTTCATCACAAAACAAAACAACAGCACTTCATCAGACACAAACAACAGCACTTCATCAGACACAAACAACAGCACTTCATCAGACACCAACAACAATCGCATATTCCGCTACTGTAATATAAAGTAACGTATGTACCTGAGCATTTTTATAGCACATAATGCCAACCTCAAAAGCCTTTTTTCTTGGATGGCTAATCTTTGGAGATGGTGTGCTCAGTGGCAAAAGTGCTGTGAAAAAGCGACTGTGTTGAAGCGTTGGATAGTAACTTCTATTGTGCTGGTGTCTTATGCACAAGACATCAACCAATGGCACACCAAAACGAAGCCGTGATCTGGTCAACATCCAGAGTAATCAGTTTGCAAGACATGCGCATATACGAAGCAGTAACAGTCAGATGAGCAATCGACCAATATGAGAACACAAAGTTGTTGGAAGAGCACTGAGCAGTACTCACTCATTTGGGAACTTGTCTACGTGTTTCAGGAGCGATCCGCTGGAATAACCGGTTGGATTGTTCGCCGGAAGGTCCATGTATCGCTCCGTGTATCCGGTGTCGTAGAGATTCCACGAAGTAACCGGAGCTCCGGCGACGGCCACCTGTCACAAAGAACGTGCCATCGTCATCATCAACATTATGCTGATCGTCACCTTTGCGAACAACATCACGATCTTCGCGTAATGTAATGCAAAAAAGCATTTACGTGGCTTAATTCAAGGGGTCCATATGAAAAAATAATAACATTTACCTATATTCTGAATAATTTTTTATTTCTTTTAGCCACAAGGTAGATATGAACCATCAGGCGTTAAAAATTGGGCAAACACGGAAAAACATTGGAAGGGAAAAGTTACCTCACAGGGTCCACTGCCGACGATTGATAGACCAACGTCTCGAACGATACCCCTGACGAGTTGAATAGGCCGAGTACTTTTAAATTATTACTATTATGACTGAGTGGCGAAAACAGAAGTGCAGACCTTGAATATTTCCGGATGTTGAACGAGAGCCATCAATGTAATGTAGCCACCTGTGCAGGAAACACATGGAGGTTAGCAGGTAACAGAGATGACAATAGCAGAATATCTGGCTGAGCTGAGAAAATAAGTTAATAATAATAATATAATAGTAATAAAAATAATCAGTAATAATTAATAGCAATAATAATAATTAGTAAAAGCAATAACTATTTAGCAAAACAATAATAGTTGTTGTTATTACTATTATTATTGCTATTAATTATTACCATAATTACTACTGATAGTAGTAATAATTATAATAACAGATCAGATTTGATTTAATCAGGCAATCTGATTGCCCTTCTCTGGTCATACCAAATGGTAGAACTGTTCTTGGTGAATCAGCTTTCTCAGTTGCTCGACCTAGATTTGCAATTCCCTGATCTGCTCAGTCGCTTGTGTCATTTTGTTCTCAACTTAAGACTTACCTCCTTCTAATTGCTTATCCACCATAGGCTGCCTCTCTTTCTCAGAGAGACTGGTTAAATAGACTTCTGGATATTATTACTATCTTCTGGATTTTGACCTGATTACGGCTTGAAGGGTAAAGGCAGCAAACTTGTTTACCTAACTCAGCACCACAGTTCAAGCATCTTTTGGCTGAGACGTCACCAACAAGAGGGCACCTCTTCTATGCCGTTACATTACCAGTTTCTCACCAGGGTCAGAGGTTGGCGCTTACCGTAAGACCATCCGTGAACAGCAATGCGATCCATGTCCATGAACCTATGCTGTCTTGACAACCATTGCAGGCCTTCGATCTGGTCCTCAATTTCGACAGTGCCCTGAATACCAGAAACCAAGAGAACTCTGACAAATTGTACCCAGTTAGACAAGTCATCAAGCATCGAATTTCTAAAGCGATACTTAAAAGCCAAGCATGGGCACAGACTTATTCACTAGCGCTGCGTCAAGTCAGAACGGTTGTCCAGAGACACCAAGTTGAGAACAAACTCTGGTTGTCAGAATCTGATCTTGTGGTATTATTGCTATGACAAGTCGTATGTGACTTGAGAGTTTTAATCCTATGTGACTTACGAGTCGTAGTCTTATGTGACTTTCAAAGTCTTTCCCTCGGTGACAGGAGCCTCGGCCGTCGATGACCACAACGACAAAACCCATGTCAGCCAAAGTATGCAACCGAACAAATCTATCAGAAACAAAAAAATACAAGAAAATCTAGTGCAGGGGCATAACAATACGACACAATACCATACAAAACAATGCAGCATAATACAATACAATACAATCAAACGCAGGACAATACAAAACAATATAGAAAGCTACAATACACTGCAATGCAGTAAAGGACAATGCAATAAACACAATGTTACAAATATCCTATGAATGAATTGACGTTAAACGGTTGAAGGACCGCTGGAGTTACCGGATGGCCTTGTACGAGTTGGAGACGAGTTGAACCTGAGGACCACAGTAGACGAAAAGTAGGACAGGGTGCTTTCCTTCCGGGTCAAGGGTCGTTGGTCGGTAGAGCATCCCATGCAGAACGTAACCAGATGAACTAGGAAACGAGAAGAGCTCCGGCGATTGTAACTCCACCCCCTCTGAAACAACGACAAAGTCAGACTCGATTTTAACTGATCAGCCAATTGGACATGTCAACCATGATACTGACATCATCTTCATCATCATCACAAATGTTTATCTATTATTTATTTATTCATATATTTATTTGTTTGACAGTCGATTGGTTAGCATCCTGGATTGCCGACCAAAAGGTCGGGGGTTCAAATCCCCACCAGGGCAGAAATTTGGTTCAAGATTTCTGCTCCACCTGCGAACCCTAGCCAACTCAGCTATAATGAGCACACTCATCATCATCATCATCATCATCATCATCATCATCATCATCACACTGATCGTACACTGTTGGAGGTAAGATGATATGGTGATGGACAGGACTGGCCACCTGCCCTCATATGCTGAGACTAAGAAATGAAGTCTCTAACACTTCATACCCATGGCTGCCTCAGGGCTAGCTTAAGGCACTGCTCTTCTTCATAGATACATACATACGTACATACATACATACTTAGATACATACATAAATCCACGCATACATACATACATACATACATAAAAGTTGTTAGATTAGAGTGTTATTCTCATCAACCACTCACTGTGTGATTCGAGGATCGTTCCAAGGCAGCACGGAATCTCGGCCGGACCTCCTCTGCCCCAGTGCATTGAATAGACTTCACAGGCGTTAGGCGTCGAAATCGAACTATAGACCGTCACAAACATACCGCAGTCCTGGACAGAAAACAATGAAGAATCAATCAATGACCTGTTCTGGAAGACAATGCAAACTCAATACACATCAGCCTCATTTATTAACATTCGTTATGACAATAATTCTGATGTAATGCGATCCAGGACACGCAATCCCAAAGTAGAATTTACCTTCTGATTATGACCTGTATGAAACAATAACAGGTTGAGCACTATAAACAAATCATTTTAAACCAAAACAGTTTAAACCAAAACATTTTAAACCAAAGCATTTTAAAAGCAAAGCATTTTAAACCAAAACAGTTAAACCAAAACCAGTTGGACAGAACTGATCAAGATCAGGAGCGAACGCTTCAGAGGATGAGCTAACTGGATTCAGGCGGTCCATTTATATATTAATTCATCTAATTACCTAATGATTTATTCATCTATTAATTCATTTATCTATTTAATTATATTTGTTTATTTATTCATTAATTGCAACTATTACACATACACGTTAGTTCAGTAGAAGCTGGGGCACAAAACTAGTTTGCACAAACAAACTGTCAAGATTCATGACATCGATTCAGCTCAATAATCTTAAACCTGCAACCGTTGGAATAGATAATCGACACGCTATCAAAGAGAAGACCTAGCGAATTAGCTCACCTTGTCCATTGTTACTGAATGTGAAAAGCCTTCTTTTGTTAGGCGTGACACTTGACCAGGGCTATCGATTGGTACAATATACCTAACAAAACACAGAACCAAATAGTTTCTGTAATACTAAGTCGAAAGTTGCAAATACAGGAACTAACTGCAATTAGCAACTGATTATTGTTAATTAGTAACTGTTTTGGGGCGTGGTGGCTCAGTGGTAAGTTCGGCCCCTTGTGACCCGAGGGTTGCAGGTTCGAATCCCACTCTAGCCGCTGTGTACGGACCTTGGGCAAGTCCTTCACTCACAATTGCTCGTGGCGCTTCGGCGTGAAAACTCCGACACAGTATACCAATGCTGTAGTCGGGAGCGCCTCTGAGTAGTAGTTGACTTCGAGAGGCGCTATAGAAATATTCGGAATAAATAAATAAATAAAACAACTGATTATTTTTAATTAGTAACTACTGTGGCACTGGTCTTTAATGCACAAGGCATCGACCGTCAGTGTACCGAAACCTAGCCATAATCAGGTACATTATGAAAGATGCAAAACAGACTACATTACAATACATAAATTAAAGCTTAGAATTGCGCATTACAGAATACATAACACCTGAAATAGTACGAGAAGTGTAGAGCGCTTACAGGTGAGTTTCAAGAGGTGTATCCTTGTATCCCATGAAGTAAACAAATTCCAGCCTTTCGTCAACCCAAATCTGAAAACCAGAAATCAACTCACGATTAGAATAATCATGCACAGCCCCGTTTTTCTTTGGCCTCAGCGTTGCTATATAAATCACCTTATCTTTACCGATATTATTAATTGGCCATCACTCTATAGTGATAGGTGTGCTATTCAGACTGTCAAGGGATCAAATGCCATCAACGGCAGAGATATTATTTCAATTTTTTTAAATTTAACTATGAAACGAGTATGTAAGTATGTATGTGAACAGTCATTGTGAGTAAGCCCAGTGGTTGCCAACCTTTTCCAAAGCAAGGAACTCTTACTAAACGTCAGTCAGTCGATGGCATCTGGCTTTAATTTCTTTTATACAATGCAGTACAACTTAGTTACAATTACATTACAAAGCAAAGTGTGTATGTTTGTACATATGTATGTACGTGCATGTATGATGTATGTATGTAAGTATGTATATACTGATGTATGTATGTATGTATGTATGTATTGTATGTATGACTGTATGTGCAATTGTGCATGCATGAATGCATGTGTATGCTCCTACCATGAACAGTAAATTTAAACAATGAATAAATGAATGAATGAATGGACGAATGAATGAATGAATGAAAGAACGAATGAATTACTCTGACCTCCTTTGGGTCAACGGCCCATTCTCCGCGGGTCAACTGAACTTCATCTACGACGTTTGCTCTGTTGCAAGCTACACATCGAACAACAAGCAATCAAACAAAATGCACTTCAATCAAATTTTCATACAAATCACATCTGCAAAAGAAGTATTCTAGAAACTAATTCTACGGTTTGACCGTAAATAAGTAATTATTGCTTTGTCAGGACAGAAATGTCTTCGCCAAGTCTGACATAATATTATAATAATCTTTTCTTTATTTATGCGCCTGCTAACCGCACTGCGCTGTACAGTAAACATACATATAGTAGAAATGGCAGCCACACAGGGCGCCTTACATACATGTATACAGTAGAAGCACATGATAACAGTTTTACAGGAGTGGAACATAACTGTTTATACGGCAGCCATCAGAGCACCAATCACAGCCTACTATTCATTTAACCACCGCTGCCACCTAGCGAGTGGAAGGCTGAATAAACCTTACGGGTCTACGGGAATCGATCTCGGTACCTACTGCTCTTCATGCCAGTGTGTTATCCATTACTCTACGGGGCCCCCAACTCTACGGGCCCCCGTTACATTGTAATGTAACTTATGCACATCGATGAACTTAACGAACTCTGGATGACTTTGCGGGATTTTTATAAAGGAAGCAGTCTGTTAGGCTAGCCTGAGAGGCAGTCACGGGTATGAAGTGTCAGCGACTTCATTTTCTCAGCACGGGTGGCCAGTCCTCTCCCTCACTGTCTCATCTTCCCACCAACACTGCATTGTGTTGTATCGTCCTGCAATGTGTTGTGTCATATCGCATTGCCCTGCATTGCCCTGCATTGTATTGTATCACATTGTCCTGCATTGTATTGTCCTGCACTGTATTGTACTCAATTGTCCTGCACTGTATTGTACTCAATTGTCCTGCACTGTATTGTACTCAATTGTCCTGCACTGTATTGTACTCAATTGTCCTGCACTGTATTGTACTCAATTGTCCTGCACGGTATTGTACTCAATTGTCCTGCCTCAAACCAACAATCGTCGAAATATAGACCAAGCATTTTTAGTAACACAGGCAAAATGGCCGATTGGTTAGAGAGCTCGCCTTGTAACATGGAGATTACGGGTTCGATCCTCCTCCCAGAGACGGATACTATGTAGGGACCTTGAGAAAGTCCCTCACTCACAATTGATCAGCGCCATCGATCGATGTTTGGTCATTAGATAGCACTTGGCGATTAATGAACATGTAAAAATAATAATAATAATAACAATAGTGCGCATCAGATTCAGTTAAAGTAATGCAAGAAAATAACAGTAACAATAACAGTAACATAATAATAATTATACGAATAATAATACATTAAACACGTTACATTTGATTCCATCTGAGCAACAGCAGAAGCACTCACTAGACCGTTGACTTCCAACGTCGTGGTTGCGTTGTTCGAGCGGCGGAATCAGGGAGACGAGCATGACGTAGAGATGCATGAATCCAGATTTCTCGCTTCCACGAATAAATCGAAGAGTGCCCGGCAAGGTTTGCGGCAGAAAATACAGCAGCTCCGAGACCTAGAACAAAAGGCACCCTTAAGTCATGCACGCGTATCAACCTTCAGAGGCATTTCTAACAGCAACAGGTGCTATATAAATTCCTTCAAACATACATACATACAAAACTGAACTACGCCTCACATTGATCCATTTGTCCGATCTCTCTTCGTAAATGATCCAGTACAATGTCGACTCTCCGTTTAAAGAGTCGAAGGCGACATCGTAGTCGTCCGACACGTCCATGACGTCAGAAACGGCGGCTGCGTCGTTGAATCTCGTCGGAATAAAGCAGTCGACGTCCATGACGACTAATTGCGTCACCTGTTGGAGACGGTCGATCAGCTCGAAATAGATCCTAAAACATTCATGACGCAGGATTACACGGATTACTCGGATCTACTACACATGACATCGATCTGATATGACGCACCGCTTGTGAATAAGCTGGTGCCCTGCACTTAGCTTTTGAGTAGAAGAGCAGTCTCTGAGGAAGCCATGGTATGAAGTGTTAATGACTTCATTTTCTTAGCCTCTGCATATGAGGGCGGGTGGCCAGTCCTCTCCCTCGCCGTCTCATCTTCCCACTGACAGTGCACGGTCAGTGGACGCATTATAGCTGAGTTGGATGGGGGGCACAGGTGGAACAAGTCTTAAACCAAATCTCTGCCCTGGCCGGGATTTTAAGCCAGACCTCTCGATTGACAGTCCAGCACACTAACCACTACACTATCGAGCACCCCTAGCTTTTGCCTTAGAAATTTTGAGTTCATGATTATGATTGTATGGTTGATCATGATCAAAGATCATGAATGCAGCTTACAAGAATCACCAAAAACAGGGACAACAAACCAAGATAGGGACAACACGAGACGAACAACACACTTACATGCAACAAAACTGTAAACTACAGTGACGATTTCCAGTCATTTCCAGTAAATTCTTTCTTATATTAACCTACTAAATTAAACATTTAGTATAAAATTAGGTTTGACATAATTGGAGGAAACTGTACCTCGGATCATCTGGAATCCATCCGGCCTTCAGCAGGTACTCCATCGAAGGAAAGAGAGAGAAGAGAGGTCGAGGCAAATGTCGGTGCACGACGCCACAGATCTACACACAACATTTGCCAACACCAGGTTATACAAATGTGCTTCAAAAACAACCATGTGCGAATGTATATGCATACATAAAAATGCATACATACATACATACATAACCAGAAACCATTGCAATCCATTGTTACTGAACTTTTGAAAAAATTGAAGAAAAAACCCACCATGTTGTTTTTGTCGACAGTAAACTCTACAATTCTCAGCGTCGAAATGGCATTTCTACTTCCTGAAAAATGCAGAAAAAATTCCCAATTCAGAGTCTGCAGAGTTTGGAAACAGCAAATTCAGGTCAACTTGAAATGCTTCACATACTCAGCTGTTTTTAAGATTTAGAGATACCAGAAACATAAGGCCAAACTGTTGTAGGATATGGTAGTGTCAACGGCTAATAACAGCCATTTACTGGCATATTCACAGGACATAAAGATGAGAAAATAATAATAATTATCATCATTATTATGCATTTATTAAGTGCCCGTATCTAATGACCAATTATCAATCGATGGCACTGAGCAATTGTGAGCAAAGGACTTGCTCAAGGTCCCTACACAGTAACCGTCTCAGGGGAGCAAGCTCGAACCTGTGCGCTCCATATTACAAGGTGAGCGCTCTAAC
Source organism: Allolobophora icterica (assembly GCA_963556255.1). NCBI lineage: Eukaryota > Metazoa > Annelida > Clitellata > Crassiclitellata > Lumbricidae > Allolobophora > Allolobophora icterica. The sequence continues at coordinate 52,274,694 of OY744612.1, forward strand.
CGTTCATCTACCATGTCCCATGATGAGAAAATACGGAAACCAATGACAGAAGACTGTTTGTAACTGTAACTGTAATGCCAAATTTATATAGCACCACTTCAAGAGAGACTCATTAGAGGCGCTTCTGACCTACCACAATCAAAAAAATGGTCATCAAACGCTCGTGGAAAAGAGGCAGAGAGGCAAAACTCCTCATAGAGAGACCATTATTACCATTAAACGTGAACAACGTACCTGCTTTCGGGTAGCGATATTCGTCAATACTGGCGCCCTCTGAAGCCGGTGAGATGATCTTAAGAATGTCCACCTGACCTTCATCCACCTCCTCGTAGAGAATTCGATAAGTCGTCCTATTAGAACCATCTGTAAACGAGAAACTGTCTAATGAGCAACGTCTCCATGAAATTTTAATCTGACATTTATAAAGCACCACTTCGTAGCATCAGTGGCACTACCGACACGAACCTGCGAAAATTAACAAAACTACTTTTAAATTAACAGAACTACTTTTAAACAGTTTTAAACATGCTCTATACATAGTCAACCTACTAAGTACTTAACTAAATTACCCAAGTAACCAACTAAAAACTTAAATTAGTATCTAATTAACCAAGTACTTAACTAAGTACCTACTTACCTAATCAACCACCTAAGTACTTAACTAACTATTTAATTAACAAACCATGTACTTAACTAATTACCTAATTAACCAAGTACTTAACTAATCAACTAAATAACCAATTAGGTACTTAGCCAACTACATAATCAACTGATCAACCAAGTACCTATCCATATAACTAATCATCTAGCTAATCAACTACGTAGCATACCCTTTGGTGGACAAGGTGAAGTCTGCCACCAGTACCCCGTATACCGATCAAACTCCTCCTGAATCACAAACGAAGGAACGCCGGCCGTTTTCGGATCTGACGCCAAGTCACTTAAACCTGGAGTTGAAACAGACCACAGCTGTAACGTAACTTTAATGCAACATGACTAACAAACTGCAACATAACGTGACTAACAAACTTTAATGCAACATGACTAATATACTGTAATGTAACACAGCTGGAATTTATGTAGCACCTTTTAAAGTAACTCTCAGAAATCACGTGTGTTGATAATTTGATAATGTGGGGCGTGGTGGCTCAGTGGTAAGTTCGGCGCCTTGTGACTGGAGGGTTGCAGGTTCGAATCCCACTCTAGCCGCTGTGTACGGACCTTGGGCAAGTCCTTCACTCACAATTGCTCGTGGCGCTTCGGCGTTAAAATTCCAGCACAGTATGAAATGCTGTAGTTGGGAGCGCCTCTGAGTAGTAGTAGACTTCGAGAGGTGCTATAGAAATATCCGGAATAAATAAATAAATTCATCATTTTTAAGTGGTTCACACAGGATGCAATGATCACCTTTCCGCTAATCACTTCTAACACGTCTTCTTCACACTCAACCTTCTGCTTTCAAAATCTAATCTCAAAACTTCTTTAGTGCCGTTACTGCAATGCACAAGGCACCAACTGATGCTCGCTTCTAAAGAAAATTGCACTAGGAATGTGTCCCTTACAAGTGCACCTGCACCTTCCAAAGTGCAACCAACTGACTTAGCACGTTCATCTCCAAAGCCTAGAAGAGCATTAGTACTTTGAAGATGCATTTCTTAAAAGAGCATATGTGTTTTGAAGATGCTTCTCTTAAAAGAGCATTTGTACACAGCAGATGCATCTCTACAGTTCAGCAGTAACTCCAAAGCGCATCCAGGAACCAGTTAACGAAGAAACATCGCTGCACCTTTATGTACGAAAGTCAGACGTTCTTCGCAGCCAGAAACGGTGTGAGTGACCCAGAGGTCGCCTCCGCTTACGAAGGCCAGAAGGTCAGGGTTCACCGGACAAAGCTTCGGGTCGATTTGACTTTTGCCCGAGCACTTTGACAGGACTTCTGTGACTGGCATCTTTGAAACAGAAACCACAAACAAAGCTCAAATCAAATTATTATTATTATGGGAATTAAACATTATTATTATTAGGATCAGGATTGCCGTTATTATTATTATTATTATTATGCATTTCTTAAGTGGCACTAGCTAATTAGAAGCATCGATCAATGGTGTTTGATTTGTTGAGCAAAGACTTGCTCAAGGTCCCTAAAGAGAAACCATTTCAGAGGAGGAGGATCGAACCCATACTCTCCGCATTACCAGGTACTATAGCTGAGTTGGCTAAGGGGTGCAGGAGAAGCAGAGTTCTAGTAACAAATTTCAGCTCTGGAGGGATTTGAACCTCTGACTTCTCAGTCAACAGTCCAACACGCTAACCACTAGATTGTTAGAGGAAAAGGCAGCCTACTGAGGATAAGGAAGCCTATATGGAGGATAAGGCAGCCTACAGAGGATAAGGAAGCCTATATGGAGGATAAAGCAGCCTACAGATAAGGCAGCCTACAGAGTATAAGGCAGCCTACACAGGATAAGGCAGCCTACTGAGGATAAGGCAGCCTATGAGGGTACGGCAGCCTATTGAGGATTACCAAATAAATCTGTTGGATTGAAGAACCTGGCCAAACATAACAACTCACCAATCGATGGCTGCTCGAAAAGTCATCCGAACATACGAACAGACACGTGCTCGCAGCAAACGCGAAATACGCCTTCCGTCCGAACTCCAGATAATCGTAGGATGCGATTCCCACGTACCGCTGCCTCTTCCTCTCCCGCAACAACTGCTCCTCTTTCGACAGCTGCGTGAATTTCGCCTGGTAAAACGGTTCCAAGGCGTCGTGCCACTCCAAGACCTCATACGACGAGATACTCTCGTTCGGCAGGTCGACGTAGAGCAACGTGTTCTCCCGGTTTCCGACGGGGATCGAGAGGAAGTAGAGTCGGCGAGCGGAGCCGACTTTACGAAAGCTGAAATGCTGCGGCATCTGGTTGATCATCTGCGAAGCGACCCGGTGCGACTTCCGAACGGCCTTCCGAATTTCGGACCAGGATTTCGGCTTTTGCGTGGAGAACGGGAAAAGCTGGTATCCGTCGGCCATGGGGTCTGCATTCATGATGAACGGGAAATCTCGGGATATTGTAACCTGTAGCACAATTGTTAAGAAATTTCTAATGTAACTTGTAATTTACTGAAAATCAAGAAGTAATCTATTATTATTATTATTATTACAGAGGTTTTATATAGTGCCCCTTCAAGGTTATCTACTCAGGAGCGCTCCCAGTCCAACCCCAGTCCAACAAGACAGTTTTAAGGCAAGAGTGGAACAGAGAAGAGCAATCAATCGGGGTCAGGCGCAGCGCTACTGGGAGCCCATCCCAGGTCGATGGGCCAGAAACAGAGAAGGCATTAAACCTTTGGTAATGTAGCTCTATTTACTGGCAATCACAAAGTAATCCTTTCATAATGCAACTTGTAACTTACTGGTAATTACGATGACATCATTTGGTAACGTATCCTGAAACATAATACAACTTTAGAACGATTTACCTCGAACAGAATTCCTGGTGGAGGGAAATCATTTTAAAGTTCTATTATGTTATACAGACGTGTCGGAAAACGTTGCCTCGTGACATGGATACATGTGCTAAAGAGAATTTTGTTGTGAAGGAAGATTAATGACAACGAATTGCAGTAAACTAGTTTTTAATGCATTTAAATGTGACAATTTTGAGGGTTCTAGCACATAAGAAATGGTCAGTTGCACACAATCCTTTGTATAGGGAGGAGCATCTTTTGTGATGATTTTGGAAGAGCGGTCTTCTGAATTCAGGAGAGGCTTCTGGCCAATTTGGCCTCTTCTTTTTACTAAAAAGGAAGTTTTTCTGTCAGAAAAGAAGATGGATAAATTTTATAGTATCCCTACAATTACCAAACATAGTCTCAATTACGAATTATCTTTGCAACTGGAAGAGTCATAAAAGAAAGCAATTCTATAACTGGGAAATTATGATCTGCTTTACAACTTACGAAATTAAGTGTCTTGTTCTGCAGCTTTCAAAAGAATTCGTAATTCTCTGAAAAACAGAACAAATGTAGGTTAAGTGGTTTGTTGATCATTAGCACTGAACTGAAAATCAACCATTCATAACAGAATCTTCAGCAACTGCTTTAAAACTTGACAATAAAATACAGCTCATGGACTTTATCCATAAGGAATTCGGACTCTTCAGCCAAAAAATAATGGTAATTTAACTTTAAACATTAATTGTCACTGTTCTCATACAGAGAACGTGCGATTTGGCAGAACCTACGATTTGTTACGAGTTCATTCCAAACGCCCCTCGACTATTAAATACAAGAGCAACTGAATTATTCTACAAAAAAATTGGCGCACAATTTCTGTTTTTCCGTTTCAGGAATATTTTCCGTTGTCTTGAAGTCACAAGTAACATAACAGAATGCAATGATCAGATTTCACACTACCGCATCGACGAACGACGGCATCGACCTACAGTCGGGTCCATCTAATCACCGAAAGGTAGTTCCCCGTTCAGGTTGTTTAATAGACAAGCGACAAAACGGTTTTTGCGAGTCGTTAAATTTCGCGGTACTGTCTATTTTACTTTAAGTCTGTCATTTTAAATTTTTATTTTAGTCCTGACACGAAGATTAGATCATTTGATTATTTGAAAACTGATTTTAACTTTCGAGCTTATACATAATAGCACCACAGTATAAATAATTATTTATTCTGTGATAGCACTAAGAACATCGCTGTCGTTATTTCCATATGACTTGATATCCAAAATAGCTTAAAATCAATCATCTTAAATGAGTGCTGCTCTTTATGCTCCCTGTTAGCTACGGGCCGTGAAAACAAGTAAAAGAATAGGCCTACTCAATTTTCAATTTTGAGAGCATTAATCCAGCATATCACCTTTAACTATCAGCGTTTTGATCTCATCTTATTCTCCGGATTGCGTTCTAATTCATATACACAGTGGCGGCGATCTTGTTTGACATGTGGGGGGGGGACACTTTTGAAATGATCTGGTCGAAAAAGAGTTTGAACTGATCTGGTCAAAAAAGAAGTAGACAAATTTTTTCGTGACCGATTTTTTCGCGCTCACACGCGATAACATTTTTGACCTTTTTTGGCGTTTCTTCAAAATTTGGGGGGGGGGGGGCAAATGTATGGTGTGTCTCTCCACTCTGAAAGGTGGGGGTCTTGTCCACCTCGACCCCCCGGGATCGCCGCCCATGCATATACATTCATAGCCAAAATGTCCTTCTTTAACACACTTTGATTCAGAGCTGTACCAAAGATCTTAGAGTCGTAGACTTGGTCTAACCTGGGACTAAGATTACTAATCTTATAATTAGTCTCAGGTCTAACTTTGTTTCATGTTGCGGTTTGTCAGCATGTGTTTACTTTATAAACAATAAACGAATATCATCATCATGATGCTAGGTCATTGTTTTGAGTCTTGAGGACTCACATAAATTATGAAGGCCTTCTCCAAGAAAATGATACACCGTATTATTGGGCCCTGTTTAAATCTTCTGGGTCCAAAAATTGGTAGTAGAAATACCCCTCGTTTCCTCCGAAAATTACGCCAATGGGAGACTGAAAATGATTGGACACAAACTGCACGTGATCAACATCTGTTCCGTGATTGGATAATCGATGACGCCATCTTGTAAAACAATTGAGGTACTAATGACGTCAAAATCTATTGTTATGGTAACGCGGCTCATGTGAAGTTTCTTCTGAATTATTCACTCGAAAAGGTGGATTTTAGATTCATATTCGACGTATTTTTGGCCGAAATGACAAGAAATGTTCAGAAATGAGACGGTTAACAATTAAGTGATCGATAACACAAGGTATTAAATCATTTGTTAGCGAAATGTTCGATAGAAACGACGCGGCAGGAGTCAGGACGGTGAGAAATGCTGATGACTTTGTTATAGAAATGAATGGTTAACAATAATGTGGTTTATTTTGATAATAATAATAGTAGTAGTAATAATAATAATACATTATAATCTTCTTTATTAATTCAAACTGACAAACGCACTTAGATTAAATCGAAACACGACAGTACAATATGCGGGTGAGCTCTTGCTTCCTCGTTCTACCACTGCAACTATAGGCAGCGTCGTGCTTTCTCTGTGGTCGGCCCCTCCATCTTTAATCAACTCCCATTGCAGATAGGGCCTACGCCTGTTGCCAAGTATACAAATTCCTTGGCCTGTTACCTAAGAATAGTTCGCTTATAAATGTTTTAAGGCCTACTTAAGCGGCATTGACTGTACAAACATAAATGCATACATACATAGTTGTATATATTTATTTATTTATTTATATGTACGTAGAATGCATACATGCATAATACCCTTATATGTAGACAATTTTCCACTGCTTCAGAGTTAAAGAAACTCGCTCAAGTTAATCGTGAGAGACAGGCAGGGGTGCAACTTTGGTCTAAAAAGTGGGGTACCGATTTCTTACACGAAGCAAGGTGGAGACTGCGATCTCTGGGAAGGCACATGGCACAATAATAAATATTGGTTGGCCCAATAATAAAATATTGATTGGCATTGTTCAAAAAGTGGGGTCACGGTACCTCCAGTCCACCTCCAGTCCACTGATTGCTTTATGTGGTATGTCAATTGATTGATTCATTGACTGGTTGAAGATCAATGTTCGGTGATTATTTCATTTGAACTTGGCTGAACCTTGGCTTGGTTTTGTGCATTTTAATAGTGTTTATGCTCAGCGAATTGTGACACAGTAAATTACTTATCCAAATAATGTTTTCCTTCCATGGGTTTAGCATAATCCTAAAATACATCTTTCTAAAAGAGAGAAACTAACTCTGAAATTAAAATCCTCTGTTTTTCTTAAATGTTTAGGGTGGTTCTATACAGCAATTACACCAGATAGACTCTGGCAGTACTCCACTGAATTCAGAGTCACAGTTGCACAGGAATTCACAGCCAACTGCGAGCACACAGATGCTTGCGTCACCTTCACGACAGATGCGCGCCATGGCAACTGCTCCACAACCGCCTGGAGTTCTTCTGCCATTGACGGCGGACAGTATCCGGTCGATTGGTTCGACCACTACCACGTCTTCCTGGTTTTTCGCATCCACTGACAACAAGGAGTGATGTCGAACTCGGTTAGATTATCAAACCAAGTGCCTAGTGCTATTCAACCTTCACGTGGTGAGGGAACTGGAGATGTAGCAGTCCAGCTGACAAAACACATAACCTTCACAATGTGAAAAAAATGTGAACAACTTCTGTGAAAAAAATGTGAAAAAAGTGAAGAAACAAAAAACCTTCACAATATGAAGGAACAGATGATGTATCAAGCACACTGACTAACAGAATTGGACATTCTACGTCAAGTTCAAAGTCATGCGGATTTGAAGAAATGTCGCCTTCACCCTTGGAAGAATCTAAGAAACCCACTTTTCTCTTTGCTGGATCTCTCGATAAATCAGATTCAGCAGTATTGAATATGAATGGAGGGGTAAGAAAAAGGAGGAGGAGGGGGAGAATGCATGTCTTCTGCTTTGGTGAATTCTGGTTCAGCTGTACAATTTGATCTTGGTCTTTACAAACGACAGGAAAAACAAAGAGGAGGGAGAGCACCATCTCCACAAGGTCTGTGGCTGGCATTTTATTGCACTTATCGTTATATTACTCAATTACTTTGGCTCTACTGTCGGGTAGAGCCAAAGCTCTACCTGACACGGATGAGGTGTAGCCGTTCCAGAAACATAACACTTTTAATTTCTAAGACCTTGGGGGAATGAAGTACCTCGGGCCAAAAAAAAAGTAGTAATAATAATAATATAGGTCCTTATGAAACGATGCTATATAAATTTGCAATTATAATTATATCAGTGTTTAACAGAATTGCTTGTATACATGTATCTGTGTATTTATGTATGTATGTAGGCCCTATTGTATGTTTGTTTGTTTTCTTGTGTCAAGCCACTTAACGCTGACCTTTTAAGTCAGCTACGTCACAAATTAAATTGCTGCACTTATGACTATCTAACTCATCTAGATATTTAAGTGCATTTTAAGTCATTTTGGAAATGTTTGCTGAACAGAGCTAAACGCAACAGCATGTATGTAAAGCTGAAGACCGTTCTAGAGGAAGATCCGAATCGTGCCTGAGTTTATATATGGAAGCGAGCAGGGGCGTCTATCCCCCAAAGTCATTGGAGCAACTTCCCCTCCCTTCCCTTCTTTCCCCCTTCCCCTTCCTTCCCCTCCCCCAATAATGATGGCACATACAATGACAGATTCCCCCCTCTTATTTTTTGGATGGAGCATTTGCTCCAAGGTTTTTATGGAGTAGACGCCCCCGGAAGCGAGGCACCAGCATATCTCCCCGAAGAAGCTATAAAAGCGCAACAATTGCTGACCCGGTTGATTTAAGACCAGAACAAAAAGCTTCCTGGTGTATTTGAGTGTGATGCCGACCAACAGGGCTCGACCCAGAAAAAGACTTGTGTTTTTCTTAATTTAATATTATTATTTATCTGTCGTAACGTGTCATAATAACCTTCGTTGTTTTACTGTTTTTTTTTCAATAGGTGCTTGTGGATTTGGCGGCGACTTTTCTGTGCGAGGGGCGATGGGGTGGACTCGGTTGTACTGTGGCTCTGTATTGTCTGTATATTTTGGGTTTTTTTTGTTTGTTTATTGTTTTTGTTTATTGTTTTTTTGTTTATTGTTTTGTTTATTGTTTTAGTTTTTTTGTAGTAGTACTGCTGGGCCTCTGGCGCGGCTTAAAATCCCGTAAGCTCATTAAGGCAGGGGGCCTCTGGCGCGGCTTAAAATCCCGTAAGCCCACATTTTTTAGGTTTTTGTTTATTGTCGTTTTTGTTGCTTGGTGTCGTTTTTGTTGTGTTTTTTTGGTGGTTTACTGTCGTTTTTTGTTGTTTATAGCGTTTTTGTTGTGTATTGTCTTTGTTTTTTGTAGTGTATTATCGTCGTTGTTTGTTGTTTAATATCGTTGCCCTGGAAGTCGCTGAGGGATTGGGGGGCCTATAAGGATGATGATAGAAGACTAGATCAGGAGAAGTTACAGATGTGGAATCAAATCCCAAATCATCAACGAACAGACAGCCTCTTGTGCACAACCGCTACTCGGAAACTAAACGAAACACAGATGCTGACACAGAAGTTCTTCTTTTTATGTTTGTGAAGAATGGTTTTTATACTGAGAAGTAATCAATTAACAGTTGACAGACTGAATCCTACTTCTTTGTTGAGACGCTGATGGAGGTGTTTAATGCTGATGAAAACAGATTGACTTGTATTCTTCTGACAAAGATTCTGGTTGAATTTAGCAAATGTTTTCATTCATTGCTGTACAACAAACAGAAACGAAAAGCAGTTATTCATTTATTTAACCACTTATTCCTCTATCCTTCCAGTCATTCATCCATCTACATGTATCTATTCATCCCTTCACTGCATTCTTTCAATCATTCGTTCATTCCTTTAACTGTTGATTCGTCTTTTCTTTCTTCCGTCCGTTCGTTAACTCGCTCATTCATTCAGTCATTCAAGTACTCCGACGTTTATTCATTAATTCATCTATCCATCCATCCATCCATCCATCCAATCCTTTCCTAATTCATGCATTCGGCGAATTTATATAGCTACTCTACAAGTACATCTGGCTCTTAGTCTATGATTTATTCATTCGTTCATTCTGAGAATTTGTATTGCGCCTCTTAAAGAGCTACTCACAGGCGCTCCCAGCCCAACCACAGCTAAAGAAATGTCATTTGAGGGACTTACAGAAAGCAGGCATACATGATTAGGTATCACATCGTATCTAGACCTGAGAGTGACTGGTCAGCCAATCTGACCCAACTTGACCCTAAAGTGACTTGAAGTCGACGACTTGGAGCCAAAACGACTTGATCCGACTTGGCAGAAAGACAACCAACTTCCGACTTAAAGTCGACTTCTGACATGTAATAACGTTTAGGCCTATACGTACGGCTAATCTATATATATAAAGGACAAACTCTGTGTCTGTCTGTCTGTCTGTCTGTCTGTCTGTCTGTCTGTCTGTCTGTCTGTCTGTCTGTCTGTCTGTCTGTCTGTCTGTCTGTCTGTCTGTCTGTCTGTCTGTCTGTCTGTCTGTCTGTCTGTCTGTCTGTCTGTCTGTCTGTCTGTCTGTCTGTCTGTCTGTCTGTCTGTCTGTCTGTCTGTCTGTCTGTCTGTCTGTCTGTCTGTCTGTCTGTCTGTCTGTCTGTCTGTCTGTCTGTCTGTCTGTCTGTCTGTCACAGATCTTAGACCGGGATGCATTTCCACAGCTTTCGAGCTTTTCACTCCAAACCTTCACTACTCTCTCGGGTGGGCATTACACAGCCAGTGTGAGGCTTCGATTCCCCCGTTTTCACCGCTACCATGGTCTCCCGGGCAAAAAACCTACCCTCGCCATGCTGATAACAAAACCTTAGACTCAACCTATTTTAACTCGCCAGATGGCACTGCCGGGTTAAGCAGCTACAGTACGGATTCGCTAGAGGGATTGAAACTTTGACAATGGTGATGATGCAGCTACAGTACAGATTCGCTAGAGGGATTGAAACTTTGACAATGGTGATGATGATGACAGTGGTGGTGGTGGGTGGTGGTGGTGGTGGTGGTGGTGGTGGTGGTGGTGGTGGTGGTGGTGGTGGTGGTGGTGGTGGTGGTGGTGGTGGTGTGGATTGAAACTTATAACCCCGGGCAACGCCGGGTAAACCAGCTAGTAATACAATATGTGAAGCCAATTTTGTCTGGGAAGCATTACTTTCACATACTAATTAGCAATGAGACCTCAACACCTGATGAATAAAATTGTTAACATTTCGATTCGCCAATTTTTTTGTGAAACGTGTGTCCTACGAGAAACGCTCTGGAATGTCTGGAATGTGACTGCGACGACCTCCCCCCCTAAGGCCGGCATATCACGCGGGCGAGAGAAGTTGGCCCGGCCCGCCGACACTCGGCGCTGGGAGGGTGGACGTGCGGGCGCACACCTACACGGACGGACGGATTGACATATGGACAGTCTTGTTGTCAAGACCTTAAACCTCAAGACCAAGACCAAGACCAAGACCTTGAACCTCAAGACCAAGACCAAGACCTTGAACCTCGAGACCAAGACCAAGACCAAGACTTTGAACCTCGAGACCAAGACCAAGACCAAGACCTTGGACCTCAAGACCAAGACCAAGACCAAGACCCAAAAAATCGAAATCAGGTCAAGACTTCTAAAACTTGTAAAGTCGGAATATTCGCTATTTTAATGAAAACATGAGTCTTTTATTTTATTCAAGCAAATTAACTTTAAATGCAAACTGCAGAGAAATCCGAATTTTATTCAAAGTCCTTCATGCAAACTCTTATACACAATGCCTTTTATATTTTATAAAAAACCATTTCACTCATAATATTCTGACCAAGACGTGCCTGGTGGGCCTCATAAAAATTCCGCCATGTGAAAAAATACGTTCTACAGGTGCTGAAGTCGCTGACACACACAGTAGCTTTTCAAGCACTGGATGTAAATGTAGAGATAGTGAGTCCTTTTGAAATCTTCCCATGGTTTATCATACCGTCTGATACAGAATAACTGTTGCTGCTGCCAATGGGTTTTCCTGAACAACATGACTTGTATCCATCCATAGATATTTGTCGTATGATGCAAGCAGGCTTGATACAGAATACCGGTAATTCTTGAGTTCTGTTAAATGACTGTTCATATTAACAGCCGGTCTTGGTCTTGGTCTTGCGAGACCAAGACCAAGACCTTGAACCTCAAGACCAAGACCAAGACCAAGACCTTGAGCCTCAAGACCAAGACCAAGACCAAGACCTTGAACCTCAAGACCAAGACCAAGACCAAGACTTTTAAAAACGAACTCGAGTGCACTCGAGACCAAGACCTTGGTCTCGAGGACAACAAGACTGCATATGGACAAACAGCGGTTACTAAGTCTGTCACTGCCACCTTCCCTCCCGCCCTCCCTTTCCCTCTCCCGTCCATCCCTCTTCCTCTCACTGCGTTCGACGACCTCCGTAAAGTCGGCATATCACGCGGTCGAGCGAAATTGGCCCGCCGACGCTCGGCGCTGGGCAGATGGACGTGCGGGCGCAAACCAGGACGGACGGACGGTCAGACAGACAGACGAATTGACACATAGACAAACAGCGGTTAGTGAATCTGTCTCTGCCTCCCTCCCTTCCGCCTACTTCTCCCTCTCCCATCATATATAACGGGCAATCATCTTGTACAATGTACATAATAATATCGAAGCCTAAGTACGCGTAGAAGTTAGAAATGGTAGGCCTACTTGCGACAGCGAATGCATGCCGTGACCTAATGACTGCCAGGGGCGAAAATTGGTCTAAAAGTGTGTGGGGTACCAATTTCTTACATACACTTCTTTAAATGTTCAAGACTCTTGACCCAAGAGGACGTCTTTAACATTTAAAGAATTTATTTAAATTTTTTAAACTTCGACACTAAGTCTTGTCCTGCACACCCACACCACACCAAATTAAGATATTGTTTTTCGCAACGAACACGTTCCTTATCTGATACTAAGTTACCGATTTCTGTAACTGTTAACTAATTGTTTCGACCGTGTTAAAAACCGAGAGTCGTGAAGGAGGATGAGAATAAATGTGACTTACTTACTTGCTTGTGGTTAACGCATGGGGAGGAGATGCCAAATTTGAAACCTAATTTTAAGTAAACGCTACACAAACTATGTGCGGAATATGTGCATTTATATGCCAGCATGCAGATGACAGTTATGTAAGAATATTTTACTAATTTTTCAAACATACCTGCCTAAGTTGTGTTGACACGACTCTATCGCGTCTATTATCGCTCAACGCGTGTGTGTACGTTCTAAGTCACTTGATTAGATTTAGCTGTGTCAGCTAAATCCTACGTATAGGTGTCGGCTTTGGAAATCCTCGAAACCGACCTTATGAAGACGAAGAAAGAGAAATCACAGACGACCCTGAGGCCTGAGGTGTCCATCCACGGATGTGATGTGTGTGGTCAGTTTCGTTTTTGTAAGGTCAGTGTATACGAGGTGGACAGTCCCATCCTTCAGCACACGACCTTTCCAACCGACAGTGTACAGTCGACGTAGTTGTTTCAGAGAGCTGCAATACACCATGTGAGCTAGCGACTATTAATTAAACTGTTGAGATCCACATCTCCAACCACCGTTGTATATAATTTATTTGTAAAATACGCTACTGGTATGAGAGAAGAAAAGCAGCCACGGGTATGAAGAGTTGACAACTTTATTTCTCTTACCTGGGGCATATTATACGAGAGTGGGTGACCAGTTGTTACGGTTATGATTACGAATATTGGAGGAAGATGTAAGATACCACACATAGCGCTGGTGCAGTTGTATACACATGTTGTTGACTGTTCTTGTATTTTCTTATCGCAGGACCTTGAGAAACAACTTCTGAGCAATACATCCGCGCTAAATCATCGTGGTCCAGATACCCATTCGTATCGATTGCACAACTTTGGCCGTGACTCGCAAGCATTGTTTTATGGCACTGTTTTGCACTTTCGTGGTAGCCTGACCTCACAGCCTCTGCAGGGAAGCGAAAATGGAAATGTCTTGCTTTGGAATGGAGAGATTTTTGGAGGAATTGAGGTAATTATTAATGATAGAGATTGTTACTGATGACTGTAAGGATTATACCATTGAGAATATGAATAATATTCTTTTTTTGTTATGATCCAAATATTTTTTTGTGTGATCCTTCACTATGATCCTATCGATAACATGTGGTTATAATAGATGTATGTACAATCAAAGTTAATACTGAAATCAGTTTTATATTCAGTCGTTTTTATGACCCTGTGATTTTTTGTGATGCAGTTCTTTCTTACGATGTTTTGATCTCATGATTTTATTATGATCCAGTTTTTTAATGTTGCAATGAGTTTCTTATGATCTTCTGGGCATTATATCACCTGAGCATGACTCCTTGATTATGTTAAGATTCAATATTTCATTTTGGTTGTTGGTTGTTTTACAATCGAGTGAATTTGTTATGATCCCATTATGACTGAAATAATCCACTTTGACTGTTTACTACTTTATTTATACTTTGGTTGACATGATCCTGTTAAAAGTGTCTGTGGTCGATTCATGTTTTGCTGAAAAAAGGTAAACGCTGAAGAGAATGATGGACAGGTTCTGTTAGACCAATTATCTGCCTGTCGGTCAGAGAATGAGATCCTCGGCACATTCAGCCAAATCCAGGGACCATGGGCTACCATCTTCTGGCAGGTAAGGACATTTTAGGCATCTGCACTTTCGTCTAAGGCTTTTGTTATGATCTCACTGTCATGGTAGCCTAATGGTAGCCTAACAGTTGTAACGCAGAGAGTACGGGTTCGATCATTTTCCTCTCCCGAGATGGTTACTGCGTAGGGACCTTGAGCAAGTCCTTTGCTCACAATTGCTTAGTGCCATCGACTGATGCTTGGTCATTGGATAGTGGCGCTTAATAAATGCAAATAGTAACCGTATTTTGCTTTTCTTTGCAGTCATCCTTGAACAGACTTTGGTTCGGCCGCGATGTGTTTGGACGTCGAAGCCTACTAGTTCACATTTCATCGGACGGAGAAACTTTTGGATTGTCGTCCGTGCAACTAAAGCAGTTTGTGAGTTACACTATGTTGATAAAAGTTGCGCATGTTCTCGAGTTTACTCTGTCAATGCCTGGACAACTTCTTACTCCGTCAAATGCATTGCTAGCTTCTTTTCCAGGCTTTCCATTCATTTCACAACTGAAATCTATGGTGACAAGCAACAGTGAGGGTTAGGAAGTGAACAATTACTTCAATCAATCAATCAATCAGTCGATTTTTATATAGGACGATCAAAATTTATATAGCGCCCCTTTAAGTTCTCTATTCAGAGGCGCTCATTATTAATATTATTATTATAATATTTATAAAGTGCATATTATTATGACTAAATACACAACAAATGCGCTATTAGTACGGATTAGTCAGATGACGTGAACAGACAGATCTTTAATTTCTCCTTGAAACTTTTGATTGAAAGTTCCAGAGCAAAGATATCAGTGGGCATAGTATCCCAGAGTATTGGGCAAGATCCACTGAATCTTCTTGTATGTGCCACACTGGCCTTTCCAAAGGCACTAAGTCGAAAGTTGATGCCAAGGATATAAATGTTTATGTAAAAAGCCTTATCATTTATGGAATTATGAAAATTGGAATTGCATTTTAAGTCTTCATTTTTTTCAAACTACCCATTTTGCTATAGTGGGTTTATATACTTGTACAATGATTGTCTTTTGTAACATATATTTATATATGTGTAATATGTATTTATGTGTGTAATATATATTTATATATGTGTAACATATATTTATATATATGTACAGTTTTTTATTAATTCATATTTGCATATATATTTGTATATGGGCAGCAGATATAAAGTATTGAAATGCGTGATTTGCTGCATTTCAGGAATCATGGCAGGAGGTTCCGGTCAGTGGACTGTACTGTTTGAAGTTTAACGAAACAGGTGACACTGGACATCTTCGGTTTTCAGAGTTGACGCTGTACCCCTGGGTTCATTCAGAGCCAAACCGAACAACTCGAGTTGTTTCACTCTCGGAGGCAAAGCTTTTTAACGAATCACCAACGTTTGACATTTTCAGTGCTCTGAAAGATGTAAAGATGACAGTTGACTGTTTTGGACTTGAATGCCACGTTCCGATCCTGAATTCTGCTCTTCCAGATGTTGCTGAGATGCAACAGAAGAGAGAGACTTCAGATTTCAAGGATGAGCTGATGCGATGGGCAAGTGCGGAGCAGTTGCGACTGGCCGAGGAACTGGTGAAGGTCTTGGGTGAGGCGGTCAGAGTTCGGGTCGAGTGTCAGTCGCACTACTGCAGTCGATGTATAACGGCCTTTCTCGACCGTACTTCAGACTGTGCCTTAGGCACAAAGGAAGGGTCTGCGCTGCTCTGTCGAAACTGTGCTGACGACCGTGGGGTGGACCAGAGGGAAGAGCACATGTTTTTGAGATCAGAGGAAACATCTGAGCAAGTGAATGATTGTGTTTCACGAATGGCTTTTGAAGGTCGTGTCGATAGTTTACAGGATCATGTTCGTTCCGCTTCGATTAATGGCGAAATGAAAGTCGATGGCTCTATATCCTGTGATATTTGTCATAGTTATAATTGCTGTCACAGCAAGTGTGATAGTAAACTCAGAGGCGCTATTGTCTTGGACAGAAACTCTCACCATGGTTCTGATTGTCACAGCAGACATGGTTGGAAGAATCCTTGTAGCAAGGAATGCAGTAGAGACTGTCACAGTAGTGAATCTTGTACGTGTGCTTTGACTGAAACAATAGGATCTGTAACAAATAGGACGTCACTGGATATCTGTGGTGTCGACCGTTCAAGCATATGTCCTCATGCAAAAGTAGCCGTGTTGTTTTCTGGTGGTGTCGACTCTCTTGTCATTGCTGCCCTTGCCGACAAGTAAGTAAACGTTTTGCAACTGTGTGAGTTTTTAGTGGAAACAAACGTTGGTCGATGTCCTGTGCGTTACAAAACTAGAGAAATTTCCGGATTAGATTAAAATCGATGAGATGAAATCTAGACGAGACACTTCTTGCAACTAACATTAAATGTTACATTGTAATTGTGCCAGATTTGTACAGCTCCTGTCTTGAGAGACATATTGGAAGCATTCCTAACATGACGACAGAAATCCAGAATTGAACAGAATGGTTTACAAGTGCTCTTATGGAATAGAGGTGAATTTAAAGACTAAGAGATCATGTCGTAGGATACCAGGCAACCTATTCCAGAAAGTTGGACCGTCCACAGCTAAGCTTCTAAGCTGAACCATGGAAGTTTGGGCCGTGGGAACAACTGTTGCGTACGTTGTTATTAAGTAAAATTAATAGTATATTTTGGATAATTTCCTGTAGGTTTATGAAATTGTATTTTTGGTCTTCTGCAGTTTTTGTCTCTTTTGATCATGTTTGTAGGTTTGTGCCACATAGTGAACCAATTGACCTTTTGAATGTTGCCTTTGAACAGCAACGCAATAAAAGCAAGACCAGGTAAACTGTTCATTACTAATATTATGACCATTGTTATGCATTAATTTAACATATTTACTATTCATTTTTATTATATTTTACTATATTATTATTTATGTTTATATCACAATCCATTGAAGAAATCATATAATTTACATTATTATTATTATTATTATTATTATTATTATTATTATTATTATTATTATTATTATTATCATTATCCTTACTTTTAATATTATTATTTTGTTATTTTAATTTATTACCATTTTCTTATTTATTTATTGTAGTAAATTATTTCATAATTATTCATTTTTATTTTTGTCATGTTCATTAACGTAACCCTAACCCTGGGATAGACTTAAGCGTAATCTGTTAATTTCTATAGGTCTATTGTAATTTCTTTCCAGCAGTGTCGATTTATTTGATGTGCCGGACAGAGTGACCGGAAAACAAGGGCTAAACGAGTTGCAGACGATTAACCCTCATCGGATATGGAACTTTGTTGAGGTAAACATTTTGAAACTTGTACGACTTGTGCAGTACGCCTTTGCATTTTTAGAAGCCATATCAATTTCGCTTTTATAACCAGATGATGTTTAAATGAGTTTATATTGTACAGCTGAACTAATTTTCAGTTTTATGTCCATGACCTTCTTGTATCAGAATTCTTGTCATAATGAAAAGTCTTATAATGAGTCATGCTTGTATGTGTATGTATGTATCTGAAAATTTATGTAGCACCTCTTTTTGAATACCTCTCGAAAGTGCTGAAACCATTCTTAAGGTTTAAGCTGAAAATGTGCATGACTCAAAACAGTTCAGATTTTCAGCAACAACGATAAATTGTTTGAACCTGTCTTATGATTACTGTTCTTGCGCAAGAGGTAAGGCAAGACGGAACAAGTAAACGTACATTGGAAAAGTACATTGGAAAAGGCACTATATAAATCTCTGTTATAGTTGCTGGTATGATTCAGAATGCGTGATTCATGGTAACTGACATGCATGCTGTTATAAAGGATTTTTCTGGACTTGCAGATCAACGTACCACTTGAAGAATTACAAGTTGCAAGGTACATCAGCTGTTTTATTTATGTTTCAGTATTGTATGCTGTGGCCGAACTATGGACCTAAAGGGCATGGAGTTTGCGAGGGCCACAGGCCAAAACTGCGGTCAAAAGATTAAACATATTTTTCTTACCCATCATAACTTGCCTTACATACGATTAAGTTCCAAATGGTTTAATTTAGTAAAGCAGGACCAATTTGCCGTTAAAACTGCTGCAAGTCTCTATGTAGCGATCTGTACAGCCTTCCTGGCATCTAGTCGGGATGCCAAAAGTGTTAACGCTCTTGAAAGTAATGGAAATTTTATATATTACGTAACTCTTAGTACTTGTGCCGACAGTTGTCATTGTAATTCACTGTAAAAGTAGTTCACTACTACCAACACTATATAAATTTGTCATAATTACAGTTATAATTATGAATACCTGTTGTTTTGTTCCCTAGGGCCGATCACATCCGAGATCTAGTGTACCCGCTGAATACAGTTTTAGATGATAGCATTGGATGTGCAGTTTGGTTTGCCGCTCGTGGCAGAGGCATTGTGCGCGATGATGCAGGAGTTGAAACGCCGTACACAAGCCCTGCCAGAGTACGTAGAATGTGACTCAATTGTTGTGTTTGATTCCACTCACCTTGTCACCTTGTGCTGTCAACTCCTGGAGCTCTAGCGATCGCCATGACACACATTCTCCATTGCTTCCTATTCGAAGTCAGGTCCCTTAGTGCTTCCAGATTCATGCCAGATTCCACTAGGACTGTGTTTGAAAGAATTATTGTCACTCGAATAAGATAAATAGTTTTAAATTCTTAATTATGATGGAAACAACGCCTTGTCATGCAAATTGTTGTGTAGCAAATTCTGGTAAAGACAAGTTGGTTGAGAAGTGGACCTGAAATCGAAATCATTTTAAACAATGAATTCGTTCTGACTTAACGTTATCAATGTGAAATGGCACTGGACTTTGACCATTTGAAAGTTATGCAGTATAGTACAACTGCATTTGATATTGCCCGCCTTCCAAAGTTCAGAAGTGCATACATGGCTATACGACAGAACATTGATGGTGCTCAGCAGTTGAGCGAAGAACTTGCTCAAAGTGACCGCCTCACTGGGGCTTGAACCTATGCTCTCTGTGTTACGTGGTACAGGACTCCCGAGAGTTCTATCCATTTGGCTGCCATGTCCCACAAAAGTTGAAAGTTCAGTGTTACAGTGAAGTCATGCATTTTTTGTTGATGATGTGTTTTTTATCTGTTTTGTATGTGTGCGTGCGTGTCTGTTTATTTTGGTGGGATGCAGTTTTTGATCCGATGTGCTTTTTATACGCTAAGGGGTGCATAAATTAATAGCAGATTTATAAGTGATCTTTAGGGGTTCTGCAGATTAAATACCAATCCTGTTTCAGTTTCTTTTGCTAAGTTCGAATTTACCGAGCCTTACTGAATCTTGTTTCATAATACTTGTGTGTGTGTTACTATTGAGTAGTGGAATTGTTTACCTTAGGTCTGTCTGGTCGGAATGGGAGCTGATGAGCAGTTGGCAGGTTATTCGAGACACAGGGTTAGATTCAAGTAAGATTCTCTTAACTTTATTTCATCACATTTTGTGATATTATTGTTAGTACAAACATTTTTAACATACATGCGCAAGGACGCACAGAAATGCGAATTGGAGGTGTGGCTTGTCAGTCACCAGGTGAAGAGCTGTTAGCTATCCAAATGATGGTGGTCACTGCATGGGAACATCAATGTTCTGTCGTATGATCGTGTGTGAGCTTCTGAACTTTGGAAGGTGGGTAGTATCAGACACAGTTGTATTGCATTATTATTACATGTATTATCTTTTGAAAGCCAATGAGAAATAGTATGAATTGCCAGAGTGGTGCAAGGTTCTGTGCAGATTTATTTTGTAGAGTAACAAAATACTTATTTAGCACCATGAAAGCACCTCCCAAAGGTGCCAATGAGTTGGGTTCTTTACTAGTCAGCTACATGGGACTCTGGATCCCTGAGGAGAAAAGAACACAGAAGAGACCAAGGAAGAAATGACAGAGACAAATTGAGGGTCTGGAGATGTCGTGAGATGAGGCCGGAAGACTGGCGATGGACAGAGATGGATGAAGGCATTGTGTTGCCCAATGCAGACCGGCTAGGAAGGACTAAGTACTTGTATGGGAATTCCTTAATTGGTACCTTAGTGTCTGCGTGAGACTGCCAGTGGAGACCTTCTCCAATTACATGAGCATCATTTGTATAGAGTTGAACTGACCATTCTTTTTTTAAACCTGACACCAGTTTGGCTAGTAAAAGTGCTTTACAAGGGAGCTATAAAAACACTCAGTCGTAAACAGTAGTGTGTGATGGTTTACAGTGAAGGAGGATGGAATGGTTTGAACGAAGAGATACAGATGGAGATAAAGCGTATCTCGTCACGAAACCTCGGTCGTGACGATCGAGTGATTTCAGATCATTCGCGTGAAGCACGAATACCATTCCTGGATGAGAATGTCGTTCGATTTCTCTCTTCTCTGCCGATTCAAGTAAAGGTTTGTTTCTATCTTCTGCTCCGATCGTGCGATGTGAAATTAACAATTCATGTGATTAAAAAGTCTGGAAAGTTACACTTTTCTAAATTGATCATTTGTGAGATTAACAATACGTGAAATTATTTTCATCGTAGGGTCTTGCAACCAGTAAGGATGGTTACTTTCCATTTGCGTAATTGTAAGCGGTTAGCTTTATTGCACCG
The DNA here is from genome assembly GCA_963556255.1 of Allolobophora icterica. NCBI lineage: Eukaryota > Metazoa > Annelida > Clitellata > Crassiclitellata > Lumbricidae > Allolobophora > Allolobophora icterica. The sequence continues at coordinate 52,295,625 of OY744612.1, forward strand.
GTGTCTAATGCACAAGGCATAAACCAATGGCATGCCAAGACCAAGACGTGATCAGGTCAGATTGCTGTTCTTGCAGTTGTACTATATGAGTAAATTTATATAGCGCCTCGTTTTCAGGCCATGGAGCCAATGAGCAAGGGTTTTCTGGTTGTTTGGTTGCTGTTATTGTCTTTGCATTTCATCTATGCTGGTGTAAACTTGCCCAAAATATTGGGGGCATTTAGTTATTCTTTCTATACTCGTTGCATTAGATGTACAGTCCATCTCAATTATTGGGGGGCCACGTGCCCCGGCTGCCCCCCAGAGTCTATGCCTATGTATGCTGGTGAGACACGTAGGACGTGGAATTGCTAGTTACGAGTTTCAAGTAAAGTTGTGTTGTTTTCTTAAGACGGATCTGTCGTTGCCTCGTGGTGTTGGAGAGAAGTTCCTCCTGAGACTCGCTGCGCTTCAGCTTGGACTCAAAAAGGGCGCCCTGCTTCAGAAGCGAGCCATCCAGTTTGGATCGCGCATTGCAAAGGCGGAAAACAATCGAGAGAAGAAGGCCAGCGCTGTCTGTGATAGATTGCTGTCGACTGCCACAACGGGTGCTTGTCCCTAGGGGCTTGGTTAGCTACACTGGTTAAGGCTTATGTCCCACGTGTCTCTGGGTGAAGATGCTGGCTTGCATAGTGCATACCAATGCCCGATGGTGGCTTATTTGAGAGATTTGAATCTCGACCTAGCACAGCCTGTACACGGGGCCACTAAATGACTTTGTACCCTTTCAAATTGGTAGCAAATGGGTGGTGAATATACATGTAATGAGCAGGGTATAGGCCGTACAGTCACTGTAGGAAAATGAATATGTGTACATTTGAGGTAGGCGTCTAATAGTTTATTAAAATGATGCTAACTTGTAATTATTTCAGCACGAGTAGGTAATTGAGTTTTGACATTTGAGAATCGAATTAGGGGCCATCCATATATTACGTACGCAAAAATCCGGGAAAATTGGACCCCCTCCCCCCACCGTTTGCAAGCGTACTTGCTTCCACACCCCCTGCGTACGTACGCTTGACGCACACCCCCCCCCCCCCCGCGAAGACCAGCTGCAGAAAGTGTCTCGGCAGCGACTGTCTGCACTTTAGGCCAGATTGAAGGATGAGTGAGGGCCAATATAGACAAATTATAGGTGTCTCGTTCACAGCACAGAATAACTGCACATGGCTTTTATATAATGTAATAAAATGCCATCGAACTACTATAGGACAATACAGAGTTACAAATAGGCTAATGTGGACGTCATAATTAGAAATTTATTTTGCGTACGTACACATTTTGCCCCCTCCTTGCGTACGTAATATGTGGATGGCCCCTTATGCTGTTGCATCGCTTGCCAAACTGAGAGTTTGTGTTTGGTGCAGTAAAGTCATTGGTATAAAGTAGGTATAAATGTACGTTGTATTTCAAAGATTAAAATAGTTTTTATCATACCTCTAGTGAGCCTTTCTAGTTTACTAGATATATTTGATGGAACCTGTAATTTATCTATTATTGGCCTTCAAATTGATTGACCTTCAAATGAACCACAGTTCAGCTTTTCAGCATCAGTTTCCTATGCGTACGTACCATGGTGTAAGAGAGACATCATTGTAGCCTACGTACATGTACATTATCAGTGGACTCCCCATACGCAACTAACGCAAGCATATGCATTTGGGTTAACCCTTTCCCTCCGTACGTACATGTACGTACTAAATGGATGGCCCCTATGTTTTGCGGGGAATATTCAATATGCCTAACTTGCCCCCTTGGGCCTCTGGTTCATGCGATTACAAGTGGTCCGCTGACTACCTGTGACCATGATCTGAACTCCTACTAGCAGAGTTAAGCCTAAATGACGACGTGAGAAATTTTAACAAGCGGCATGATTTTAATCGATATTTTTCGATCTGAAGCAGGGCCGTAGCCAGGATTTTGTTTCGGGGGCTGTTTTCTGTTTTGGGGGGTGTTTTCTCGTCCTTAAGCAAGCCGACAAGCAACCAAGTTAACTGACCAAGGGGTTTATAGGTAGTAAATGCATTATTTCATTTCTACATTATTTAATTTCGGGGGTGTTTAAACACCAAAAACACCCCCCTATAGCTACGGCCTTGATCTGAAGTAATTCTTAAATTTTAAATCAATAACTTACATTCAGTTGGTCCGAACATAAGGACAATTCCAAACATCACAGATCAGAAATCATTCTCGCAGTTGACTAAATTAAATTTAATATGCTTTATAAGAAAACCAACTCTGAACCACAATTATGCCTAGTGTCATTTTGTCGATTTTGATTCTTGTTTTATAAGTACAAATTCTTAGTCTTTTGACAGGTTAGAAAAATCACAGATAACTAAAATATTCCATCACAGTTAACGAAACAGTATACTGTAAAAATATGTACATCGTCAACGTTCATAACAAGAGCTATCTGAATAAATGAAGGGTCAGGAAAAAGGAAGAAAGTTACCGTAAAATTGTAAATTAACACTTTCAATACATTGCAATTACATAAGTTCAGCAATCCATTGAGATCAGAGATTGGTTTAGTCTCACTTTAGTGAGACAAAGTGATTGGCCCTAGACTTAAGATACGCATCCTGAAACAAGTTAGGTCTCGGGCTAAACCGGCTGTTAGATTCTCTATATAGTCGCTGGTGAGATCGAAGTATTCACGTGATGGACTATAAGATAACACGCTCTGCAGTGCCAGTCTTAAGCCTGAAGGAATAGAAGGGCGACGATAATCACCTTTGTTATGACTGTGTAGTTAAACAGTAGGCCTAATTATAACTAGACTTTGTAGGTCAGTTTATAGGCCAGATGCTGTTCAAGACACAGCAAAACAGTGCAGAATGATGCAATATTTGCACTGGCGAAAACTTGTCCAAAATATTGGGGTGGGGGCATTTGGCTATTCATTCTACACTTGTTGCATTGGGTGTACAGTCCAGCTCAATTATTGGGGGGGGGGGGGGCGGCTGCCCCCCAGAGTCTACGCCTATGAACATATGTTAAAATACAAGAAGTAGGCGTACACATTTAAGTGACGGATATGTTAAGTTGGTAAGATCGTCGTTAGTCGAGTGACGATATCCTGAGTCGCAGTCCCTGGAAGCATGTCGGGTCGTACACATTATGTCAAGTTTGCTCATCTAGAATGCCTATTCATTCACTAGATTTACCTAATAGGCCCTACAGTAATTTTCGTCGCTGTAAAATACGCTACTGCATTTACCGAAGGGCGTGTAGGCCTACCTGTGGACTTGCCGGTGTTTCACTACCGGTACCGATAGGCCTAACTCGAAAAGTTTCGAGAGTTTCCCGATTGGGGTTTCACTAAGAGATGGGACTTGAACGATGCCAAGTGGACCGAAAATGTGGTCGACAATACGCAAAACAGTTCTTTGAATTTACGGACATGGCAGTAGATATTGCAGGACTCGAGAGATCCATATGGTTCATCGCGTCTGTGTTTTAGAGTTTGGGGCAATGTCGCGTGCCACACGGTTTTTTTTTTAATTCTTATGAAACTCAGACGACATGGTTGAAGTGGTACATACCTGAATCTAACCTTGGCAATATATAGGTTCACTGCCAGAAATTTCCTTTAAATGAACTTAACTTCTATAATAATTTGAATTGAATATTCGTCATCGTTTTTTGGCGCGCGCTTAGAAGCAGCGCCCGTTCGTGTGAATAGAACCATCCTAACTTCCACGATTCGGTATTTCCTGTCGAATTACTGAATTCTCCTTCCCTTGTTTTTTCTTCGTGGCTACAGTAGCGTTGTTTGTCAGTTTCAACGCGACCGCACTATTGGAGGTTTTGCCGTTTTTCGATTCCCCTCCGTTGGCTGTCGACTTCACTGAGGGCTTCGAAGCTGACGGGGAACCGGCGTTCTTGTCTCCCTCCTTGACCGCACTGCCCGCAGCCGCCCTGATTGTTGACTTTTCCTTCGTGTTACCCAACTCTTCGGGTACCTCGGCGGTCACGTTCTTCCGCTTTGGAGTCGTCGACTTCGCTTTTGCGTTTTGCGTTTCTTTACCTGTTTCTTTCCTCTCCCTCTCCTGCAGAGTCTCGATCGCTTTCCGTTCTTCTGACACCGTTTTTCTCGAGGGTTCCGTATCGTCTGCTGTGGCCGCCCTGACCGTCTTTCTCACCCGGACGGGGCTAGCGTCTTTGGGTGCTTCTGACGGTTTCCCCTTAGCGGCGGGGACGAGCGAAATCGTCGGGTCGGGCTTCTTCGGCTGCTTGGCGGTGCCCTCCTTGACCGGAGAGATGCTTCGCGATCTGCGGACGGGTGATACGGACTTGGACTGTTGCGGCTGCTGCGGTTGCTCCGCCTGCGTCTTGGTGCCACCGTTTGCCGTCTGCGTTCGCGCGGTACCTGTGCCGTTCGTCTGTCCAGATGATTTCGAAGTAGAAGACGGTGCCTCGCAGTGGAGTATCTGGAACTCCTTCAAGGACTGGAGCGGAAGCAGTGGACGGCCCTTGCGCGACTTTTCGAAACACTCGATCGCCAGATCTGTAATGGCAAATGACCCCGTTGGAAGTTACGCCTGACTGGCTCTATAAGCTATTTGTGGCTGGAGAGAATTTTAAAGACATGTAAATAATTATATTGGTTTTCCTTGCACTCACGCTTTCCCCGTGCAGTGACCAAGACGCCTAGACATCACCATAGAGCTCCACTGTTACCCCAGTTCTTAAATCAGTTCATTGGCTTAAGTCTCCCAGCGCATGCATTACAACAACAACGCCCTTCAAACCTCTCTCTTACATTGGCCAGCTACTCACCATCCAATCACCCAGATCAGCTCGTTCCTCATCGCATCTTTCTCTATCGCGGCATCCATCATTCTTACTGAAATTCTGCAACCGCTCCTTAATCTAAGCTGCACCAGCTTTTTGAAAAGGGCTCTAATGCTAAAACCATGCAGTGTTAAAATGTTTTTTGCTGACAGTGTTCAATGTTCACTGTGGAAAAATAGTTGCATATTGCTGATTTTTTTAGTTAAACTTTTTAGTTAGCAACTAACATTTTTTAGTTAAACTATGGTTTTAACTAAACTTTTTTTTAGTTAAACTTCTTCCTTAACTAATTTTTTTAGTTAAACTAAAAGTTAGCAACTTTTTAGTTAACTATTGCCCATCACTGACCATTGTTAATGAGCCAACAGTAAATGTGAAATTGTTAGGCGGTAGCGATATTAGCGTTGTATACTAACGGAGTGTTTCCCGAACGACACCTGGAACGGCTTCCCTCAGAGCAGCACAGTTTGTGGCCAGACATGGATTGACGTTTACCTCAATCATCCACACCTGCAACGAAATATCTCACACCTGTAATGAAGTAGTATGCCACACCTGCAGCGAAGTATGTCACACCTGTAATGAAGTAGTATGCCACACCTGCAGCGAAGTATGTCACACCTGTAATGAAGTAGTATCACAGTATAAATAATTACACAGTACATCGACTCGTCGCCGCTGCTGCAGTCAGAATGTGTGACATTATAAATAACTAAGCCCCGCCCACTGTGACGACATTATAAATACCTAAGCCCCGCCCACTGTCGTCCACCATCTTGAAAGAGACCGTTTACCATGCCAATACACCGGAAACAATCACATCAAATATTTTTTAAACGTTAAAAACAACATTGAGGACTACACGCCGATACACCGCAATCCATCAAATAAAATATTTTTTAAACGTTACAACATTTAGGACTTCATTAGAATTAACAATATTATTTTTAACGTTAATTTCAGCTTAAATCTATAATTCAAAAGCTATTTTTCAAGGTGGCGTCGTAATCACGTGACCAGAAAAACTTGTCAACAGCCAGCAATGAGAGTCGACGTACGGTACTGTGTAATTATTTATACTGTGGTAGTATGCCACACCTGTAATGAAGTATGTCACCTGTACAGTATTGAAGTAAGTATGCAAACCGTTCTTTATTATAAACTCTATTCGGCCTTTGAAAACTGGTTTATAAATTTTTGACAGGATTTCCGGAAATGCTGGTTAGTAGGCTATACTTCTGGAACTGACCCAACCGTGGCAGGATTACGTCAGTGTATACCACTGTGGTACTGACGTAATCTACTGATTTCTTTAGCACCGTTATGATAGAGAACGAGGCATCAATCAATGGTCGCTTACGGTGTAAAAAGTCCCTTGGAAAGGAAGTCAGGTCGAAATCCGATTGGTCAGGAAAACCGGAAGTGGGACTTCGGTGGGTAAGCAAAGAATCCGACTCGTCGAAATAATTGTGTATCCGGTTGCACACATATGTCGCCCCACTTCAATTTTTATTTCTCATAATAAATAAATTATTGAATCTACATCGACTCAAGTTTACACGATTACCCTAATTCATTAATTTCAATTTGTTGTTATTTTTATTATCGATTAAAATTATTCTGTATTAATTCATTAAGTGTTATACGATTACCTTCATATTTTCGTCGATCATGAAATCGAGACCGTAGAGATCGAAGTAGCCGATCTTTCGTTGGAGCTTGTGCTTAACCGCCATGAACGCATGCGTCATAATCTGCGTCATCGTCGTCTGCACACAAAGTAAGTAAGTAAAAATACATAAAAATACACAAATCAATCAACGGAATTTTATATAGCGCCCCTTCAAGGCAACTACTCAGAGGCACAAATAAGTAAGTTGGAACCCGTCCTCTGCGCGTAACAGAGTGAGCGATCTAACTAATCAGTTGCCGTGCTCCACGCAACTTGTGGCATAATTCGCAGTCATAAAAGTACCTTAAATACGGGCGTGGTACGGTATGTATTTGCTATGCAGTTCATTTGCTGTTTATTAATTACACAGAATCTGTCGCAACAGGTCAGGTTTATTAATATCGGCTCTTAAGTGTTATAACGAGACTTCAAGTTGACCTAATGGTTTATTGGCAAGATATTGTCTCCAATATAAAGAAAATTTATGACTTTGTTGTGCAGGTATAATTATCGCAGCTTATAGAACCACGAGGACCATAAGGTTCTTGTGTTTATTAGCGACACTTTGCGTGCTCTTTCTTTAAGTACCTATTGACGACCGACTGACTATGTAGGCCTATAGGTTAAATAAACCATAGGTGTGCAAAAAGGTCGAGAGTTCGATGTTTGTAATAGAGTCCCACTGTTTTTCTCGTGTATACGCTGTTCTGTGCTGTGTGTCGAAAGGATTAGAAATAACCATAGCCAAACGCAGCGGCCCAGAGCACAACCATGGCCTGCTTATAGAGCCATTTCAGTAAGCGAACAGTGGTGCTCAGATAAGTAGAGAAAGTCAACACAGCAGAGCTCCCGCAGTCACGCACAACCAAACCGATGAATTTCTCTCCCGATCCAGAGCTGCATGTGTGTGGGTGTGTGCGCGCGCGCGCGCGCGTGTGTGCGTGTGTAGGCCTATGTATGTATGTATTAACAGTATTATATGTGTATTTGTGTGCATGCGTGTAATGTATGTGTGTGTATGTGTGTGTAGGTGCGTGTGTGTGTGTTTGTATGTGTGTGTGTTCAGGCTAAAAGTAGGCAGCGTCTCTTAAAGAAGCGCTATAAATACGCAGGTTACAATCAAGAGGGGGCGAGTATGTAATAAAGAAGCGCTATATAAATCGCAGATTAGCCTACAATAACGAGGAGAGAGTATGTAATAACCGTGAGTGTGTTGTAGACCCAGTCCTTCTCGAGTCCCTTTTCCTGCCTCAGTTTCTCGTTGACGTAGTCGTTGAATCGGTCCATACTCCAAGCAGTCTCCTCCTTCAGCTCTATGTACTTCGGATCCTTTCTTTGAATAAACTGTAGCACGCCGAACAATAATAATAATCTTGAAGGGGCGCTATATAAAACCACTCTAATAAATAATAATAATAATAATAATATTAATAATAATACTATTATTATTATAATCGTATAATAATATAATCGTGAAACTGCATTTTTGTTTCAAAGCATATCCCTGACCATCCAACGCTTCAACGCTGTTGCATTTTGCGGGACGTTTGCTCATCTTTTGCCCGAGGCCGAGGAGTTCTAGCCGTTCCAGACCCTTAACAGTTTTAGTAGGCCTAATCTTGAAGTCCCTGAGGGATCATTTTTACCTCGGGGCAAAAAAAATAATAAAGCAGTAGTAGTAGTAGCAGCGGCAGCAATAGTAGTAGTAGTATAGTAGTAGTAGTATAGCAGCAGCAGCAGCAGTATAAATAATAATAATAATAGTAATAACGATAATACAGTAATAATAATAGTAGTAGTGGTAGTAGTAGTTGTAGTAGAACGGTTCATCCTACTAGAGGCGCTTTATAAATGTTTAAATACAATACAATATATACATGTATATATATACATACGGGTACATATATACATACATGCATACATTGCATATTTACATACAAAGAGAGAGAGAGACAGACAGACAGACAGACAGACAGACAGACAGAGGTATGTATACCTGGTTCGTAAGATGTGCTATGATGTTATCACAGTTGTTATCATATTCGTACATCGATAGTCGTAGGTAACCTTTGTGGTATAAGACGACGTATGGTAAGGTATTTGCGATCAGCATGTAGCACCGGATGTCGAACTTACGACCGTCGACCAGCAGAGGATTTATTATGTACCTTTCATCAGGATTAAACAAGTCACGAAGACGTTTAACACTCAGTCGTCATCCGGAGTCATCATGATCACCACCACAACCAGCAACAACAACTGAATCATCATCATCATCATTATCATTATCAACAACTGAATCAGCATCATCGACGTTATCATCATCACCGTCAATAAAAACAACAACAACAACTGCATCATGATAATCATCACCATTATGAACAACAGCTTCGTCGTAGTCCTCATCACGATATCATCATCATCGTCATGATTATTATTGTCTCTTTCATCATCATCATCATCATCATCATCATCATCATCATCATCATCATCATCATCATCATCATCATCATCATCATCATCATCATCATCATCATCATCATCATCATCATCATCATCATCATCATCATCATCATCATCATCATCAGTATATTCCTACTCTTTCTTCTTCCCTTCTTCTTCCTCCTCCTCTTCCCTCCTATTCCTCCTCCTCCTCCTCCTCCTCCTCCTCCTCCTCCTCCTCCTACTACTACTACTACTACTACTACTACTACTACTACTACGCCTCCTACTCCTACTCCTCCTCCTACTACTTCTCCTCCTACTCCTCCTCCTCTTACTACTACTACGCCTCCTGCTCCTACTCCTCCTACTACTTCTCCTCCTACTCCTCCTCCTACTACTACTACGCCTCCTGCTCCTCCTCCTACTACTGCTACTCTTCTCCTCCTCCTGATGATGGTCGTCATCCCTCATCGTCATCATAACCACCAGCCACCACTTGCAATTAGGCTAATTATCGTTTTAATTGAGTCGAAACCTTTGTATGATACGGTTGAGTGGTTTCTGTGGCTTGGCATCCGCCGGCTCCTTTTGTTGTTCACCTGCCGTTGTCGGTTCCTCCTTTTGATCTTTTTGATCTTTTTGATCCTTTTGATCTTTTTGATCCTTTTGATCCTTTTGATCTTTTTGATCTTTTTGATCTTTTTGATCCTTTTGATCTTTTTGATCCTTTTGATCTTTTTGATCAGCAGCCACCGCCTGATTGAGTTCTGCCAAACTGCGAACGAGGAAGATTCCTTTGCCCTGGTTGCGTCCCGTTGGCTTACAGATCCAGATCTCGTTCTCTAACGAAAACAATATACAATCATCATCATCATCATCAGTTCCTGACGCCAGCCATTTGGCGGCGATGGGTACGAAAAATGACCTCCATTGTCCTCGGTCATTTGTCAAGTCTACTGCCCCTTCTTAGTGTTAGTCCATGTGATCTTATGTGAGTTATGTCCTCATTTATATTATCTATCCAGCATAGTAGATCCAGATCTCGTTCTCTAACGAAAACAATATGGGGCCTACAATAAGTTTTTAATATTAAGTAAAACAGTATACAGCAAGGGAGGCAATGATACACAGAGACGTACCTTTGTATGTGTTGACGAACGTCTGTCTGTCCTTGGGATCGTCGAGTCGATATGTTTCGGGGATGAAGTCGAGCTTCATCGTTCCCTTCTTCTGAACGGTGGCACAGACCCGGCTGTACTCCTGGAGACTGTCGAGAAGACCCAGCTTATTCGTCAGAAGGTTACAGTTCGGGATGTGGTTCACCATCTGCTCACCTTTACACCACGTCAACAAATGCACGATTACACGTAATATACTGTAATGCAGTAATTATCTTATGTAAACGTGATGTAAATTAATGTAATTGTAATGTAATGTAGATTTAGTTTATAATTAATTAAAGTTAAATTTAAATTAATTACATGTACTGCAAAATACTGTAATGGAATAATTATACTATGTAAATGTGATGTAACTTAATGTAATTGTAATGTAGACTACAATTAACATTAAATAAATATGTGGTAACACAGTCAAACACTTTTACACAAACTGTAATATACTGTAATGTATTATGGTAGAATGTAACTCTGCTGTAAATTGATGTAAATGCGATGTAATGTAGATGTTACAATTAAAATTATGTAACACATAGTAGCAAATACGCCTGCAGGTACTGTAGATTTGTAATATCATGCAATAATGCAACAATATAATGTGGTGTCAATTAATGTAACTGTGAGCGAATGTAAATAACAATTAAAATTTAGTGACATGGAGTAAAAATACGGTTATTGTAATGTAACACGGTAGAATGTAATTCTACCTTCTTTGAATGTGTTGTAGTTGATGGAACCTTTGAGTTCGCACCATCGCATTCTGTATCCCTCATCCGACTTGTCCTTGATCCTCCGCCAACCGAGTCCGTTCAGCGTCTCCTCAATTCTATTCACACAATGCAAACACGAACGCACGGTTGTAATTGCAATCATAAATTTATATAGCGCCTCT
>OY744612.1:52311653-52466653 GCA_963556255.1 Allolobophora icterica
AGAGAGAGAGAGAGAGAGAGAGAGAGAGAGAGAGAGAGAGAGAGAGAGAGAGAGAGAGAGAGAGAGAGAGAGAGAGAGAGAGAGAGAGAGAGGCCTATTCAGCTCACATAGCTGTTGTGGGTTAGGGTTAACTGAGGTTAAACCTGAACTGTCGTTAAACTGATCTGCTATGATATACTCAAGAGGGCGATCGTGGACATGGCCAGTGCGCATGCGTAGTATGGCCATGTAATGACATGTACAAAACAAAAGGCAGTTGGCATTGTCTCTGAGTGCGCATGCAATAATAATTACACAAATTGTTTTTTGATAACTGCAATATACGTCAGTCAGTCAGACAGACAGACAGACACACACACACACACACACACACACACACACACACACACACACACACACACACACACACACACACACACACACACACACACACACACACACACACACACACACACACACACACACACACACACACACACACACACACACACACACACACACACACACACACACACACACACACACACACACACACACACACACACACACACACACACACACACACACAGACGCACACACACACACACACACACAGACGCACACACACACACACACACACATACACAGACACACACACACACAGAGGACGACAGGAACGAGAGGGAGATAAACATAGATATGCACTGTCTGTGTGACTGTGTCTCTGTCCGTGTGTCTATGTCTGTCTGTCTCAATATCTGTCCCTCAGTCTGCGTGCACATGGTAACGATTATCTTTAAACAGACCCCGTTTATCAGTCTTCCCACGAATAGCGGTCCATACACTCGGACATAGAAAGACGCACGGACAGATGCAAACAGACAGACACACAGGCAGAGGGAGTGACCAAGACAGCCAGAAAGATAGGGAGAGATGTAGGCAGGCAGACTCAATCGGGTTTCGATTACTGCCTGTTATTGTAAGGGCATACGGCGAGAGAGATACAGAGAGACAGAGAGAGAGAGACAGAGACAGAGACAGAGACAGAGACAGAGACAGAAATTTATATAGAGAAATTGACAGAGAGATATAGATAGGAAGAGATACACAGAGACAGACTGAGAGATAGAGACAGACACAGAGACACAGAAACAGAGAGAAAGAGACCGGGATCAGATCTCCATGGCGACCAGATGTAAACACTTGAAGGCCAGCTACTTGGTCGTCAAAATGTATACAGTTACCATGCGTTGAATTGCATCAACAGACCGACGGCCTATACCGTGCCTATCTATAGACCGTTTAATAGGCCAGCCTATCAATAGGCCAGGCTATCGATTGGCCAGCCTATCGATAAGGGTCAACCTATGAAGACGGAAGCCTACTCGTGAGTGCCAAGAAAATGGCGGCAGATAGTTCCTAGGCAGCGAATGCAATTCGCTGTTGATTAAGTAAGTAAGTTATTAGGGAGATTTTCTGTAAGTCAGTCAATTTAGTAACTATGTATGTATGCTAATAGTAAGTATGTTAGTAAGTTAATCAGTCAAAAATTATGCTGCAAGTCAACTAGTAAGTATCAGTAAGTCGGCCAGTAAGCCAGTTAGTAAGTCAGCTAATAAGCCAGTTAGTAAGTCAGCCAGTAAGCCAGATAGTAAGTCAGCTAGTAAGCCAATTAGTAAGTTAACCAGTCAGTAAGTGATTCTGTAAGTCTGGCTTGGTTTGGCTCTCAGACGCAATGCAACGGGGTTTGAATCCCGACTGCTCGAAGGCGAGTTCCCATTATGAATCACTTAACATCTAAGGGTCTTCTGAATCTCTAACATCGGTCAGGCTGGCGAGAAGCGCTTTGTAAGGTAGGGTCACTCTAAATGCTTAAACTGTCCAGTTCATTGAATCATCCAATGATTCACTCGTTCAATCATTCATTCATGGATACAGATTTGTTTGTAAATATATACGTAGATACATGGTCATAGTCATAGACATACATACAATATACATAAATATATGAATATTCATACATACATACACATACAAACATACATGCATATGTGCAGACATACATACATACATACATACATATATACATACATACATACATACATACATACATACATATATACATACATACATACATACATACATACATACATACATACATACATACATACATACATACATACATATATACTGACATATACAAGCACAAACATGCATGCATACATAAATATATGCATATTCATACATACATACATACATACCCATATACAAACATACACACATATATACATAAATATACACATCCATGCATACATATTCCTACATACATACATACATACATAATTACAAACTACATACATACATACCCACATGCATACATAAAGACTACAATGCATACATACATACATACATACATACATACATACATACGTACATACATACATACATACATACATACATACATACATACATACATACATACATACATACATAGATTCATTCATATATACTTACATGCCCATACATTAATTTATTTGTTCTTGCAGGCACACATACGAACATACATACTATCATCGATACATACATACCTATACCTAACCATCGGAATATGACCTCACAGTTACACAGTCAGAAATCGAATCTCAATCCACCTGTCTCTACGGCAGGTAAAACCACGCGAACATAATATTAACCCCTTACTCACCTTCCTTCGACATACTCGGTGCAGGTGGGTGTTGATCGGCAGCGTTCCTTGTTTACCTCCGTACAGTAAAACCCCCTCAAATACGAATCACCCTCTACGTAATCCAACCCGCGTTAAAATCCTAGGCCGCGTTAGACGGGACCGCGGCCTCATTAAAAAATAACTCGTTAACGTTGAAACCGATTAATTATATCCGAAATCGTGCTCTATCTAATCGGTCGTGCTCAAATTCGTTGGGACACCTGTTCTAGGTGGACCGAAGGCCGATTATGCCTAACCACCTGCGCTGATAGGCCTATCTGTGCGTATGTGGCGCGTGCGCAGGCCCATGTAGGCCTATGTATGAGTGCAGGTAGGTATGTGTTGAGACGTTGCGCGGTGTAAACGGGGTCGGATGGATGGACGGAGTATTGATTTGTTCATGAAATGCGTTGGTACTTGTTACGGGATTGGAGCCATGGCACCGCGATCAAACAGTATTGTCTCTTCGCTCGCTCTCTTGGCGTTCTCTTCCTCTGTGTACCTCTATAGGTCTCTCTCTCCTCTCTGTCTCTGTCTCTGTCTCTGTATGTCTCTCTGTCTCTGTCTGTCTGTCTGTCTCCCCTCTCTTCCACTCTTTCTCTCCCTCTGTGTACCTCTAGGTGTCTATTTTTCACTCTGTATTTTTATCTGTGTCTGCCTGTAAGTCTATCTGCCCGCTCGAGTATCTGTTGTATGCTTCTGTCTGTACGTTTTCATAAGTCTTTCTCTGTGTCTTTGTCTCTCTCTGTCTCTCTTCCACTCTGTCTTTCTCTCTGTGTCTGTCTCTGTGCGTCTGTCTGCCCGTCCGTGTGTCTTTCTGTGTGTGTTTCTGTGTATGCTTTTCATATGTCTCTATATCTGTCTCTGTCTGCCTCTCTGTCTGACCCACTGTCTGTCTTTGTATGTCTTTCTCTCTCACATCTTCTCCATTGCCTCCTCCATATGTCTGTCTCCTTGTTTGCATGACTCCGTCTATGTTCTTCCCTGTATTTCTGTTTCTCTTTCCTGTCTCTCTGTTTGTATGTGTGCCTGTTTTTCAGTTCTTCTGCCTTGTTCCATTCCACGTGTCCGAATGTCTGTGCTATTGTGACTAAACACACACACACGCACGGACGCACGGACGCACGGACGCACGGACGCACACACACACACACACACACACACACACACACACACACACACACACACACACACACACACACACACACACACACACACACACACACACACACACACACACACACACACACACACACACACACACACACACACACACACACACACACACATACACACACACATACACACACACACACACACACATACACACACACACATACACACACACACACACACACACGCAGTGCGGCATTAGAGGCCGTTTACTTCTCTACGAAATGTTGTTTAACAGTTCTTACTGTTCACATAATATAACCTCAGAACAGTAATGCTACTAACTGACGCTGTTGAACGACATCTTGTGGCGACAAAGGCCGTTTACGACAACAGAAATTACTTTGAACCATGGTTTGAACGTTCTTAACGTTCGTATACGGAATAACGCAAGACCACTTGAGTACTGAAGAAAATGTGATGGTAGTAAATATAATACAGGACAACTTTCTCTTATACGTCGAATACATCGTTTAAAAGAGGTGTGTAATTATTTTGCAACGTTCCTCACCGTCTTATACGTAATGCTCCGATGGGTCAGTTAGTTGCTGTTTAACGACACTGCGTCATAACAAAGGTAATATTAGCGGCTCCCTCCTTCTTTCTGAAGGCTTGGGACTAGCACCGCCACAGGTTGCGTATTGACTGGGTTCCTTCTCCTATTAAGCGTAGGACATGATATAGTTTAGGTTGAAAGTTTTGTAAAGGTGTCTAAAGAGATAGCGTTATTATTATTATTATTATTATTATTATTATTATTATTATTATTATTATTATTATTATTATTATTATTATTATTATTATTATTATTATTTTTTTTTTTTTTTTTCCCCCGAGGTACATATAATTCCTCAGGAGTCAGATACTAAGTGTGTGAAAATTAATCTCTGGAGTGACCATCTTCATCGTGACCCGGAAGTGCAAAAGTGTTGCGGAAGGCGGCTGTTATTATTATTATTATTATTGTTATTATTATTATTATTATTATTATTATTATTATTATTATTATTATTATTATTATTATTATTATTATTATTATTATTATTATTATTATTATTATTATTATTTCAAACATTTTTAAAGCTCGCAAAGTCACACGGTTGCTTTTCTTGGATCCCATATCAATCAATATCAATCAGTTAATTGAACACCATTGATAGCAATCGATAGATTTTATCACTCAAAGAATGTATTAGTAGGCATTCAAAGCTCAAATGAAAAGGGACAAGTCGCGCTAACAGGGTCACCAAGTTTCTTTTAATAGAATTCATGGCGGCATTTTAACAATTTCACAATTCATCACATTTTGTTTAATGCTTAGCGACATCTTACGACTATATTTTTCCATTTTTAACGACATCTATGGCTACGTAGATTATAATAATTATTATAATCTTTTCTTTAGTTCTGCGCCTGCAAACGCACTGCGCTGTACAGTGAACATACATATAGTAGAAACGGCAGCCACGCAGGGCGCCTTACATACATGTATTAAGTAGAAGCACATGATAACTGTTTTACAGGAGTCGAATATAACTGCTTATGCGGCAGCCGCAATACGGCGCCAAATCACGGCCTACTATTCATTTAACCACCGCCGCCGCCTAGCGAGTGGAAGGCAGAATTGACCTTAAATTAACGGATGTCTACGGGGTTCGATCTTGGTACCTTCAGCTCTTCACGCCAGTGTGTTATCCATTACTCCACGGACCCCCGCGTTGATCTTTTCTTAACTTAAAGAATCTGGACTTGACTAACAGTTATATTGAGTCCAACAGTTTAACGACATCTTGTGACAGTAAAGGTCGTCGACGCAGACAGGAAGAATTATATTGAACAGTCCTCACCGTTCTTATGTTAAAAACTACCAGGTGGGTTCCAGTGTTTAACGACATCTTACGGCTTCCAAGGCCGTTCATGTCGCCCTCCTCTTGTGTCCACGTTTGGGACTGGCACCTTCCCAAACATGGCATTGGTGGAGTTAAACTAATAAGCTTCGCGTGTTGAACGGCATATTGTGCTGCCAGGACCACTTCGTTCACTTCGACTGTACTACAGCATAGGCAGGAATTTTATCAATACACGCGGGTGAGCAGAGTCAATTTATAGCATCGGATGAAAGCGTTTCGAAGGTGTCTAAAATACACCGTTGTATTCGATAATTATAGTTAAAGGACGCAGTGTTTAGAGACGGATTCCGCTCCACTAACTCATTCAACATGTTGCCCGTATACATGAGAGAAAATCAGAGGTTTTACGAACTCTAAGAATATATAGCATAAGATGAAAGCGATTTAAAGGTGTCTAAAGTAACGCTGTATATGATGATCGTAGTTTTAACGTTGTATTTGATAATCGTAGTAGTCCTGACGACATCTTGCTGCTGCCAGGGTGGTTCCGTCGACCTTACTTTGCACCAGGTATCATATAATGATGCCATCGGCTATATGGGTAGCATTAGGAAGTGGCGGTGTTTATTTAAGGACTGTTTGTTGTTTATGTTTAACGACACGGTGTTATTACAAAAATGATCAACGTAGCCCTCCTATTTTATCCTGGCTTCGGACTGGCACCAACCGAAAACACGCGTTTGTCCCGTCATCAGCTTTAAACCAAAATAACCGAAATTACAATGCCGATTAAACGCGTGTAATGAAAACATTTGGTTTTCTAGATGTCCGAGAAAATGGCCTTCTCAGAGTAATGGATAACACACTGGCGTGAAGAGCTGAAGGTACCAAGATCGAACCCGGTAGACAGCCGTTAATTTAAGGTTAATTCTGCCTTCCACTCGCAAGGCGGCGGCGGTGGTTAAAATGAATAGTAGGCCGTGATTTTTCGCCGTATGGTGGCTGCCGCATAAGCAGTTATATTCGACTCCTGTAAAACTGTTATCATGTGCTTCTACTTAATACATGTATGTAAGGCGCCCTGCGTGGCTGCCGTTTCAACTATATGTATGTTCACTGTACAGCGCAGTGCGTTTGCAGGCGCTTAATTAAAGGAAGGATTGTTATTATTATTATTATTATTATTATTATTATTATTATTATTATCTTTATTAATTCAAATCGACAAGCACACAGCAAGATCACATCAGAAAATGACAGTACAATCAAGATCATAATAATAATATGATCCCTCAGGTGGTCAGAACTATTCCGGAGATATTATGGTGTTATTATGGAACAGCTTCTCCTCTTCAAGATTCTGTTGGACAAAGGTTCCTCGACATGCAATTGCATTAAAGCGTTGAATGGTGACAGAGAGGCGTTGGAAGAGATAGCAAGTCTCTCTGGGTTCTCCGGTAATTAACGTTAGACGTTTGCCCAGTTCTTTAACAAAGTCCATTCCGCTGGTGTTAATGGGGCCTAGAGTCTCGAAAGCCACAGGTACGAACAAGTGGTCTGCGAGTAGTTGGTTGTACTTGATGGTTTTTCTTGCAGCCGCCAGTTCCGCCGCTGCTCCGGCCTCTGCTGCAGTCACGTGAAGGTAGGATGGGGCCAATGTGTCGGATACAGTGGCATCCCATATAAGGCTGCGTCCCCGACGCCACGGAATCAGCGTCAATCCATCGGGGCGCTTTCCGTCTGATCTAGAGAGTCCGGATGGTTCTTTGATGTTAGGCACACCTGCGCGTGTGAGGCTGCGGCTTATTAGATCGTTCAGGGCCGCATGTCTTGCCATTCTGCCGGGACCGAGGACACATGAGAGCCCGTGCGATCCATCCGCTGTCACCATCGTTCCACAGGGACACATGTGTGGCTCGCATATTTGCGCTCCCAAGCGAATACCCGTCACTATTCGCACCGTCTCGTCATCCATTCTCAATCCACATGATGACAAAGGCAGCGCGAACAGCCAGTCACCGGCATGAGGCGCCGCCAACGCTCTTCTTCTCGCTTGGTGCTGCGTGTCACCAGAAGCTGCATCCAACCTTTCTATCGCATTCTTCACGAGAGGCATGTCCCAGTATGATTGTTTATGTGCTGCATGGTTATCTGTATGTATGATTTGGCTCTCCTCATTCCATTGTTGCAGCATTGATTCCACTCTTGTGTCAGTGATGGATTGATCATATCCCAGCATAGAGGACTGAAGGGCGTGGGTGCTCGCAGCGGATGCCATTATTATGTCGCTTAAAATACGCGTGTAATTATTTTTGAAGTCCTCGTTGTTCTAGCACTGATTACTCCATTTCTGCTGCACTGAAGAATCAGAGCGGTCGACTTATATATAGTGTCGGATGATAACGTTTATTATTATTATTATTATTATTATTATTATTATTATTATTATTATTATTATTATTATTATTATTATTATTATTATTATTATTATTATTATTATAATATTATTATTATCATCATCATCATCATCATCATCATCATCATCATCATCATCATCATCATCATCATCATCATCATCATCATCATCATCATCATCATCATCATCATCATCATCATCATCATCATCATCATCATCATCATCATCATCATCATTATTATTATTATTATTATCATTATTATGTCGCTTAAAATACGCGTGTAATTATTTTTGAAGTCCTCGTTGTTCTAGCACTGATTACTCCATTTCTGCTGCACTGAAGAATCAGAGCGGTCGACTTATATATAGTGTCGGATGATAACGTTTTAGAGGTGTCGAATAAGATCACGTAATTCCTACATACACATAGCTATGTCCAATGTTAAGCGACATCTTGCGGCTGCCATGGCGCCGGCCTTCGACCTTGTTCTGTCTCAGGTATGGTGAAATAGAAACCAACGGTTAGGTAGGTAATTTGTGTTTAACGACGCCGTGTCATCACGAAGACGATTAGCATCGCCCTCCTCCTTCATACAGGCCCGAGACTTACACTACCCGAATATTACGAAGTGGCGGAGTTTACTTAAGAGACTGCGGAGAGTGAAGTTTGTAAACGAAGAACAACTGGTGAACTTGCGAATTCTGCTGATTGCCGATTATTTACATACCTTTAGCCTCTTTTACCACAAGGTCCATAAAGCTGTATATTCATAACGTCCCCAGAATCACCAGCACTATCTTCCAGTTAAAGACAATTGAGACTTTATTTCCCGAACACTATACTGAACATTATCTACTTCTCAAAACTCTATCTAACTATCTAACTTTGTTCCATGCTGCGGTTTGTCAGCATGTGTTTACATTATAAACAATAAACGAATATCATCATCATCATGACTGTTTGTAGATTAGGTTTAACCAATACCAAAGATGATCAGCGCAGCCCTCCTACTTTATTGGAGCTTCGGACTGGCACCACCCGGAAGCCTGCGTCCATCCCATAATCAGGATATGTCCGAAATCACAAAACCAATTAAATACAGTTATTGGCTGTATTTAAATTTCCTAGATGTCGGGAAAAATATTTTTCCAATTCGATATTCACTGATGCGATTCCTATTCCGTAGTACTAGGCCTACATAGTTCGCCACTGTACTGACTGCATATCTAACATTGCGACTACTACTGGATGGAAGCAGAGTTTAACAACACCTTATGAGAATAAAGGCCGTTGACGTCAACAGAAATTATTTTTGGCATAATATAGCTAATTTATTAGGCCTACTATTAATCGCAATTTGACTTATATATAGCATCAGACGAAAACGTTCGACACCTTTACAACGTGTTCATGGAATACTATTTAGTGCATGGCTTTAATACTGGATTAGGTGGAATGAGAATTTTTTTCTGTGCATTCGGAATGTTTATTAAGAATTTTTGCTCTTAAGATATTTTGTGTGGAACAATTGAGGAGGATTTTTGTTTAAATTGCATCAAACCATTTTATCACAGTATATGCTCCCTTTTGACACCTTTTAATGACGTCTTTCGTACGCTATAACTTTCTTATTTTCATTGTTATATTAACATTGTTGTTCGTCAACGCCCCTTGACGTCATAAGACGACGTCAAACTTTGGAATTGCACAAATGCTGACTAGGAAATATAGGCGTTTCTAAATCAGAAAGGATTGGAAAAATTAGGGATCGAGGAAAAAACGAAAAATTCTTAAAAACTGCGAAAACTTTCAAATAGAAAGCCTGAAGGCGTTAAACACCTTTAAAATGTTGTAACTTCATGCTATATATTAGTCAAACGCGATAAGGAATTTAGTGGTGCAATTTTGACAAAGTATAATCTAAACTTTAGACAAAACGTGCTTCCTTACCTGTGCTAAGTGCGCAAATACAAACGACGTTTAAATAGCACAGAGGCGTAGTCACACGCTGGTTAAGAGATATAGGCGTTTCTATCATGAGGAATGGAAACAATAAATTTAGGGAGCGAATAAAAGCGAGAAACACTTAAAAAACAGCGAAGATTTTAAGTAGAAAGTGTGAAAGTTTTAAACACCTTTAAAACGGAGTTCCACAATGCTATATATAAATCAAACGCGTCAATGCATTAAATAACAAGAGTTCCCACAATATGCTATGATATAAATCTTAGACAAAGCGTGCTTCTTTACCTGCGCTAATTGCACAAACGGAAATGACGTTTAAATAGCGCAGAGGCGGAGTCACGGAGTCAATGTTT
This sequence comes from Allolobophora icterica, assembly GCA_963556255.1. Taxonomy (NCBI): domain Eukaryota; kingdom Metazoa; phylum Annelida; class Clitellata; order Crassiclitellata; family Lumbricidae; genus Allolobophora; species Allolobophora icterica. Next base: position 52,322,116 of record OY744612.1, read on the forward strand.
AATTAGGCCTACAATTATAATTAATAACTGCATGATGATAATGAAGTAATAACATTCATAAAAACGCATTACCGCCTCAAACGTCCCGAAGTCAGCTAATAGTTACAACAAATTGCCGTGCAACCTGCGACATAATGTCTTTCTCTACCACGACTTTTCCAGAAGAGCTTGAAAACCTTTATTCTTTATTATTTCAAACTGACAGACGCAGTAAGATTACATTGAAACATGAAAGTACAATCAAGATCTTAATTAAACACACGGTTTGGCAGCCATGCAAGGCGCCGCCTTTGAAGGGGGGGGGGGTTACGGGAATCGATCCGGTAACCAAATGCTCTCCTGACCATGAATGTTACCATTATTCTATCCCCCCTCCCATTTTTAATAAAATGTGACTGACAGCATCCGAAAATGATAGTGTCGGAGTTAAACTAGCAAGATTCCCGAGTTAAACGAGATCACGTGCTTCCACTGCCGTTGACCAACCTTATTATAAATTCTGAAAAAATTGTACGAACTGCTGAGTAGAGTAAATATATAGAATAGAATCGAATTGTTTTGAAGGTGTCTAAACTGTACCGTTATTTTCGATTATTATAGTTGAAGGGTGAAGTGTTTAACGGCTTCGGAGCCACTAACGCAATCAGCATGACTGTTGCCCACAAACATAAGAGACGGTACGTGCCGTTTTGGCGCACGGCCGTTTTGGCGCAGGACGTTTTGGCGCAGAAAAGTAAACGTGGTACATAACAGTAGGCAAGAAATGTTTAGTCATTCTTATTGCATATATAAACAACGCATGAACCCTTGCAGTATATCAAAGCTTAAAAGAAATGTTCAAAGCTGATACTATTCAAAACCACTAATACGCTACCTTTTGGAAAGTTGAACAGTTCATTGGCTCCTCAGGAGTCCATCAAAAAATTATGCGCTATCCCTCTAAGGTACTCGATGATGTTACCAGGGCCGCATTAAGACTAGTGCGGGCCCGGGTGCTTGAAAAATTTGATGACCCTTTTTGGGAATTTCTGATGACCTTTTTGGGAATTCTTGTTCTTACATTAAAATTTTTATGTACTTCCGAAAATGCGGGCCCCAAAATCTGCGGGCCCGGGTGCTGCAGCACCCTTAGCACTCCCGTTAATGCGGGCCTGGATGTTACGTTAAGGTTCTGTTAAGGAACAGAAGCAAATACAGCAGACATCAAAGTAAATATTATACGATACGGGCTTCGTGTTATATTGTATATTATACGATGTATAATGTCCTGCGCCAAAACGTCCTGCGCCAAAACGGCTGCGCCAAAAAGGTCGCGCCAAAACGTCCTGCTTCGCATAAGAGAACATCAGCGGTTAACGAGCTTTTCGAATATATAGCATAGGATGTAAGAGATTTGAAGGTGTCTGAAGTAACGTTTTACTTGATGATAGTAGTAGTGCTGACGACATCTTGCTACTGCCAGGGTAGTTTCTGTCGACCTTAATTTACACCAGGTATCATAAAATGATACCATCGGCTATATGAGTAGCATTAGAAAGTGGTGACGTTTATTTAAGGACTGTTTGTTGTTTATGTTTAACGACACGGTGTTATTGCAAAGATGATCAACGCACCCCCGAAATACGCGTCAGTCCATCATCAGCTTATAACCGAAAAAACCGCAATAACAATGCCGATTAAACGTGTTTAATGAAAACATTTGGTTTTCTACTTTTGTGGACGTCCGAGAAAATAACCTTTTTCATTTTGATGTTCATTGATGCGATTCGCTCACCCATTTCGTTCACTATAGTTAAACGCGAATTCCTTAGCGTACAGCCCAATTCTACTTGTAGGTCGAAAATCTAGTTTAAAAGAGGTGTGTAATTATGTTGAACATTTACCACCGTTCATGCGGCATAATGCAGGGCCACTTTTACTTATAGACCCAAATGTCGCTTAAAATACGCGTGTAATTATTTTGATGTCATCACTGTTCGAGTATTGATTCCTTTTATTTAACTAAAGAATTAGCGCAGTTGACATATACATAGCGTGGGATGAAAGTGGTGTAGAGGTGTCGAAAAAGCCCACGTAATTCCCACACACCTAAATACGTCCAATGTTTAGCGACATCTTGCGGCTTCCATGGCGCTGGTCGTCGACCTTGTTCTATCTCAGGTAGGCCCTATAGTAAAAACGAAGCCGACGGTTAGGTAGGTAATTTGTGTTGTACGACTCCGTGTTATTACGCAGATGATTAGCATCGCCCTCATTAGACGAAAACGTTCGACACCTTTATAACGGTATCATCCATTGCTATTTAGGGCATGGCTGTAGCTGTTTAAATATTGGACTGAGGAAAAAGAAAATGTGTTGTGCATTTGGAACGTTAATTAAGATTTTTTTCTTTTAAGATTTCTTGCATGGAACAATTGACGATTAATATGGTTTAATTTGCTTAAACCGTTTAATCACAGTACGTGTATCATAACTGTGTATTGCTTTAAATGTTGATCAACAATGAATATTAGTGATTTTGTAAGGCTCTCTTTGACATCTTTTAATGGTGTCTTTCGTGCGCCGTAAGTTTCTTGTTTTCAGTGTACTATTTACATTCTCTCGTCGACGCCCTTTGATGTCATAAGACGACGTTAAACTTTTTGGAATAATAATAATAATAATAATAATAATAATAATAATAATAATAATAATAATAATAATAATAATAATAATAATAATAACAATAATAATAATAATGATGATGATGATGATGATGATGATGATGATGATGATGATAATGATGATGATGATGATGATGATGATGATGATGATGATGATGATAATAATAATAATATAATAATAATAATAATAATAATAATAATAATAATAATAATAATAATAATTGTGAACTGAGTTTTGTGTACAGTCTTGCAGTGCGAGATATTAGCGTATATATTTAGTGCGCTTACTTTAGTTTCACGTGTATATGTATATATGATAGATGTATAACGTATAGTCTTAGTGACACGCGCGGCCGGCCAATCTCGGCAGCGGCGCGCTATATGTATATTATTAGATTTCACTTAGGCGCACAGAAGACAGGTGTGTCAAGAGGCGCGAAGAATTATGCTGACTAGAGAAGTTTGAATTCGAGTGTGTTCGCTGTAGTAGTGTGGCTGACTAGTTGAGTTGTAATCGAATTGAGTTCTGTCTGTTTGTTTCTTATTAAACTGAAAAGATATTAAACTGTGTTGCTGATTAATTCAGGTTATACTTATACGTAGAATTAGCGTTCAAAAGGTGAACGTTAAATAGGCGTTAAGTACGAAGAGAACAAGGATTTAATCAGAAGGATTGTCAACGGAAGGATTGGGTTGACATTATTGGTGGCAGCGTCGGTGTGGATAAATACTCACGGTGGATAAATACTCACGGTGGATAAATACTCACGGTGAATAAATACTCACGGTGGATATAAACTCACAGTGGATAAAAATTCACGTTATCACCTCCTTCGGCGGATAGAAGAATCTACGACGGTGATAAAAGAATTTACAACGGTGTTAGAAGAATCTACGACGGTGTTAGAAGAATCTACGCGTTGTTGCTGTGTGACGAATTTACGATATCAACGACGGTGGAACACGAGAAAACGGTATAAAAATTTAGTTGTTTTCCACGAACAAATATAAAAGAAATCCCGTTTGTTTATCGATTCACACAACAAGAAAAACCGTGACTTCTTTGAAAAGAGAAATCACCAAAGTAAACAAGTAAGATGGAGAAACTAAGTGCTGAAAGACAAGCAGATATTAAGAAGATGTCTACGGAAAGGCTGAAACAGCGTTTGTTGAAAGCCGGTTTTAAAGAAGAACAATTAGAAGGTATGTCACGTGGTGACATGATGCAGGAACTCGCCGATGTGTGGGTTAAAGAAGAAGTCGAAGAAGAAGGTGCCGTTGGCGGTGCCGTAGAAAAGGCTATTGAAAAACCTCCTGCGCCTATGTCTATGGAGATGTTGATGCAGTGGATGATGATGACTAGACAAGAAGAGAAGGATAGAGAGGAGAAACGTAGACAAGAAGAGAAAGATAGAGAGGAGAAACGTAGACAAGAAGAGAAGGATAGAGAGGAGAAACGTAGACAAGAAGAGAAAGAAAAAGAGGAGAGACGAAGACAGGAAGAGAAAGAGCTGAGACAAGAAGCAGATCGTGTAAGACAAGACGAATTGCGCTTGCAAAGAGAGAAAGAAGAGAAAGAATTGCGCTTGCAGAGAGAGAAAGAAGAGAAAGCGGAACTTGCAAGGCAAGAAGAATTGCGCCTGCAGAGAGAGAGAGAAGATAAAGCAGAACAAGTGCGTAAGGCAGAACTGGAATTGCAAAAGCATCAGTTTGAGATTCAATTAGAACAGTTGAAACGAGATAGAGAAGATGCTGAAAGAAGAAGACTGGAGCAGATGATTGAATTTGAAAGAGCTAGAAAAAGTGATGAAGAGGTTCGTCAGCAACAGATTGAAGCAAAGAGAATGCGTGAAGAAGAAAAAGAAAAAGCGCGAACGTTAGAGTTGGAACGTGCAGAACAGATCAGACAAGAAGAACTCAAATTTCAGAAAGAAAGTTTGGAAAAGGCAGAGACAGAAAGACAGGAACGTCTGAAACTGGAGAAATCAAAATTGACATTGAAAGAAACGCAAATGAGAGAAGAACGGGAAGCTGAAAGAAGGAAGCAGCAAGAAAGTGAAACTTTGGTGTCAAAAATTAAGAAAATAGGTGATGCAATGAAGCATGTATTGCCTCAAATGCCAACTGATATGATGGAGGTGCCATTATATTTTGAAACAGTCGAGAACGCATTTCGCAGTTTTGCTGTGGAAAAGCCGTTTTGGGTTAAATTATTACTACCATTGATGACGCCAAAAGCTCGAACCGTTCTGAATAGATTGTCATTCGATGATCTAGACAATTATGATAGAGTCAAGCAGCACTTATTAAAAGAATTTAAGTTGACTTCGAGAGAATACAGAGCCAGATTTGTGGATGCTAAGAAGACGACAGAAGAGACTTATACGATGTTTACGGCAAGACTGAAGAACTTGCTAAACTATTACGTGAGAAGTCGAAACGTGAACAGAGAGTATGATACGCTCTTTGATTTGCTGGTAGCGGATAAGCTAAAAGAATGTTTACCGCCAGGTCCACTACAGTTTGTATTGTCGAAGGAAGGAACTGACTGTCTTCAAGCTAGTGCAGTGGCAGACTTAGCAGACATTCATGTAAACAATCGAATTGGGTTTGCGATCCCAAATATAAACAGTTATCCTTCTCAACGTTCCGTAAACCAAAGCCAGAGTGGAAAGTGGAAAAGTAATCCAGAAACAGGGAATCAGTTTAAAGGTAAAGAAGTCAAGGCTAGTGTCCCTGTACCCAATGAGACCAGAGAAGTGACGTTTGGTCGTCAGGGATTTAACAAATCGTCAGCGCCGTTTGCCAAGAGGGAAGGCAACACATCGTTTACGCAGTATAAGAGATATGAAGGCAATGAACAACGAGGTATGGTGGTGAAGCGTTGTCACAACTGTGGTTCAGACAAACATTTGGTTAAATTTTGTCCAGTTCCAGTGGCAGCAGCTAGTTCTAGCAGAAATCAAGAACACACAAGGGTGAATTTGATTCAAGTGGTTAGTGATACAGGTAATCAAACCACGGGTCAAGAAAACCAAGAAACTGAAGTAAAGTCAGTAATGAAATGTGGTATTCAAAAAGAAATTCTATTGGATGCTGAAATTCAGAGAGAAGTCATAGGAAAAGATGACAGTCGAATATTGAAGAAATCGTTTTTGCAATATGTCGAGGTTGAAATTCGTGCAGTAGACGGTAAAAAGCCAGTGAAAGTCAAAGCACTGAGCGACTCGGGAGCAGAAATTCCGGTGATTAGTGAAGAATTACTGGAAGGCATGAAGGTGGAACAAATTGGAAAAGTGAATTTGCAATGTGTGGCAGGAGATGCCATTCCTGCGAAGTTAGTGAAAGTCGATGTTAGACTGTGTGGTAGTGACGTGAAAGAAGAGGGATTTCCGCGTAAAATCCAGTGTTCACTTACACCTTATGTCACCTTGATGTGTGCTAGTATTGCAAAGATGGGCAGTACAGAAAGATTCTTGTTGCATCCAGAGATAATTGCCGAATTAAAAGCCGTACCACAGATGAAAGTTAAAACGATACAAGGAGATGTGAGTGTACAAGCAAATGTAATGACGAGAGCGCAGAGTCGGAAACAGGAAATGGTAGATGTTGATGAGAAGAGTGAAACTGAAAGTTCAAGTGATGAGGAAAACGAAAGTAATGAGCAACGAAGCTTATCGCGAGATGGTATAACATCAGAGATGAATGAGCAAGAGATGGCTGCATGCGAGAATGGCACATTAAATGAAACTGAAGAAGACAATGAATGTGATGTGGGGATAGGAGACTTGTATAGAGATGAAGAGATGGATGAAGAACAAAAGGTGCAGATTGCCGATTCGAAGAAGTTCGAAGAGCAACAGAGAAAGGATGAATCGTTGAAGCCGTGGTGGAAGTTAGCACAAGAGAAAGAATCTGAATTCTGTGTGATCAACGGTTTATTGCATAAGAAATATCAGATATTAGACCAGACGATATATCAACTAGTGTTACCAAAAGAGAGACGAATTAAAGTGATGGAATTGGCGCATGAATCGGTATTTGGAAGACATCTAGGAGAAGAGAAAACAAGAGAACGAATAAAGTTGTCTTTTGTATGGCCAAAGATGAGAAGGGACATTGTGAAATTTTGTAAGTCATGCGAGAAGTGTCAACTAAAGGCAAGGAGTCTGGTGATGGATAGAGTGCCTATCACTCCGGTCTCAAGAGAAGAGGTCGCCTTCAGGAGAATGACAATGGACCTAATAGACAACCCGAGGAAATGGCACAAGATAATTCCTTTTCACGAAAATCATTTGAAAGAACTCAAAGAAACTACGGAGAAAGCATTATTGTTTGCAGAATCTTACTCTCAAGAAAAGCAGTTACAATACCCAAATCAGTATAACAAGAGAGCAAGGCACAAAGGAATTTGCAGCATATCGAATTCCTTTGATTTATCGATCAGAAGTGGAACGTCAGATCAAAGAAATGTTAAAAACAAACATTATCAAACCATCATCGAGCAGAATGGCAAGCCCTTTGGTTATTGTTAAAAAGAAAGACGGATCTTTGAGACTTGCCTGTGACTACAGATACATTAACTCATTCACAGTGGATTGTAAATATCCGATGCCGATTGTCAGAGACGTTTAGAACAAAGTTGGAAAGTCTAATGTGATTTCTATTTTGGACTGTCGAAGTGCTTATTGGACTTGTCCTGTAAAACAATCTGATCAATGGAAGACAGCTTTTGTAACACATAATGGACTGTATGAATTTACTCGTGTTCCTTTTGGAATGATAAATTCAGGCCGAACTTTTGTTAAGGCGATAAATTTAGTTTTACAGCCTATAAGTGACTTTGCAGAACCGTATGTTGATGACATTGCTGTGCATTCTGACAGTTGGAAAGTTCACTTGCAGCATCTAGATGCATTTTTGATGCAAATGAGATTGCATAACGTTACTTTGAATTTGAAAAAATGCATATTTGGTAAGAGTGAGGTAAGGTTTATCGGTCATGTGGTTGGGTCTGGTAAGATAAAGATGAATCCAGACAGAATTGAAAGTTTGAGTAATTTGAAGATCCCAGAAACTAAGAAGCAAGTTAAGCAACTGCTTGGGTTTTTTAATTATTACAGACAGTTTATTAAGGACTTTGCACAGATTGCGAAACCTTTATCTGATTTAACTAGTAAACGTGTTTCTGATAAGATTGATTGGACTGTTGAACATCAGCAAGCATTTGATTTACTTAAAGAGGCTGTGCGATCCAAAGTAGTGTTATATGTTTTTGAAGTGGGAAAACCATTCAATTTGTACTGCGATAGTAGTGACTTTGCAGTCGGTGCTGTTTTAACACAGATGGACGACAAGGGAATAGAACGCCCTGTGTCATTTATCAGTCAGAATATAACTGATACCCAGAAGAGATGGGCTACTGTGGAAAAGGAAGCCTATGCTATTGTTTGGGCTCTAAACAAGTTAAAAGAAATTATAATTGGATCGAAAATTTTCATTTTTACTGATCACAATCCTCTTACATACTTGACTGAGTCAATGTCTAAGTCTGCTAAACTTGTGCGTTGGGCGTTAGCCTTACAAACTTTTGATGTTGAGGTGAAGTACAAGAAGGGCAGATTGAATGTTATTGCTGATTGTTTGTCAAGGTTATAAGTAATCGTAAGACTGTTCATTAATTAGTTAGATATATATATATATGTTTCATGTATTTTGGTAATTTCGCAAATTTTGAAATTTAATTTGCTTAATTCCAGAAAAAGGAAGGAGGTAATGTGAACTGAGTTTTGTGTACAGTCTTGCAGTGCGAGATATTAGCGTATATATTTAGTGCGCTTACTTTAGTTTCACGTGTATATGTATATATGATAGATGTATAACGTATAGTCTTAGTGACACGCGCGGCCGGCCAATCTCGGCAGCGGCGCGCTATATGTATATTATTAGATTTCACTTAGGCGCACAGAAGACAGGTGTGTCAAGAGGCGCGAAGAATTATGCTGACTAGAGAAGTTTGAATTCGAGTGTGTTCGCTGTAGTAGTGTGGCTGACTAGTTGAGTTGTAATCGAATTGAGTTCTGTCTGTTTGTTTCTTATTAAACTGAAAAGATATTAAACTGTGTTGCTGATTAATTCAGGTTATACTTATACGTAGAATTAGCGTTCAAAAGGTGAACGTTAAATAGGCGTTAAGTACGAAGAGAACAAGGATTTAATCAGAAGGATTGTCAACGGAAGGATTGGGTTGACAATAATAATAATAATAATAATAATAATAATAATAATAATAATAATAATAATAATAATAATCATCATCAGTATACGATACGATCTTCCGGATACTATCTTCGACCTCGCTGGCATAATCGCGAGATACCACGATGTGATCCTTTGACGGGGAAGGGTTACATTGCTAGATTACTGCATAAATGATAAGAAAACACTTGCTTTTTTAATTACTTATTTTATCATTTTTATTTCGATTTATTATTACTTCAATGTTTTACAATCAATGCTTCTAGCTTCTGTCCCATTGTGCGTTTGCTAATGGTGTAATAAAGAATATACTTACTTACTTACTTACTTACTATTATCATCATCATCATCATCATCAAGAATTAATTACCCCGCCACTGCCAGTCTATAACCTAGAAAAACCGGAGGGCGACGACAATCATCATATTTACTACACAGCGTCGTCAAACCTCAACTAAATAACTATAGCATTAAGTTTTTATTAGTTTCTTCTTTTCTTTGTATTATTTACACTTTTGATATTATGCTTTAGAACAGGGGTGGGCAACATACGTCCCGCGGGCCGGATCCGGCCCCCGGGGACTTTTCAACCGGCCCTTGACTTGTCTTAAATATTAGCATTGTATCTGGCACTTTTATCCGGCCCTATGAATGTCCGGATCTCTATACGTAGCCGACATTAAAACATCTGTTTCTTATTTATTAAGAATCCGGCCTCTAGTCTAGTCAACTAGTTCACTACTCGTTCAAAATGTAATTACTTTCTGCATGAAACAATACCACAGAGTGGGGAGATTCGAAACTTTGGAAGCCATCTTCACTTAGATTTCATGCCCTGAAAATGTTTGCACTGTTTCCAAGCACCTATATTTGTGAACAGTTGTTCTCAAAGATGGAACAAACATAATGCAGAAGCAGATGCAGACTATCAAATGACAATTAATCTTTCCAATGAAATTTGAATTCCCACTTCGAACATTAAAGCAACCATAGGGCCTACTGGATAAATTGTGTCGTGAGAAGAAGTGTCAGATTTCACATTAATCATTAAATCACCAAGCAAATGGATGCAATGTACACTAACAGTTTTTTGTATTTTTAAACTGAAGAAACTTATAATATAGGCTATATAATAATTTTTGTAGTGTCGGACTGTAGGTAATTAGGATAATTATGTTTACTTCATAAAAATTATCTTCATTTAGTTTAACATAAATTTAACCGTAACGGTTATATCGCAGTAGTTATAGTTTTGAATAAAATTAATATTGTCTTATTTTCTTTGGCAAATGAATCTGCAAGAATTAGCCCGCGATTTGCATGCGGCCCCTGAGCTGCCCTTAAAATCTTAGGGCGGCCCTCTGTTAAAAGAAGTTGCCCATGCCTGCTTTAGAATAATATTAACATAGCACTGGAAGATAACGTTCTAAAGGCGTCCAATGAGCTCGGATTATATATAGTTTGTTCCCATGCGTGAATCTGTATGCGTGTGTGAATTTGTGAATGTGTGCGCGCGTGTCGACTATGGAGGTTGTAATGGTAGTAGATTTAAAGGAGTAGTAACTGTAATTGTAGTACTCTGCGACGCTGTCATGACGACGATTACAGTCGCCCTCCTGCTTTATCAAGGTCTGGGACTGGCACCACCCGAGTATAAGGCATTGGCGCAGTTCACGTAAGAATCGAATGGATGTATCGCAAGGTTTTAACGACATTTTATGGCATAAAAAGCCGTTACATATTTCTCACCGTTCATATGACTTACTCATATCTGTCCACATTCAATGCAGAAATTTGGAAGTCCATATATTTATAGCACCCTGTGCTTACGTTTTAAAGGTGTCTAACATTGAGCTGTGCATTTTGCGTAGTACTTGGTTTGCAAGTTACTGTTTAACGACGCTGTGTCTCCCTCATTTCTCCAGGCTTGGAACTAGCACTAGCAGCGTGTAAGCAGTGGCGTAGTTAAGCAGAAATAGTTTTCAATGTTTAACGATATCTTATGAATGACATCGATTAATTAGAGAATTTAAAAAATGCGCCCTATTAGCAACTTAGTATGCATTTCGCAATTGTATATATATAAAACAATCAATTTTTTAGAGGCTCGTTAGGCCGGGTGAACCCATTCGGCGGGCCATGTTGTGGCTCACAGGCTGCAAGTTGGACAACCCTAATCAAAACCGTATACAAAGAGTGATTTCTAATTGCACGAATGCTAACTAGGAGATATCTAGGCGTTTCTAGATCAGGATGGATGGGAACAATTAGGAGCGAAGAAAAAACGAGAAATTCTTTGAAAAACGTCGAAGATTTCAAATGGAAAGTGTGAAGGTGTAAACACCTTTATATTGCTATAACTTAATGCTATATATTAGTCAAATGCGATAACGAATTTACTGACATATAGCTGCAAACTATTACCTAAACTTCAGATAAAGCGTGCCTACTTACCTGTGCTAATTGCACAAATACAAATTACGTTTAAAATAATAGTACAGAGGCGGAGTCAGACGCTGGATAAGAGATATATAGGCGTTTCTAGATCAAAGGGAAGGGGAACAATTAAATTGAGACGGTTACTGTGTAGGGATCTTGATCAAATCCGTCAATCACAACAATTGTTCAGCGCCAGTGATTGATGCTTGGTCATTAGATATTGACGGTAAACGTGTCTGCGTGGGCCTGCCACTTGTGACCCTTCTAGTTTAATGCGCATTGTTTTGCTAACTAATGTTATAGTCTAGTTTTGGTGACGGTTTACATCATGTAGGCAACCACACTCTGGTTTGTTTTGCTCTCCGAGCGGCGCTGTTTAATAATAATAATCAGTGCATTTTTCTAGAAAAAAGGTTCACGAACTGAACAATAGGTTCTGGAACTGAACAATTATGGACTCAAATCCCGATGAAAACGGGATTAGGGGTTGGATGGATAAACACTGAAAACAGTTCACAACGCTGAAATTTAAAAAAAATAACTATATTATTGCTTTTAATTATTAAAATAAATAAATTATTGTTTTTATTATAAAAATAACTAATTTTTGTAGTAGCCTAGCTGAAAAAAGGTGCCGGAAGGCCGTTCAGGCGCGTTCCGGCTGAAAAATGCACTGAATTAAGGTCACTCGAATTGTCTCAAAGCTCGTTGAAACTTGTCATAGTTACTAAGTGAATGTTTTTCAACCACTGAACTCGAAAACAAAATTCAGCTTATTTAAAAAATCCTAGCGCGCCTTAAACAAATCGTCAGTCGATGATCCGTATGAGAAACCAGACTGAAAATCAACAGGTGAAAGAAATAAGAATTCAGGCCATAAGCAAGTTGAAAGAATTGAATAAATGCCTCAGTTCTTATTTAAATTACTGATTTTTGTGTAAACAAATAAGATGCTAGATGTACTGAACGCCATTCTCAGTTCCGTTATAACACACCCTCCAGTGTTTAATCTAGACGTCTTTTGGGGGGGAAATTTCCCCCCCCCCAGGATTGAAGTTTCCCCCCCAGAACTCAGCAATTTTGTAATGCAGAGACCTTTTTGGGGGAAATTCCCCCCCGAGAAACCTTGTTTCCCCCCCAGAACAGGGGGACTAGATTACACACTGCACACCCTCCTTTCTTTAGAATTGAAAAGCAAATGTAAGAGCAGAATTTCTTTAAAAATCCAAGATACAAACAGGAACAAAGCGATTTTTAGACAAATGAATTATGTAAACGAATTCTCACATTCATCTCAAAGAGAACAGCTTCACAAACAGTTGTTTTAAAGTGCATGTAGCAAAAGCTAGGATATTACACGACATATCAAAATTATTTAATACAAATTATACCTCTCGTTAACATAATTTAGAGTGGTTTTATTCTTCTGTGAAACGTAAGATCATTAGACCACTGCTCAAACTTTCAGGTCTGCTGGCATAAATACCCACTAGCTCATTCCTCTCGCTATTGTAGTGCAATATGTGGGGAATGTTGAACTCACCCCCGTTCGGATACGAACGAATATAACCTAAGAGATTGAATTCAGAATCTAATACCTGGATTCTGTTGTACGTATCAGTTATCACAATTCTACCATAAATATCTGCAAAATTCACGCCACTCCCTGCAAGAAGTGACGGATTATAACACTGCCGTTCAATACTCCCACCGGCATCGATCTCAGTTAATTCCCTTTGAAATGGGTCGTTAACAGAAATTAACACAAGGTTTCCATTTGATTTATGAATTACACTGTCACTATAACTCACTCCAAAAATTGTCTGAACTGCGATCAACATAACACGCTGCAAGGAACCGTGCATGTCGTATATGCTCAATGCCGCAGGAAGTCTTCCCTGCACTGAATAGATAACTAGGCTGCCACTGGCGGACACGGATATGGTAGAAGATGGCATCCTTAGATCACTGATCCATGGTGATACGTTAAACTGGTGTTTTTCATCTTTCGTAATGCGCAAGATTGAAGGACACTTCCCTTCCGCGTTTAGGGCAAGTACATAGACGCAGTTTGACACGTTACAACCCGCTATATCCACCAGACGTCTTTCTGGGAGTGGAATTTCACTCACCTCTGCCATACTGTTGCGATCGTGAACTTTAACACTGTATTGATTATCTTGTCTGCAGAGTGCAAACATTTCGTCTCTCAGTGTAGTGACTTTGAAGAGGTTGAACTGGATCGGAGACATTTGCAAAATTTCCAAACGAATCGTCTGCTGAGCTAAAAAATATTAATTCAATCATATTAATTGAGCAAACGAGGTGTCATGTGTTCACACAAATGTTCTCAATAAACAACACTCGTTTGTCGAAATACACACATGCATACCATTTATGCGTGACAAAAAGAAAAAGTAGATTGCACAATAAACTAAAAACTTAATAATACTGAAACGAGAACACGGACTAGTGGATGTTTTGTCTACATCAGTTTTCTACATGGGATTGAATGTGAGGTGGACACAATGATCGAACTACTAATTGGGTTTGTGAATAAACCATAATCACGTTGAGCAACAGTGCATCACATCTAATCTAACACAATCGATAGTCTGTCAAGTGAAATTTTGTAACTGAAATCCTAATTGAGTAGAGAATCAAGGGTTAGATGCACAATGCACATAATACGATCCTGAAAATGAAGTAGGGCCTAATAAATTTAACTAAATATTGTATTAATCACAAAATACCTCCGCGTAGCTGCGAGCACAGTAGTGTAATTGATCATTGATGACAACTTACCGCACAAAATTGCATTAAAATGATGATGATGATGGTGGTGGTGGTGGTGGTGGTGGTGGTGGTGGTGGTGGATTGGTGGTGGTGGTGGTGGCGGCGGCGGTGGTGGTGGTGAAGAGAGTAGTGGGGTGGTGATTGTTCCTCTTCTAAATCTGTGTTTGTGTCTGTGGAACTTGGATATTGAAGAAGACCGACAGAGCAAATTGTTATCGGTGCTTCAAAATATTACTATAGATGAACGTCACAACTAAGTTGGACAGTGGACACAGAACAACTTGAAACTTACTTATACGCGCAAACTAATTTGCACAAAATAAAACTAATTTAATTATTATCATGAACTAACCAGTTTGGTCTAAGACTCTGTGAAGTTCATTTCGAAAGAAATTGGTCGTAAGGATGCTGCTCCACTGCGAGCAGACAGTTCCAAGTCTGCTTATCACCAGATCAGCCTTTTCTTTCCACACTCTTTTGGCCAGCCTCATATCCTTCACTTCCATTACTACGGCTTTAAATAAGATGCACTCAAGTACCTCGATCGGTAGATCATGCAGCTACAGGTTCAATGAAAAAGATATCACGTCTGCTAACGCATTTCTTTAGAACTCATCATAACACAAAAACAATTGAATGGAAAGATCTATCATCCGATCAATGGAAAAACAGGATAATTTTGAATAACAGCTTACTTTAGAAGGCTAAGCTTAATAAATCCTTGAGAACGAACTGTATGCTAGTTAAATGGCGCATCCAGATGTTTACAAGGAGACCAGTATTGTATTGTATTGTATTCGGTTATTTATAATGCGCTTCTAGCGGTAGGGCATTCAGAAGCGCTCCCAGTGCGCAATGTCGCACCGATCTTTGCCGATTTCATCTTACATGGTAATGTTAATCAGCATAAAATAATTCCTCTTGTTTGCCTTAAGACCTTTTAGCTGTTATCAAGATTTTTTCAAAAAATTTGCTTTTTAGACCAATTTTTATCCTGTAATCTGTCCTTGTCTTGACAGGATAAGATGCAATAATTAGCGAGAAAGTCACTAAAGAGATTTGGCTCAGTATGTTGGAAATGGCGATCGTAGAATTATAGTTATGACAGTAATCAATTGACGTTGAGAAGAGAGCGAGGAATCAGTAAAGTTGCAGGATCGATAAGATGTCTGTAGAGTGAAACTTCATCTTCTGCTTAAAACCAAAGAATTTTGTTATGCACATTGACACAATTTGGTGTCTTTGTTTCAATTTAAGTACCTTTAATTGTTAATAGGGCTATTTTACTAATGAAAAAGCATCGAAAATGTCGGCTTATAAACCACATCATCCAAGCAACTCACTTAGCTTAGATCCAAACAAAATTTGTGACTTGCATTTAATGCCATGTAGCTTACCATTGTGTCATTCAGTGAGGAGAGTTTTGCGCGTTTAACATTGTCTTCGTGTTGCAATAGTGCTATAAAGGAAAGGAAAATATTTAGCACCAACACAATTCTTGGCCTAAAAAATGAATATCATTTAGTACAATGAGGCTATATCCATGCAATGAGCTCGCAGTCTCGTGCGTTTGCGCATACGTCCATGAATACGCGTAAATACACAAATGATATTATAAGGTTTGTCTAAATGGTTCTGACTAGCGTTATGAAGTGTTCATCATAGGAAATTAAATGGAGCTTTGAAAAATCAGAATGATCTATTAAGCATACTGATAAAGACTTCCTTGGATTAACTTACCTTCTGATCCTTCAGTCGTTTGCTCTTCATTACTAAATTCAGCTGATGATCGTTTCTTCGACATGACCAAAGGGAATCAGTAGAATCTGCAGAAGAACAAACGTCGCCTTTTGCCACAATCAGTATCAATATTGCACGCAACGCCAAATGGATGAATATACGTCAGCGGTGTTCAGATCGAAGGAGAATAACAAATTCAAGTCAGGTGTGCAGCCTTAGTCAAAAGTTGTAGATGAATTACAGGAAATAAATTAGTTAAAATTATACTCATATTAAAGAATCGAAATGAGCGTATCTCCAAACTGAAAAAAGACGTCTTGAAACAATTTATTGTGACGTCACAATATTATTATTAACTATTAACGCGTTTTTGCGACAGGAATTTTTGCAATAAACGAATATTGATTGATTGATTGATTGATTGATTGATTGATTGATTGATTGATTGATTGATTGATTGATTGATTGATTGATTGATTGATTGATTGCCACGCAAGACACATAATGTCTCACACCGGATTTAACAAATATATAATTTAAGGAAACATAGTTTGTATGAATTACATCACACATATAATATTATTTCATTAAAATAAATTGGGCATACAATAATTACTAAATTTCATAAGAGCTGTTATCATTTGTCATCCTTATTTTTTTTATTGTTTACTGTTATTGATATTTGTATTATTATTATTGTGGTTTTTCTTAATCTCAACCCAGAGGAAATATCCTTCAACCCAGAGAAAATATCTTTCACACTTCGTATTTAACAAATAATTTAAGAAAAAAATAGTTTGTATGAATTACATCACACATAATATTATTTCATTAAAATAAATTGGGCATACAATAGTTACTAAATTTCAGAGAGGGGGGGTTACGGGCAGAGGCGCCCGCAGCGTGACGCACTGGACGCACGTGCGTCCACTCACCGGATCAAATCCACACAAGGAATAGGTAAGCTTATCGCATCGATATTTTTGTTAAACAACAATACGGCATATTGAAACACTAGATGTTATCTAAATGGAATTTTTTCTATTGAGTCACTCTGAGTCATTTTCAGTGTATTACAGAGGACGGGTACCGTCGGGAAGGATGGGAGCCTTTGGGAGGGGACGGGAGGATTTGCGTCCAATTTTTGTGGGTGTGCGTCCAATTTTTTAAGCCTGCGATATGATGATGTTTGCGTGTTCTAGTGACAGTTCCAGTGAGTTTTGGGTAGGTTCGAGAACGCTTGATTTGGGTGGATTCAAGGTTGAGGCAGAGGGAATTGCAGTAATCGAGCTTTGAATAGACAATGGATGTAGCAATAGTTCGAAGGTCGAGAAGCGAGTTGAATGCTAAATAAAGAAAGGGCAGTCGAAGGGCACGGTCGAAGGAGAAGGTAGTCGGAGAGAATGGCTAGAAAGTCGGACGGACAAAGGAGAAATGCAGAATTGGACGATTGACGTAACCTAAGTTAAGTATTATCATTATTGGTATTGTTATTGTTTATGAATATCATCATCATCATCATCATCATCATCATCATCATCATCATCATCATCATCATCATCATCATCATCATCATCATCATCGTCATCGTCATCGTCATCGTCATCGTCATCGTCATCGTCATCGTCATCGTCATCGTCATCGTCATCGTCATCGTCATCGTCATCGTCATCGTCATCGTCATCGTCGTCGTCACTATCATTATGATCGTGTAACGTATTTGTGAAGTTCCCTTTAATAAAATGAATTTTTTTATTCAATAAAGCTAAATACTAATTAAACTCATGGTATAGAAGGGTCAGGGATTTTCTTGATTTGAGCAGGTTGGCTCACACAACTTTCAAACATTTCTCTGGCCAACCTGCGTGCTTCGTTTACGTGTTCGATGCAGTTTGTCAAATTGACGATAGTGTTTAGAGGATGGCTGGCAGAATGCTTGAAGAAACGCTGTCGTAATGAAGTATTTTAATGTCGATAATAAAATATCGTTTCTAATGATTTTAATTAATCCTACTTCATAAACAGTGCTATCTATCGAATCAAATTATACCAGTCGTAAACAGTTTCCACGTAAATCAATCAATGGCAGAAAAATCCAGAGCAGCAACAGACGTCGAAACTGCAATTAAATCTAATCCATTGGATGTCGAAGAAGTTCTTGGGTTCAAACACATGAAACTCACGGGAGATTAATGAGCTGAATCGAAAATAAAACAGTATTTCATCTCTCACTGCCTCCCTCGCTTCCTCCCTCTCTCCAATCCTCGCTGCCTGAAGTGAATATATTTAAAGGAAGTGGTCCCCAGTTGTCTCTCTGTGTCTCCTTTGTTGCCGAGAACGAAGTCTAAGTCGCTGAGCAGAGATTGGAATCAACCAACGACGAAGGCAAGTAGCGACATCTGTAGCAGTAACAGTAATATCTGTAACTTCAACAGTTTTCACGCGAGACTCATTAAATCTCTGTGGGGTGTACAGTAGTCAAGTGACTAGCGTTCTGGATTGTTAAAGAAATGTCGAGGGTTCATAAGTAAGTAAGTAAGTAAGTAAGTAAGTAAGTAAGTAAGTAAGTAAGTAAGTAAGTAAGTAAGTAAGTAAGCATGGACTTTAATGCTCCGCCTGCAAACGCACTGCGACTAACAAACGAGTTAATACAAGTGTAAGAAACTGAACATATTAAGCACAGGTACAAGCAACCTAAATAAAAGGAAAAGAAAAAAATAATTTAAATCCAATTGATGTTCAAATTCCTAAGTAGAGCATTCTAATGATAAAATGTTTTCTAGACAGTGTATCAGCCCTGGGGACCTCACGGTTATGCGGACGGGGGCGGAGCGAATAGGTGCTGGTCTTGACAGGGAGAGGAGGCTATGAATAATATGACTAGGATCAGGGCTGTAGTGGTAAAATTAGAGGTGAGTATACGCTACCGATTAGTTTTCCGAAACTAATTAGAGGTGCGTATACGCTAATGGTTAGTTTTCCGAAACTAATTAGAGGTGCGTATACGCTAATGGTTAGTTTTCCGAAACTAATTAAAGGTGCGTATACGCTAATGGTTAGTTTTCCGAAACTAATTAGAGGTGCGTATACGCTAATGGTTAGTTTTCCGAAACTAATTAGAGGTGCGTATACGCTAATGGTTAGTTTTCCGAAACTAATTAGAGGTGCGTATACGCTAATGGTTAGTTTTCCGAAACTAATTAGAGGTGCGTATACGCTAATGGTTAGTTTTCCGAAACTAATTAGAGGTGCGTATACGCTAATGGTTAGTTTTCCGAAACTAATTAGAGGTGCGTATACGCTAATGGTTAGTTTTCCGAAACTAATTAGAAATTAGTACGAATATTTTGTGAGGTGAGTAGACGGTCTCTAGAGGTGAGTATACGCTGTATACCCGCGTATACCCTCGACTACAGCCCTGACTAGGATAGTTAAGGACAGCCAAAAAGAGAGTGGAGTCAGCTCGGTCACAGAGGGCGTCAAAGGGAGCGGCGCCAGCTGGCAGGTAATTGAGCAGTTTCTTAACAAAGGCGGGGTGTTTCTGCACCACTTGATCCCCCTATCGATTTCAGCTACAAAATGACTACAACAGCTGCAGACTTTCGGGGTAAAGCAGACTGTTGTCCACCAACCCTCAGTCATCTATCGAGATTAAGAAAATCAAGTCGAATTTCAAACAATTGGTTGGTGCAGGTGATTCAGTTGACTGTTTCTTTTCAGCTGCCTCTAGAAGTCCTCTCGAAGTTTCGCGAAGTCCAGCCAGTTGTCTTGACAACCATCATGTGGCGCTATTTCCTGCCGACGGCGTTGGCATTAGTTGCCATAACAACCAGCGAAATGACACCAGGCGTAGAAAAATGCCTTTTCTTATGTGACCAAGTGAAAATGTATGATCCAGAAATACCACACAAGTTAATTCAGTGCGCTTACGATCAGGTAGGAAAATAGTTGCGAGACGAGTTTCTATGCGGTTGGGAGAGATCAAATTTTTCCTCATATACAGAGGAAATGGATGAGTGTCTGCAAAGGAGTGGACGGAAGGTAGAGGTCGATGACCCTCCAAGTAATACACCGTCCGTTCGTTTCCCACCCCCGGACGGCATTCCAAACACATTAATGAAAAAATCTTTTATGAAAACGGCAAATTAGTACTTGTCTGGTTGCGGTTGCTTAAAATGAGGAAATAAGCAGAGAACACTTTAACGGCAGTTTTAGTGTTTTCTTCTTCATGATTATTTTGGAAATGTAATTACACAATGTAGCCGTTAATAGGAATTCTTAAATCGTAGGTCACAGATTACGGTTTCGAAATAGCATTCGCGTTGTCGCCAGTGAGCTTCCCTGTAAGAATTCGACGAAAATGCCTATATAAATATTGTATTGTTTTTTTTATTGTACTCGGACATTTATAATGCGCCTCTAACGTGAGAGCCATTCAATACTAGAGACCCCGAGTGACAATGCAAGTTTTAAGAAAGGTTAAAGAGAAAAAGAATATGCAAAACAAGCCAAAGATATACAAGACAGGATGTAGTTCCCACAATAATCCATGTTAAAGATGATATAATATGTCCAACTAAGAAAGTCTTAGGCTATACTTATAATCCAAGCTTTTGGATTGCCTGAGTCACTCAGGCAATCCAAAGATTGGATTATTAGTATAGCCTAAGTGTCATATGCATTAATTGTGGGTAGGTGTTTTGTTAGGCTTTAGAGTGGGTAGGCGTGGTTTATATGTAATTATGTATATGCTTGTATAGTATAATGACAGTATAGCTATATAAAGACTTTGCTAGGATAGGACAATGTATAATTAGTATAGAGCATACGGCTTTAGCCAATCAAAAGAGCTGTATGTGCATGCCTGTGTATGTATCCTGTATATAAAATTCGTATTTCACATTATTAAATCAGTCATAACTTTTGTGTGACTCGTTGTTAGTCTATAAGGCTGACATTTTGGTGGCAGCTTTGCGGGATGCGAATATCCCTGGCTACGCAACAGTGCCGAAGAGACTGTTTGTGTGTGACCAATGTAGAGAGATAACTACAACAAAATAGTTATCTGTGTCTGAGTGGTCGAGTGGGCCTATCCACAAGTCGAACTCGGACGGAAATCAGCGGTTGGTTAGTGGATGCGATAAGGGCTGATCATATTTAGGTCTGAGTCGTATCCGCTGCCTTCTGTGTGATTTGGGGTGTAACGGAGGAGGCCAAGCTGATTCGGGATCAAGGAAATCAGACGAAGCCAAGCAGTTCGGTATCCAGGTCAACAGTACACGCGGTGACTGAAGCGGACGATTTCTGGTGCCGTGAATTGGAGAACAAGCCGTGCGACGGATCGACAGGCGAAGTTCTGGATCGACAGACGGTGAACAAGTCGGAGACAACCGGATCTGTTGGTGATTTCAACGATAACGGAAGAAAAGAAAACCGTGGTTGAAGATAAGTTGAATTTGTGTACACAATAGCTTGACATTTATCACTTTTGTGTGTAATTTTGCTTTGTGTACTGATTATTTGGTTCTTGAATAACGTGTCAAGATGGAGCGTCTTTCAAGTGAAAGAAGAGCTCAGTTAAAGAAAATGTCGACCGAGAGGGTCAGAGAAGCGTTGGTAAGGTATGGTAAATCTGAGGATGAATTGCTTTTGCTTGACAGAGAAGTACTTTTGGAAGAGTTGGCTATGGCGTGGATTGCAGAAGAAGGAGAGGAATATGAAGGAGCGTTTGCAAAAGTGGAAGAAGAGAGTAGAGAGTTGGACGGGGAGAGGCAAAGAAGGATGAGTGCAGATCGAGAGGAGAGATTGAGAATGGAGGATATGGCGCTGAAGAGGGAGGAGAGAAGAGAAGCAATGGCTTTGAAAGAAATGGCTTTAAGAAGAGAGGAAATGGAGATGAGAAAGGAGGAGATGGCATTTCAGAAAAAACAATTGCAGATGCATATGGAGAACATGGAGACAGAAAGATTGAAATGGAGAGAGCGTGAAGAAGAAAGGTTAAGAAAGAAGGAGGAGGAGGAGAAAACGCCTATTGTTAAAATGAAAAGGCTAGGTGATGCAATGAAGCATGTTTTACCTAGGATGCCTGCTGATTTGGGAGACATACCCCTGTATTTTGAAACGGTTGAAAATGCTTTCAGAAGTTTTAAAGTCGAGAAGGCGTTTTGGGTAAAACTGCTCTTACCCTTAATGACATACAAAGCAAGAGCAGTGTTAAACAGATTGGCTTTCCAGGATCATGATGATTATGATCGGGTCAAAGATTACATTCTCCGAGAATTTAAATTGACATCACGCCAGTATCGATCACAATTTTTTGAGGCCAAAAAAATGCCCGATGAGACTTTTACTCTGTTTAACACCAGATTAAAGAACATTTTTAATTATTATTTACGCAGCAGAGATGTCAAACAGAGCTTTGAAAAGCTGGCCGATCTAATGGTGGCCGACAGGCTGAAAGAATCCTTGGGACCGGGGTCTCTACAGTTTGTTCTAATGAAAGAGGGAACAGATTGTTTGACATCTGATACTATAGCCGAGTTGGCCGATCTCCACGTGAATAATAAAATTGGTTATTTGGGTCAACCGAAAGCATTTTACAGTCAACCAAAAGAGAATTATCTTCAGCAGGGCAAGGTTCAAGGTAATGGAGGCATGAAGGACATGTCTGTTAAGGAAAAGGTGTTTCCGAATAAGTATGTAAGACTTGAAGAGAAGAAAGGTTTTACAGCAGAAAAGAGTGAGAGAAGGTGTTGGGCTTGTGGTGATAAGTCACATCTTTTGAAGAATTGCTGGAAAAAGCAATCAAAAGAAGTTTCTTCTAGGGCATGTGCATTAGAAGAAATGGAAACGCCTATTATACAGGTGATTAACAGACGAGAAAGTGAAAATTTGGAATCGACCGAGACTGAAGCGAAGGTCGTAATGAAGTGTGTGGTGGAGAATGAAAGAAAGACAAGCAGGGCAGAGAATGAAAGAATGAAGGAAGAAAATTTTAATTGCCCTAAGCGTGGTGTGGTTCTAAAAAAAGCGATTTTACAGCATGTGGCAGTTGAGATCAGACAGAATGGAAGTGAGAATAGACGGATAAATTGCCTAGTTGATTCTGAGACAGAAATTCCCGTGCTAAGTCAGGAGGTAATAAAAGGTGTGCCTGTGGAAGAAATGGGAAGAGTAAGCATTCAATGTGCTGCTGGCCAGCCGATTTCTGCTAAATTGGTCAAGCTTGAATTGAGAATGGCGAATAATGAAATCAATGATAATGGCGAGTGGTTAAATATTGGACCTTTTATGCCAATCATATGTGCAGTTGTTGAAAACATGACGGGACAAGAAAACTTTCTTCTTCACCCGGAGGTCATTGCAGATTTAAAACAATTGCCACAAATTCCTATTTTGGACGCACAGGTGCAGTCAAATGTAATGACGAGAACACAAAAGAGAAAAGCTGAACAAGAGATGAGTAAAGAAGTAAGCCAAAGTGAAGAGGCAGATGATGTGGAGAAATCTGAAACAACAGATTTAGATTTGGGTAGTCTGTTTGACACAGAGAAAGCTGGAAGTGGTGTAGACAATAGTACATTATCATCGCAACAACAACAGCAATTACCATTATCACAGCAACAACTACAACAGCCTGTAGGTTTATCATAGGGACCTGCGAATCACAAATTTCCGTCGAATCGAATCTCGAATCGAATCGGGGGTTAAGATTCGAATTCGAATCGAATCTCGAATCGAATCAGCGGGTACCGAAACCATGTTTTGATATTCAAATAGTGTGAATGTGATAGCACAGGCGTACTACAGTATCAATATCTCAATAACATTTCTGCAGTTTAAAATCAATTAAACTAAACATTAAGGTAATTGACAGAATAACTCACAAATAATTTATGAGTTATGTAAGTATATTCTTTATTGTACCAATTGCATAACCACACTTTCGTGTACATTCATCTGACCCAGGCATGGCAACTTCTTTCAATAGAAGGCCGCCCTAAGATTTTAAGGGCTAATTTTTGGAGATTAATTTGCCCCAGAAAATGAGAAAATATTAATTTCGGTTAAACTTCAAGTTTAAAATAAATGAAAATAATTTTTATGATGAAAACATAATTATCCTAATGCCTACAGTTCTACACTACAATAAAAAAAATATGTTTCAAGTTTCTTCAGTTTAAAAATACATAAAACTGTTAGTCTGTACAATGCATCCATTTTGCTAGGTGTGCAATATTTAATATATAATAACGATTAAGGTGAGATCTGACACTTCTTCCCACCACACAAATCCGGAATGTTTGGTTTAATGTTCGAAGAGGCAATTCGAAGTTCATTGGAGATTGTCATCATTCTGTTAGTCCGCATCCGTTTTTGAATTTTGTTAGTTTCATCTCTGAGAAGAACTGTTCATGAATTCGCGAATATAAGCTTAGGTGCTTGGAAACAGTGCAACCATTTTCAGGGCATGAAATCTATGTGAACGGTAAAAATCCTGAGAAATGTAGGCCTACATTTTATAGAACTAAATCAGAGGTTGGCCTACTTCACGAAATTTCCTTTTCAATTCACTGTTGCTGAGGGTTTGCTGTCGTCGTGTGCCGCGTTGCACGTAGAAATTCAACAACCAATCCACGCGCAGTAAACATTTAAAACAATTAGTTTACAACAAAGGGCTAATCATTTTTCCGAAAAAGATTCGAAATTTTTCGAATCATGACATCATTTTCGAATCGAATCGAATACCGCCGCCCGATTCGTTTTCGAATCGAATATCGAAGCTTCGCAGGTCCCTACATTGTTCGTGTTATAATGTTGTATTTTTCAGTTAGGTCAACCAGTAAATTTGTATTGTGATAGCATGTGAGGCAGGTGTTGGTAGATTCTGCCCAGCTTCATCAGTATGTCCCTGAAATGGACTGTTTGGGGATAACTCATGACAGATAGAGAGATTCACTTGTGATCCAGACAGTCTGAGCTATTCGTGTTTATTATTAGCATTGTTTATTTTTATTAGTATAAAAAATGTGCATGCGTAAAGAGGCACAGCAGTTCGAATCATGTGTATTGGTGGCCAATAAGTTATTAGGTTATAGTGCTGTTAGATATCTTAGTGGTTGAAAGCCAGTGTGTGAAAGAGTGGTTTTGGGTATTACCTTAAGATAAACAATGAATTTGATGTTCAGAGAGCGATTGTATGCTCTCTCCTACGACAATCCTGCACAGTAAAATAGATAGTGGAGTTATAAAGATTGAAAGACTTTTAGTACCGACCGTATAACAGGCCAGATTATTTTATCAGTCAGAAATTGACTGCTAGCCAACAAAATTTGGGCAACTAGAGAGAAGGAGGCATATGCCGTTGTTTGGGCGTTGTCCAAATTTAGGGATATAATTCTGGGCTCCCACATAATGGCATACACAGATCATAATCCACTGACCTATTTAAGCACGACGATGTCAAAATCAGCCAAGCTAATACGCTTGGGATTGACGCTACAAGCTTTTGATTAAGAACTTAAATACAAGAAGGGAAAATTGAACGTGGTGGCGGACTGCCTGTCTAGACTTTAGATTAGGGCCTAAAGTGTAATGTAATGTACATATGGACCCAGGGAAAACATATGTAGTGTATAATCTTTGTGTTCGTGTGTTTTTATGTGTTTTTGAATTATTTTGTGTTGATAATTGCATTGTATTCAAGTTTGCAAATTTATATGATTTGCAAACTTGAAAAAGAAGGATAAGAGGTATGTCATATGCATTAATTGTGGGTAGGTGTTTTGTTAGGCTTTAGAGTGGGTAGGCGTGGTTTATATGTAATTATGTATATGCTTGTATAGTATAATGACAGTATAGCTATATAAAGACTTTGCTAGGATAGGACAATGTATAATTAGTATAGAGCATACGGCTTTAGCCAATCAAAAGAGCTGTATGTGCATGCCTGTGTATGTATCCTGTATATAAAATTCGTATTTCACATTATTAAATCAGTCATAACTTTTGTGTGACTCGTTGTTAGTCTATAAGGCTGACACTAAGATAACACTCAGGCTGAGTGTCATCTTCCTGCAATCTGTGACACCCGATGTCACGTGTGGAAAAGACCAAGGATTAAGCTCTAATTTGTGTTTGCGCCATGATAGTCGTAACCTTGTCTCGATGTTTGTTTTCTTCCGATCGTAGGTTTGTATGCAGACGATGACTTACACGAGTGACCTAGCAAGTAAGGACAAGAAAAAACGTAAGGATTCCATCGTTTCTCTGAGTCGTTACTGCGCCAAAGCGACGGAGTGCAAGGAACACTGTCGATTGAAAAATGACATACCCACATGGACCATGTCATGCGTGTCGTGCATGAACAGCACCACTTTCGGACACGAAGGTAAACTGATCGCAGACATGACCTGTCATTACGACGACGGAATAGTGATTGATCCGGAACCGGTGATCTACGACGCTGAACCGATAGCGAGCTGAACGTGGAACCGAATGTAAAACCGTATAACAAAAGAAAAAGAGCCGCCCTCACTACTTCGATCTGTGGGCAACTTTTCTTCAACTCCTTCGACCGATTTTAACTTTATTTTCGATTGCTATACTTAGTAGAATTGTTTCTATTCATTAGAACAATCTGAAGTCATTCACTGGCTTTGACGAGTAAATTTCTGAGCAGTTTAATTTTAGTTTAAATAAACTATATTCGTGTTCCTTGACAAGTTCACTGACAAACCGCAGTAAATAACATTGAAACAGTCGGTCTAAGAGGATAGAATGGTCTATAGTATCAAAGGCAGCAAATATCATTAAGAGTAAGTAAAGTGACCTGGCCACGATCAAAAGCTTGAAATATTTCAGCTGGAAGACACAGTAAAAGGGATTCCGTCGAGTTGGATTTCCTGAAGAGTAGGCAGTTAGAGTGAAGGTAATAATTCAGTTGACAAGAGACACATTTTCCCAGAAGCTTTGAAAGGAAAGATAGGTTTGAGATAGGACTATGGTTTGAAGGAAAGTCAGGATCAAGGCCTTGGCGCTTGATGGAAGGGAAGTCCACAGCCATTTTGTGTAGTGCCGGAACACAACTTTGAGCCAGAGAAGAATTACATAGTAATGCCAAAAACAGAGTAAATTCGTCCACAAATTCCTTAACTAGAAATGGAGGATGCAAATCTAGTTCACATGAGTTCGAGGAAGAATCCAGTATAAGTTGACCGATGGCACATGGCTGAAGAGGTTACCATGACGAGAGGATAGCTGTAGTGTTTTTTATTTAGCTTTTGCAATTTGCGCATAGCCACTCAACAGCAGCCTCATCGGCCTCATGTAGGGCGGGCATCCCGCCCGGGAAACGAGTTGTTACACAGTCATTTACGATGTGCGCCATTGTCTGAATTTTCCCACAGCTACAAAGGGGGTCGATGGCTTGACCCCAACGTACCAGATTGGCGGCACAACGTCCTTGGCCTGCATTTAGGAAGGAGGTGATGCATTTTCCGTGGATTTGCGAGTAGAATCGATCATGACCTGGACGAAATTTAGGTAATCGTCCTCCGTGAACGGAGTCTGAGACGGAGAGCAGGAGACAGTAGATCGACCGAGTATGTCACCAGTTGTCGCCCAGAGCCGGCGTGGATTTTCCTTTTCCCGATCAATCAGCAATTCCCAATATGAAATCTCCTTTAGACGGAATTCACGGTACAAGCTCATATCCCGAAGGTGGTTAATCCTGATAAGCCGGGGCATGTGTGCGGCGGTATCACGCTCCAGACGTGTAAAATCGTTGAATTTGGTGCTCCCCAGGGCTCGGTGCTCGGCACCATCCTATAAATCCTCTTCACTGCTGCTATCCCGTCTCTATTTACTAAACATGGGGAAAATGGCCACCTTTATGCAGATGATGCTCAGACTTTTGTACATGGTCCGTCAACTGATCAACTCTCCCTTGTTCGCTCCATTGACCATCTTGTCTCTGACCTTCACTACTGGATATCGTGTAACCGTCTCTGTCTCAACACTGCTAAGACTCAATTGATCTGGTTTGGGGATAGGCAGCAGCTTGCTAAACTCTCGACTTTCCATTGCTGACTGAGAAATTCCCTGCTTACACCTACTCTTCCACAGTTCCCGACTTGGGCGTCAAATCTGACTCGTCCCTCACATTCACAGAGTATATCTCCAACATGACTCGCTCCTGCTTCTTTCAACTGAGGCGTCTCAGGGCCATCAGACGATCGGTTTCACCTTCTGTCTTTACCAACATAGTTCACGCATTTGTCTGCTCACGCTTGGACTACTGCAAGTCGCTCCTCATGGGTCTCCCTAAGCAGCGTCTCTCCCCTTCAATCTGTTCTAAATGCTTCTGCTAGGCTCATCGCTCGACTCCCCCGCATTGCTCATATCTCTACGTAAATGTTTGACGTCCTGCACTGGCTCCCTATTGCTACGCGCATGCGTTATAAGATCCTCATCCTTGTCTCTAAATCTCAACAGGATACTGCTCTGAGATATCTCTTGAACTATCTGCGAAAGCCGTTATATGCATCTTCTGGTTGGCCCAGTTTCCTACATCGGTAAGAGCGTTGGCTGCGCGTATCATGCGACTGTGTGTTAGAGAGCATGCGTGTCCGCCTCCCGAAGGTGACTTATTTCGGAGATTTAAATCTCGGGATAGCACGGTCTCAACACGGGGACCTTAAATGGCGTGGCACCCATTCCAACGGGCAGCGGTGGTGAAGGATCTCACCCGATCAATTCATTGAAAAATGAGTAGGGTCGAGGCCATATACGGTCGCAATAGAAAATCGTGTACATTTACATTACATTTACATTCTTCTTCACGCTCATTGCGCTCTGTTAATCGGCTTGATCTTTTTGTTCCCAGGGTTAAAACTGCCTTGGCCCAGTACCGAGCGTTTGCTGTAGTGGGTCCCACGATCAGGAATGACCTTCCCCCTCTGCTCAGGGCCAAACCAATGACTGGCTTTTCCCCATCAGTCTCGCGTTCCCTAAAGGCATTTCTGTTTCCTCGAAGCTTCTGTGGTGAGAGCGCCTCTGAATAGGTATTCTGCGAGAGGCGCTTTATAAATTTCTAGATATAATGCAATACAAAAGTTCCGACGTAGCGTGTGGTAGTGATGGTCAAGCCACGGCTCACTCAACTTTTAAACGCTTCCCTGGCCACACTGTGAGTGCTTCGCTTACGTTTGCGATGTCGTCGGTCAATTCGATGGTAATGTTTAAAAGGTGGATAAAATTATAAATTCTATCCAGTATAAAGCATTTTAAGGTCGATAATAAAATGTAGATTCTTGCGATTTTCATTAATTCTACTTCGTAAGCATTTCCCTCTGGCGACTCAGTTTATACGATTCGTAATCAGTTTTTACTTGAAATCGACCAGTGGTAGAAGAATGCAGAGCAACAACAGACGGCGAAACTGCGATTAAAATCACATCCATTGGAAGTCGAAGAAGTCGTTGGGTTCAAACACCTGCACACACCAAAACTCACGGAAGATTCGTGAGTTGAATCGAACAATAAAACAGTATTTCATCTCGCCTTGCCTCCCTCGCTGCCTGCGTCCCTTCAGCCCCCTCTCTCTTTCTATCTCTTTCTCTGTCTCTGTCTGTCTGCCTATCTGTCTGTCTGTCTGTCTCTCTCACTCTCTGTCTCTCTCTCTATCTGTCTGTCTGACTGTCTGTCTCTCATCATCGCTGCCTGAAGTGACTATATTTAAAGGTCGCGGCCACCAATTGTCTGTCTATGTCGTCTCTGTTGCCGAGAACGAAGTCGAAGTCGCTGAGCAGAGATTGGAATTAACCAACGACGAAGGCAAGTAGCGACATCTGTTAAAGTTCACTTCGGATGCATTCTGCTTTCAGACGATGATCAGACTCCTTAAATCTCTCCGCAGTGTACTGTAGTCAAGTGACTATCGTTCTGGATAGTCAAAGCAACGTCGAGGGTTCAGGGTAGGGTTCCTCTGCTCCACTATACCCCTTTCTAAAGATTACAGATACAAAATGACGACAACAACTCTTACTGCAGACTGTCGGTCTATGGCAGGTTGTTTCTGCTCCACTTGGTTCCCCCATAGATTTCAGCTACAAAATGACTACAACAGCTGCAGACTTTCGTCATATATCGAGATAACTAGAAAATCAAGTCGCTTTTTCAAACAATTGGTTGGTGTATGTTATCTTTTCATTCGGTTGACTGTTTCTTTTCAGTTGCCTGTCGAAGTTTTCCTAAGCCCAGCCAGTTGCCTTGACAACCATCATGTGGCGTTATTTCCTGTCGATGGCGTTGGCATTCGTTGCCATAGCAACCTGCGAAGGTGATCGGAGCAAACATGTACCGAGCGACGGTTATGAAAGGTGCATTGTATATTGTGACAGAATGAAAATGCCTGGTCCAGAGATACCAAACAGCGTTATTGAGTGCGCTTACAATCAGGTAGGAAGCAGTTGTGATACTAGTTACTATGTGTTTGGGGGAGATTCAATTTTTCCATTATAAATACATATATAGAGGGAGTGGATGAGTGTCTGCAAAGGAGTGGACGGAGGTTAGAGGTCATTTTCCCTCCAAGTAATAGACCGTCCGTTCGTTTACCTTCCCCCGGACGACATTAGAAACAGCATTGAAAATTCTATCACGAAGACGGGAAATTAGTCGTTGGCTGATTGCGGTCATTCAAAATGAGGAAGGAAACAAAAAACACTTCAATGCCAGTTTTAGAGTTTGCTTTTTCATAGTTATTTAGGAAATGTAGTTTCGCTACGTAACCGTTATCAGGAATTATACCGGGAAGTTTTATTTAAATAAATCGTGATCATGGATTACGGTTTGAAATTAGCATCCGCGTTGTTTCCAATGAACATCCTTGTAAGAATTCGAAAGAAATGCCTACCCAAGTGTACCAAACAAGTCAAAGATTTACAAAGTGAGGATGTATTTCCCAGAATGATCCATATTAAGATGTTATAATATGGTCAAGTAAGACAATCTTAGGTTGTAATAGGCCTCCTTATACTTGGGATTGACTAAGTGTCATCCTCTTGCAACCAGTGGCACACAATGTCAGGTGTTGCAAAAGCCAACGATTGTCCTGGTTTGTTTTTATGCCATGATGATCCTAACCGTGTCTTCGTGTCCGTTCATTTCTGAACTTAGATTTGTATGCAGACGATGAATTACACGAAGGACAAAACGATTATGGACACCGAAGGACGCAAGAAATCGATCGTTTCCCTGGATCGTCACTGCGCCAAAGCGGAGGACTGCGTGGAACACTGTGAGAGGAAAAGGGTCGATCGCAAAGAGATCATGTCATGCGTGTCGTGCATGAAGAGCACCACTTTCGGACACGAAGGTAAACTGATCGCAGAGATGGTCTGTAACTACAAGTCGGCAATCGGTTAACAACGACCCAGAAACTCCGTAAACTGCCCAAGGAACCGAATGTGAGACTGGCTGACAAAAGATGACGAAAAGAGTCACCCTCCCTACTTCAATCTGTGCGCCACTTTTCTTCTACTCCTTCGATCAATTTTAACTTTATTTTCGATTGCTAAACTTAGTAGAATTGTCTCTATTCATTAAAAATTGTCCCTATTCAAGTCACTCACTGACTTTGACGAATAAATTTATGAGTAGTTTAATTGCAGTTTAAATAATATATATTCGTGTTCCTTGACAGTCTCACTGACAAACCGCGCTAAGTTACATGACGAGGCAATTATCAATATCTTATAGAACACACGTCTTGGTAGCCTGTTAGCCACCCGATTATTTTACAGCTGCCCCCTGCCACCTAGAGAGTGGAACGTTGAGTCGACCTATAGAAAGAGTGTTACCATTCATCTATCCCCTTTCGCGCCAGCCTTCATACAATAGGGTAAAACTTGTGGGCTCTGGTTTCCGAGACCGTATTAGGAAGTACAAGATACTGTAATTGGTCAAGTAAGTACAATTATTATCTCTTTTCTAAATATCTTCGACCCCAACTGATACAGTACACGAAATCAATAAGCAGCACAAAAAACCGTATTATCGGTAGATACCGAAGCTGTCGTTAAAATCACGTCTATTGGAAGTCGAAGAAGCCACTGATTTCCGCAGGACAGAAAAATAAAATTCACGGATTATGACGATGTCCTCTACTACACATTTATATCGTATTAAAATATGTGTAGTGTTGGATATTTATATTGTGCTAAGCCTCAGAAGCATTGGTTGTATAGATAGGTGATTTAGTTAAATGAGTAAATTAGTTACCAGCATCTAATACCACCAGCATCGTAAGGTGCAAAATACATAAACTTACTAATATTCGATGTAAAACAGGGAATTATGACTGAATAATTCAAATTTTAACGGCTGGCGAAAGATCGTCTGCTCGAATGACTGCAGAATGTTCTTACTAGAGCAGAACGCTGTAACGATTATCAGTTGGAGTTTTGATTTGGTGGCGATGGGTCCTCACTTGTGAACAGTTCAAATTCGTCCACTTCTGGCCGATTCAACCAAGAGTTGATCAGTTTAGTTCATAGATTTGGGCGAAACGAAAAAGTAACTAAGTCTGTGGAAGTTTAGAAATGTTTGAACTGTCGGGTTGCATCGGTCTAGCCACAAACTGTGTCTGGAGCGAGTGTGAAACCTTCAATGAAAGTTGGGCTGGTTAAAAGTTTTCTAGTTACAAGAAGCAACAGTGCGGAGGGGAGCTGAGTTTATTTGTTGATGAAGACGATGATCTACGAAGATACGTTAGACTCAACGAGAAGTAAATGTTGTCGAAAACATTGAAGTGTCGTTGAGATTCGATTGAGGATGGGCAAACAGCTACAAGACACATATGGGGAAGAGGCAATCTGATCTATGTGGCCCGTGCCGTCAGCAGGTTGGAGAGGAACATTCATGAGCTCAATTGAAACACAAGCAGCTTTCTCTGACTCCCTGCCTCCCTCCCTGCCTCATTCTTTCCCATAATCGCTGTCTAGAGCTATTAAAGGAAGCACCGAGAAAGACGAGGGCAAGTAGCGACATCTGTTGAAGTTCACTTCAGCTGTCTTCTGCTTTCACACGAGACTATTTAAATCTCTGTGAGGTGTGCTATAGTTTCGTGGATAGTTCTGGATTGTCAAAGAAAGGTCGAGGGTTCAGAGCGGAGATTTCTGTCCCTCTAGCGCCCCTATCGAAATCAGCTACATAATGAGTACAACGACTGCACATTGTCAGTGTAAGACAGATTGTTAGCCACTCGCTCTAAATCATCTATCGAGATTAAAAAATCAAATTCTTTTTCAACCAATTGGTTGGTGCATGTGATTCGGTTGTCCGTCTCTTATCAGCTGTCGAAGTCCTCTCAAAGTTGATATACAATGCCAAGTAGTCAACCACTTGTTGTCATGACAACCATCATGTGACGCCATTTCCTGCCATTGGCACTGGCATTAGTTGCCATAGCGACCAGTCAGATGGTAACAGGCGAGATGTGCTATGTGACCAAGTGAAGCTGTATGATCCTAACAACTCACCGTGCAGCGTCATTCATTGCAAAAAATAGTCAGATAAGCAGTAGTCGCAAGACGATTTGTTGTGGGGGTGGGGGAAGAGATAAAATACCCTCCTACATTTATTTACAGAGGAAGTGGATGAGGTTGTAGAGGGAATGGTAGATTTGTGCCTCAGAAACAAGTCATAGCGGTCGATTGTCTTAAGTAATCCGTTTCCATACCAAGAGCCACATTTCAAACACAACAATTAATTCATTTTTATTTAACTGGCGAATTCATTCAGAGGTGGAATTCATTTTATCAAAACGGAAAATTTCTCCAGAGATGGAATTAATTTTAGTCAACTTTCAAATTCACCCGGGCAGAAAGAAATGGACAGATTGAAGGGATGGTGATCGAGAAAGACAGGAAGAGAGAGAGAGAGATCGGAAAAGACCGGACAGTATGTTGCTTGGAAAGTCATCGACCTCTGCCTTTCAATCCACTCCATTGCAGACATTCAGGCATTTTCTCTGTACGCATAGAAGGGGAAACAATTCTATGCGTACAGGGGAATCGCATAGCAACTCGTCTTACAACTACTTCCTACCTGATCGTAAAAGCAGAAACCGAAGTTCTTTGGTGTCTGTGGACCAGGCATTTTCATTTTGTCACATAACAAAAGACACTTCTCTGTGCCTGGTACCCTTTGGCTATTTGCTATGGCAACTAATGCCAACGCCATCCGCAGGAGATAGCGCCACATGATGGTTGTCAAGACAACTGACTGGGTTTAGCAAAACTTGGAGTGGAATTTGACAGGCAACTGAAAAGAGACAGTCAATCGAATCAAAACATAACATGTACCAACCAATTGTTTGATAAAGTGATTTAAGTTTCTTAATCTCAAATCAAATCAAATCAAATCTATTTTTATTGTGACCACACATGTACAAATCAAGGCAAATACAAGTGACATTTTAAAGAAAACAAACTGGTAACAAAGGTAGGCCCAGAAGGGATATAATCCCGCTAATCGGGACACCTATTTACTATTTCAAGGTCATTATTTCTAGAGTCAAACAACGCGGTCTTACAAAAATGAAATTTTATATTTTTACTGAGCGTATTGACTAATGCTCAGGTTATAACTAACGTAGTGAGCAAAAACAAAAAGACAATAAAAACAGCCCTGAAAAGGACAATGCTTAACATATTAAATAATGCATGCAAAATTTATTAATCTACATGTACAATCCCAATTATAAGCTAGAACTACCACCAATTAAATACAATCGCAAACATTTTAAAAACCCTTGTAGACTTATTGCCTGCTGGACAGAGGGAGGAATTACATTCCAAACACCGGGATCAGTAAATTTAATAGATTATCTGCGGGAGTTACAATGAGAATATAAGTTACGAAAACATTTTGATTTTCTAGTAATCTCGAAATATGACTGAGGTCTGGTGGAAAACAGTCTGCCTTACATAGACAGCTGCAGTCGATGTAGTCATTTTGTAGCTGAAATCTACAGGGGATCAAGTGGAGAAGAAAACCCTGCCCTGAACCATCGACATTTCTTTGACTATCCAGAACGATAGTCACTTGACCACTGTACACCCCGCAGAGATTTAAGGAGTCTGATCATCGTCTGAAAGCAGAATGCATCCGAAGTGAACTTTAACAGATGTCGTTACTTGCCTTCGTCGTTGGTTGATTCCAATCTCTGCTCATAGACTTCGTTCTCAGCAACAGAGACGACATAGGGAGACAACTGGTGGCCAATTCCTTTAAATACATTCACTTTACATGCAAACTGCGACGATTGGTTGGAGGGGCAGCGATGGAGGGAGAGAGGGAGGGAAGGTTGTTAAATTGTACGATTCATCTTTTGATAAGTCTCTTCTGGAAACTGCTGAAAGCACTTGTCACATCGATCAGATTAAACACGTCAATTTGCATTTTTCTCAACTGCTATATTCAGTGGCTTCTTCGACTCCCAGTAGATTAGGTTTTAATCGCAGCTTCGATCTCTGCCGTTAATAATGATTCTTCTGTCTCATATCGTTTTCACTGATAAACTGTCTACTACTGGACTAAATTAAAATGGTGAGATATCGATCGTACTCTAAAATATGGTATATTAACCTCTGGTGAAAACATCATCTGCGCGCTAGTTCTTTGGTTATCTAACCATCTCCCTCCTTCCTCCCTCTTTCTTATTATCTCTCTCCCTCTCTCCCTCCCTTTCTGCATCACTACATTTTTCATTTAATACATTTCTTCCTCACTCAATCCCACTCTCTCCCTCATTTGCCTTCCTTCCGTTACTTACTTATTTTAAATCTTGATAGATTCCTGAGAGCTGGTGGACAACAGTCTGCAGTCATTGTCGTCATTTTATAGCTGAAATCTATAGGGGGATGAAGTGGAGCAGAAATCCCTGCCCTGAACCCTCGACATTTCTTTGACAATCTAGAACGCTAGCCGCTAGATCGTCGCACACCCGACAGAGATTTAATGAGTCTCGAGTGAAAGCAGAATGCATCTGAAGTGAACTTCTTCAACAGATGTCGTTACTTGCCTTCGTCCTTGGTTGTCTCCAATCTCTGCTCATCGACTTCGACTTCGTTCTCGGCAACTGGTGGCCAATTCCTTTAAATGCATTCACTGCATTTGTCACTTAGATCAGATTAGAACCCAGTAGAGCCTTACTTCGTGCTGCATATAATAGCCCCCATCGTCGGCATTAACAGTAGGATGTAATAGCTTTGCAATTAAGGAGGTAGCAATTGATGATCGCCGTTAAGGGTGTAACTATCAGTTTTAAATTTAGAGTGGCAATACAGGGGTCGATTCCATCTAAACCTGTGGTGTGTGTTTTTTGGGAGACTACTGATTCTCAGAAGCTCGTGGGTGGAGGTAGGGAGCAGGCCCATGGAAGATGTTTTGGACGATAGAAGAAATTTTTCAAAGGAGTCTGGAGAATCAATAATTTTCTTTGATAATTCACTAGCTATGCCACAAAATAACTACTGAATTTAGTTGCTACTATCTCTGGGTCTTCGACTAAAACTCCGTTTATTTTGAGAGAAATTTTGCTGTTTTTTTTATCTTCAATTTGCATGGCTTCCAGGGTCAGCCTCCATGTAGCTTTCTAATCATTGTGATGTTTGTAAACTTCAGTGGTATAATAGTTGCGCTCCGCATTAATTCTAATAGATTTAAATCTGTTCCTATACTCAATAAATTTTATTTTATTTTGCAAGGTTGGAGTTTTAAGATATCTTACATATAATAATTTTTTTCTTGCAGGATTTTAAAATTCCTAGTGACATCCACGGCTGTTTGAATTTCTCCTTTGAGGATCTAGCTTCCTTAACGATTGGAAATGCTAAGTTGTAAGCTTGGGTGTATTTGTCGGAGAAAGGTTCCTATGCCTCATTAGCGCTCCCCAGGTCGCAAGCCCTCATAATAGGGTCCCAGTTCTCCTCTTCAAGGGTCTTCTGAATTTTTAAAGATTAACCTCGTTGACTTTTCTAAATTCCTTATAACGATGGTTATTAATTGGAGTGGTTTCCAAGGAAAATCGGGCATAGATTGGGAGGTGGTAAGAAATATCTGAAATAATGACAAAAGCCTCAGTTAGTTGAACCAGGCATTACTGAATATGTTGTCAATTAAAGTCCGGTTAGTTTGAGTAATTCTAGTGGGCCTAGTGATAGTAGGAAGGTAATGGTGTGCAGTAAGACCGTTATGAAAAGCGTTCGAGTCGCTGTGCTCATTTATTTTCAGAAGATCAATATTAAAATCTCCCATTAACAATATCTCTTTTGAGTTCTTTTTTAGTCTCGCCATCAATTCATCAAATTCGTCGATAAACTCTTTTAGCTGTGGCTCCCAATATTGGTGAAGTTGTTTTTAGGGCTACACGGAGGCGCGTTTACACGTAAGCGCACTAGGCGCGCACCTGGGGCCCCAAACCTCGGAGGGTCCCCAAACGATGGAAAATAAATTTTCCAATTATAGAATTATCCAGTACGATTTTTTATGAATTTACCACAATAATGGAGACAATTTAAGAGCTCAATTTATTCAAGAATTAAAAATGGCCACGTATTTCGCGTTGATTGCTGATTCAGCGCCCGATGTCAGTTTTTTAAAATAAAATCATTAAATCATATGACTTCACATTCCTTGATAATAGTTTCTATAACTAATCATAGTTACAGTGACAGTGTCAATAAACCATAATTACAGTGACAGTTCAATAACACTTACAAAAACGGCTTAAAGTTCAACTTCTTGGGTTTTTGCACAGCAGCACATGATAGGCAAAACATCACCATGGTCTCAGACTCTCAGTCTACAAGTTCAGAACGGCCCCCAAAACTATTTGCGCCTAGGGCCCCGTTTTCTGTAAACGCGCCTCTGTACGCGGATAAAAAGACTCTCGTAAGATTTGTGTTCTACAAGGCCACCTTTTGGAGTGAACAGTTGAAATTTTCGATCATCCCTTATAAGCAGTTCCACGCCACCACTTCTTCCACTTGCTCTAGATTTACCCACATAGTTAAACCCCTTAACCCGAATGGTGTTTTCTAAATTAGAGTCTAGCCAAGTCTCAGTTAAAGCTATGATCAAAGCATGGAATGTATTTGCCAGCTCGCTGATCTCTCCCAGTTTGTAAGCCATACTACGACAGTTAATGTGCATTACTGTGAGGGACTGCTCAGCTTGGAGGCTTCGTGATTGACTGTATTTAACAAATGCTTCTGGAGCTATATAGTCACTAGACCAGGTGGGGTTCCTATAGAAGTAGACTCTGGGAGGGCAGCCGGGGCATGTGCCCCCAATAATTTAGATGGACTGTACATTTAATGCAAAAAGTGTAGAATGAATAATGAAATGCTCCCAATATTTTGGACAAGTTTACGCCAGTGGTTTAAACTGAGCCTAAGTGAAATAATTTGAAAATTTTACAAGTCTGTTAATATAGCCTTTTAAAGGACACATGGATGAAATTGTTCTGTTGCATTTATTCAAAACACATTGTGAGCCACTACTTGTATTTGCATGTGAATGTGTTTGATTTACCATCAGTAATTATGCAGGGTTGACAAATGCATGGAACAGAAAATTTTGGAGGTTTTTGAAAGTAAATAACACAATGATTGATGGGTGCCTTCATATTTGTTGGTTGTTTACTGCTTCAGGCTGACTTTGATGTTAGATAGTACTGTTCAAGTTAATCTGGTGTCACGACAAATGGTTCACGGACAAATGGTTCACGATCTTCCAGCTTCTAGTTTGAGCTATATTTTCATCGAGAATCAGGCTTCTAGTTTGAGCTCTATTTTCATCGATCTTCCAGCTTCTAGTTTGTGCTATATTTTCATCATCGCTGATCCAGCTTCTAGTTTGAGCTATATTTTCATCGCTCATCCAGCTTCTAGTTTGATGAAAATAGAGCTCAAATGCTTTTTCGTAGTCCAATGTAAACAAAACACAACATAGAAGCTGGAAGATTGTGAACCATTTGTCCATGAACCATTTGTCGTGAACCATTTGTCGTGGAACCGTTAATCTACAGTACTAAAACTACTAAATGAACTACAAGCATTATTTGTACAACGAAAAAAAGATTCTTTGTGAAATCTATGATATATTGGAACATTAGTAACTTGAGGATAAATGTTTATGAAAGGCATTTGCTTATCAGGTAGTTGAGCTGCTTATTTTTTGTCATTGATGTGTGTATTTTTTCTGTTATTTCTCCTTTGTATAGAGGGTGTTATTTTGTGTTGCTCATATGTGGTGAAATAAAGTTTATTCAAAATGGAAACTACATAAGCAGATTACATGTGTTTTACATGTTGTGCATATGTTGTAGATGTCCTGATTACTTACAGAAGATGCATGTATATGGATGCTATATAGACCACAGATGGTTTCCTGGTGAGCATTCTGTTTGAAATGCAGATTGCTAAACCATTTGGTATCTGTATAGTATACATGTGGTGTAGATAAGCTAGTTACATATAGGAACTATATATATTGCATATGGCATGCAGATTGGTACATCATCTTGTATCTATATAGCAAACATATGGTGTAAACCACCTAGTTACATATAGAAACTTTATAGATCCTATATAGAATGGAGACTGTTAAAGCATCTGGTATCTGTATGGTATACACGTGGTGTAGACCACCTAGTTACATGTAGAAGCCACATAGATTCTATATAGAATGGAGATTGGTAAAGCATATGGTATCTATATGATATACATATGGCATAGATAAGCTAGTTACATATAGAAACAATATAGATTCTATATAGTATGCAGACTGGTAAAGGATCTGGTATCTAAATTGTATGCATATGGAATAGATCAGCTAGTTACATATGGAAACAATATAGATTCTATATAGTATGCAGATTGGTAAAGGATCTGGTATCTATATGGTAAACATATGGCATAGATCACCTGGTGCCATATGCATGACATATGGATACCATTTGAAGCCCAGATGGCTTGGACATATGCATTCAATATGGGCTGTCGGGTGCAAACCAGATGAATCTAGGGATCCCTGCCATATTGGATCGCATATGGCATACATACGTTGTAGATCGGCTAGTTACATATAGAAACAATATAGATTCTATATAGTATGCAGATTGGTAAAGGATCTGGTATCTATATTGTATTCATGTGGCATAGATCAGCTAGTTACATATAGAAACAATATAGATTCTATATAGAATGCAGATTGGTAACGATCTGGTATGTATATGGCATACATATGGTTTAGATGACCTGGTGCCATATAGATACCATATGCATACCATTTGAAGCCCAGATGGCTTGGACATATGCATTCAATATGGGCTGTCGGGTGCAAACCAGATGAATCTAGAGATCCCTGACATATGGCATCCCATATGAAGCCCATATGGTTTCCATATTACATTGCTGTTGGGGTTAGGGCCAGAAGTCTGCTGATTTAGAAAATATATATTTTTTATGGTACTTAACTGTAATCCTTGTAGCGCTGTTGTCGTTCTACCGTGTGTACTATCAATTTACATATTTTCGAAAAAACAATTTGGGCGGGAATGAGTTAAAAGGTGGATAAAATTATACATTCTATCCAGTATAAAGCATTTTAAGGTCGTTAACAAAATATAGATTCTTGCGATTTTCATTAATTCTACTTCGTAAGCATTTCCCTCTGGCGACTCAGTTTATACCAGTCGTAAACAGTTTTTACTTGAAATCGATCAATGGTAGAAGAATCCAGACCAACAACAGACGATTACAATAACATCCATTGGAAGTCGAAGAAGTCGTTGGGTTCAAACACCTGGACACACCGAAACTCACGGAAGATTCGTGAGCTGAATCGAACAATAAAACAGTATTTCATCTCTACTTGCCTCCTCGCTACCTGCGTCCCTTCAGCCCCCTCTCTCTCTCTTTCTGTTTCTGTCTCTGTCTCTGTCTGTCTGTCTGTCTGTCTCTCATCTTCGCTGCGTGCAGTGAATGTATTTAAAGGACGTGGTCCCCAGTTGTCTGTCTGTGTCGTCTCTGTTGCCGAGAACGAAGTCGAAGTCGCTGAGCAGAGATTGGAATCAACCAACGACGAAGGCAAGTAACGACATTTGTTGAAGTTCACTTCAGATGCATTCTGCTTTCACATGAGACTCCTTAATCAAATCAAATCAAATCAAATCAAATCATTGTTTATTGAAACCATCAATGTACATGGTAATAACATAGTTGAGAAACACGTAAATTAGAATGGCCTCAAGGGTAGGCCCTTAAATCTCTGCGGAGTGTACAGTAGTCAATTGGCTAGCGTTCTGGATAGTCAAAGAAATGTTTAGGGCACGGTATTTATGCTCCACTTGATTCCCCTATAGATTTCCCATACAAAATGGCTACAACGGCTGCAGACTTTCGTCCACCTGACCTGAGTCATATTTCGAGATTAAGAAAATCAATTCACTTTTCAAACAATTGGTTGGTGCATGTTATCTTTACATTCGGTTGACTGTTTCTTTTCAGCTGCCTGTCAAAGTGCTCTCGAAGTTTTCCGATGCTCAACCAGTTGCCTTGACAACCATCATGTGGAGTTATTTTCTGCCGATGGCGTTGGCATTCGTTGCCATAGCAACATGCGAAAGTGATGAGAGCGATTACTTGTATATGCAGAGCGACGGTTACGACAGGTGCACTGTATATTGTGACAGAATGAAAATGCCTGGTCCAGAGATACCAAACAGCGTCATTGAGTGCGGTTACGAAGAGGTAGGAAGCAGGTGTGATACGAGTTGCTATGTGATTGGGGAGATCCAATTTATGTATATATATATATAAATATACATATATATATATATATATATATATATATATATATATATATATATATATATATATATATATATATATATATATATATATATATATATATATATATATATATATATATATATATATATATATATATATATAGAGGAAACGGATGAGTGTCTGGATGCAGGTTAGAGGTCAATTCCCCTCCAAGTGATACACCGTCCGTTCGTTTCCCTCCGCGGACGACATTCCAAACACAGCAATGAATATTCTATGCATGAAGACGGGAAATCAGTCGTTGGCTGGTTGCGGTAATTCAAAATGAGGAAGGAAACAAAAACACTTTAATGCCAGTTTTATAGTTTGCTTTTTCATAGTTATTTTGGAAATGTAGTTTTACTAAGTAACCGTTATCAGGAATTCTTAAACCGTGAAGTTTTATTTAAGTAAATCGTGGGTCATAGATTACGATTTGATATTAGCATCCGCGTTGTTTCCAATAAACTTACATGTAAGAATTCGACAAAAAAGCCTATCCAAGTGTGCCAAAGATATACAAAGAGATGTATTTCCCACACCTTGTCACCTTGTGCTGTCAGCTCGTGGCGCTCTAGCGATCGTCATGGTGAACACTCTCCATTGTTTCCTATTCGATGACAAGTCCCTTAATTCCGCCAAATTCATACCAGTTACATCTTGTATCTCATCTAAGGTTATTCAGTGTCTTTCCAGCGATTTTTACTCCCTCAATTAAGGCGGAACTGGAGGGAGCCTCCAGTTCCGCCTTTCTCGTTATTCTTTCAGCATATAGATTAAACAGGAATGGAGACAAGATGCATCCCTGCCTCATCCCTTTCTTGATTCTGAAATTGTCAGTGTCTCCGTATTCTGTTCTTATCACCGCTATCTGGTCTTCATATAAACCCTTTAGTAAAATTATCAGGTGTTTCGGAATTCCCATTTCAAACAGGGTTTTCCACATTAAATCATGGTTAATGCAGTCGAATGCCTTGCTATAGTCAATGAAACAGATGTGAACCTCCTGTCCATACTCCCTTTGTCGCTCCATCATCCACCTCATGTTGGCTATATGGTCTCGAGTTCCACGAGATTTCCTGAACCCTGCCTGGTTCACCGGAAGTTCTCTTTCAATTGTGCCTTCCATTCTTTTGTGAATTATTTTCAGTAATGTTTTACTAGTGTGCGATATCATTGCTATCGTCCTATAATTTTCACACTCCCTCGCATCTCCTTTCTTGATATATATAAAGATCGACTTCTTCCAGTCTTCCGGCCATTCTCCAGTTGCCCATATTTGATGGCACAATTTTGTTATTGTTTTTATCATCGCATCATCCCCTGCTTTTATCAGTTCTATAGGTATCCCATCGTGACCCGGTGCCTTATTATCCTTGAGTTGTCTGATTGCCCATTCTACCTCCGCTTCCATGACCTCCGGTTCCTTTTCATACTCTGTTACGTCAATTTGTTCTTTTTTGACTCGTTTGTCTTCCCTATACAACTCCTCCGTGTATTCTCTCCATCCCCTTCATCCCTTCTTCATCACAGATTACATTTCCATCTCCTGACTTCATTGAGCCCATTCTAGGTGCAAATTTTCCCGTGATTGTCTTTACTTTTGAGAACATTTCCTTGGTTCGTCCCTTCCTTCCCTCGTCTTCCATTTCTCTGCATAATTTGTTTAGATGTATTTCTTTATCTTTCCGTGCTTGTTTTTGGAAGGCACTGTTCAGTGCCCTTACC
Source organism: Allolobophora icterica (assembly GCA_963556255.1). NCBI lineage: Eukaryota > Metazoa > Annelida > Clitellata > Crassiclitellata > Lumbricidae > Allolobophora > Allolobophora icterica. The sequence continues at coordinate 52,365,644 of OY744612.1, forward strand.
TTATCCTTTTCTCCTGCCTTCTTTGCAGCCTTCCTATCAACCGCCATGCATAAGGCTTCTCTCGATAGCCATGTCGTTGTTGTGATTTTCTTCTTCTTTGGAATGTGCTTATCTGCGACTTCGACTATTGTTTTCTTCATCCTCTCCAATAGGTTGTTCGAATCCTCTTCCTCTTCTATCTCATCTCTCTCTAGTACTTCAAACTGATTCTTTATTTCCATCCTGTATTCCGGTGTGATACCCTTGCAGTCGTATCTGATCAATCGATCTCCTTTCTTTATCTTTTTCAATTTCGTTCTCAGTGTTGCTACCAATAGCTCATGGTCAGTTCCACAGTCCGCTCCTGGCCTTGTTCTCACATCTCTTATTGTGCGTTTCCATCTTTTGTTTATCAGTACGTAGTCAATCTGGTTCCTATGCTTCCCACAACGATCCATAATAAGATGATACAAAATGGTCAAATAAAATAATCTTAGGCTATAGGCCTCCTTATACTTGGGATTGGCTAAGTGTCATCTTCTTGCAATATAATTATGACACACAATGTCAGGTTTGGCAAAGGCCAAGGATTGTCCTGGTTTGTGTTTGTCCCATGATGATCCTAGTGTCTTGGTGTCCGTTCATTTCTGAACTTAGATTTGTATGCAGACGATGAGTTACAAGAAGAGTGAAACGGTTATGGACTACAGCACGATCGACGAAATGGTTATGGACTACAGCACGACAAACGAAACGGTTATGGACTACAGCACGACGAACGAAACGGTTATGGACTACCGCACGACGAACGAAACGGTTATGGACTACAGCACGACAAACGAAACGGTTATGGACTACCGCACGACGAACGAAACGGTTATGGACTACAGCACGACAAACGAAACGGTTATGGACTACAGCACGACAAACGAAACGGTTATGGACTACAGCACGAAGAACGTAACGATGATGGACAGCAAAATACTTAAGGATTCGATCTTTTCCCTGCATCGTCACTGCGCCAAAGCGGAGGAGTGCGTGGAACACTGTGACTGGTATTGGGTCAAAGACCAAGAGATCATGTCATGCGTGTCGTGCATGAACAGCACCACTTTCGGACATGAAGGTAAACTGATCGCAGAGATGGTCTGTAACTACGAGTCCGCAATCTAATGACCCAGTAAACAACGACCCAGGAACTCCGTGAACTGCCCAGCCAACCATGGAACCGAATGTGAGACCGGCTGACAAAAGATGACGAAAAGAACCACCCTCAATACTTCGACCTGTACGCAGCTTTTCTTCTACTCCTTCGACCAATTCAAACTTTATTTTTGATTGCTAGCCTAGTTAAAATTGTTTCTTTTCATTAAAAAGCTCAAGTCACTCGTAAGCTATGGCGAGTAAATTTATGAGTAATATAATTGTAGTTTAAATAATATATATTCGAGTTTATTGACAAGCTCACTGACAAACCGCAGTAAGTAACATTGAAACATATGACGGTACAATTATCAAGATCTTATAGAACACACGTCTTGACAGCCTGTTAGGCGCACGTCCATTTTGCAGTTGCTTTCTGCTCCCTAGGGAGTGGGAGGTTGAGTCGTCCTATAGAAAGCTTGCGCGTCTTTCGAATTCGCAAGTTCTTCGGACAAAAATGTTACCATTCATCAGTCCCTCTTCACGCTAACCACATCTAAAAGGTATGGGCTCTGTTGTCCGAGATCGTATTAGGAAGTTCAAGTAAGCCTAAATACAATAATTATCTCTTTTCAAAATAACTTCGATCCCCAACTGATACAGTTCGCGAAATCAATAAGCAGCACAAAAACCGTATTACCGGCAGATGCCGAAGCTGCATTGAAATCACATCCATTGGATGTCGAATTCCGCAGGACAGAAAATTGCAAATTCACGAGTTGTGACAATGACCCTGTACGACACATTTATATCTGATTAAAATATGTGCAGAGTTGTATAGTTATACTGTGCTAAGCCTAAGATGCATTGATTGTATAGATAGGTGATTTAGTTAAATGAATAAATTAAACTTGCCAGCATCTAAAACCAGCATCGTAAGGTGTAAAATACATATTTTAATTATTCGATGTAAAAGAGGGAATCATTCCTGAATAATTATAATTTTAACGGTTGGCGAAAGATCGTCTGCTCGAATGACTACCAAACGCCCTTCTTAGAGCAGAACGCTGTAACGATTATCAGTTGGAGTTTTTACTGGGTGGCGATGGGTCGTCACTTGTGAACAGTTCAAATTCGTCCACTTCTGGCTGATTCGACAAAGAGTTAATGAGCAGTTAGCTATATAACTGTAACTATAACTAAAATAAAATCTGTAAGGAGAATCACACTGTATGAAGGTACAATTATCAGGATATTATGAAATATACGTCGTGGCAGCCTGTTAGGCGCTCACTCAATTTACAGTTGTCCTCTGCCCCTAGGGACTGGAAGGCTGAGTCGACTTATTTGGAGCTTACGGGTATCGAACAGCGTCTTCAAGATCTTTTAGTTCATTGCGCAAGAGTGTTACCAATCATCTATCCTCCTTCCCTCTGACCTTCTTACAATGGGGTAAAAGGTGGGAGTTCTGTTGTCCGAGACCGTATTAGGAAGTACAAGACAATTAGTCAAGGAAGTACAATTATTATCTCTCTTCAAAATAACTCCGACCCCAACTGATGCAGTACGCGAAATCAATAATCAACAAAAAACACATTACCTCCCGATGCCGAAGCTGCCGTTAAAATCATATATATTGGAAGGCGAAGAAGCCACCCAATCCCGCAAGACAGAAAACTTCAGATTCACGGGTTGTGGCGCTGTACCTGTACTACACACACATGAATAAAATATGTGTAGTTATATTGTGCTAAGCAGAGGCGTCTACACCATAGAAATCTTGGAGCAAGTGCTCCATCCAAGAAATAGGGGGAAAGATCTGTCAGTGTGTGTGCCACCAGTTTAAAGGGAGGAACGGGGAGGGGGAAAGAGGGGGGGGAAAGGGACGTTGCTCCAATGACTTAGGGGGTGGGGGATTGACGCCTCTGGTGCTAAGCCTAAGATGCATTGGTTGCCTTGATAGATGATTTAGTTAAACGAATAAATTAATTAGGCCTACCAGCATCTAAAACCAGGATCAGTAGGTGCAAAATACATAATATTATTATTCGATGTAAAACAGGGAACCATGACTGAATAATTTAAATTCTAACGGCTGGTGAAAGGTCGTCTGCTCGAATTACTACCGAATACTTGAGCAGAACGCTGTATCGATTATCAGTTGGAGTTTTGACTGGGTGGCGTTGGGTCGTAACTTGTGAACAGTTCAAATTTGTCCGCTCCTGATCGATTCAACACAGAGTTAATGCGAAGTTGATCGGTTTAGTTCGCAGATTAGAGCCGAACGAAGTCTGTTGAAGTTTAGATATGTTCCAACTGTTGTGTTGCATCGGTCTAGCGAGTAAATGGTGTCTGCAGCGTGTAAAAGTTTCAATGAAAGTTGTACGAGTAGTGTTCTACTCATAAGAAGCAACAGTGCGAAAGCGAGCTGAGTTTATTGTTGATGAAGACGGTGATCTACGGACATGGGTTTCGCATGAATTTTTTTAGAGGGCGCAAAATGTTTTCTTGGGTGGGGGAATGCGCTTTTGCATAGAAAAAACATTTGCAAAGAAAAACAATTAAAATAAATAATGACCAAGGACGTTGCCTAAATAATTCAGTGTTTTTTTCTGATAGTAATTAGTGTTGGGACTCTTGTAGTAATCATAATAATCAAAAGATTTTGTTTTTGTAAAATATTTGCAATTTGTTTTAAATATTTGTAAAATCCCGGGGGTGCAAGTGCGCCCATTGCGCTCCCCTCCGGACGCCCATGTCTACGGATGGAGTTGAGAGTTTATAAGAAGTAAATGTCGAACTTTTAACCGAAAGAACATTGAAATATCGGAGAGATTCGATCGATCAATGATAGGCAAAGATCTACAAGACACAGACGGCGAAGAAGTAATCATGAATTGTAGGATTGTACAATGACATGACCGATATATTTTATTCTTATGATTATATTAATTCAAACTGAAAGAAACTGATTGACTTTTATGCCAAGCTATTACATCCGACTGCTAAATTAAATGCTGAAGATGGGTTTGTGAAAGGATTTATTGTTGGCTCTCGCAGTGGTAGCTGAGGAGGTAAGATAGAGAGGTACATGGTAAGAAAAATTGCACAGATCTACGCGAACAAACTTTATCGTTTTCCTCTTTCTGTCTGTTTCTCCGGAAATTACAGGAAGAATGGAAAACATGAAACAGCGGATCATTTCACCGAGAAATTGAATTAGAAATGGATTTCTCAGTTAAGTACATGATGGCGATGCCGTCGAAAGAAACAAGCTATCTTCAGAAGGGACCAGGGTATTGGCTCTGTGGCGTCGAGGCAGAAGCTCACACAACTTTTTGGCTGACGCTTTGTATTGGATGCTTGCAATAGGTGTTATATTGACTTACTATATCATAGACGCTTTCATTTCCTCAATATCTAGTATTTAATAAGAAAACTTTTTCAGGGGTTGTAAAAATTACAGAAATGACAAACTAATTTTCATAGATAATATCGGATAGAATGTATGACTTAATTAAGGTTGAAATTGGCTGAGGTTGGGTCACACAACTTTAAACACTTCCCTGGCCACAGTGCGCGCTACGCTTTCGAGTGCGATGCAATAATTTCTGCTTATCGACTGTTAATCATTCGATCATAAATTTTTATGCGATTCCACTTCGTGAACCTCGTGAGAACCTTCGTGCCCTCTTCAAAAATCAATTTCTAGTTATTTTTACCAGCCGTATTCACTTATAAAGTATTTTGAGGTCATTAATAATAAAATATGGTTTCTCAGGCTTTTAATTAACAATTTATACGAGTCGTAAACAGTTCTTACTTGAAATCGATCAGTGGCAGAAGACTCGTGCAGAGCAGTAACAGATGTCGAAACTGCGATTAAATTCATCGGAAGTCGAAGAAGCCGCTGGGTTCAAGCATCTGAATGTTCCGACACTTACGCGTTCAACTGATCTGTGGGACAGGTGCTCCGACCAGTCTGCAGAAGAAGATTCATGATTCGAAAATAAAACAGTATTTCATCTCTCCTTTCCTCCCTCTCTGCCTCCCTACCTCCAATCATCGCTGCCTGCAGTGAATGTATTTAAAGGAATTGGCCACCAGTTGTCTGTCTGTGTCGTCCGTGTTGCCGAGAACGAAGTCGAAGTCGCTGAGCAGAGATTGGAATCAACCAACGACGAAGGCAAGTAACGACATCTGTTGAAGAAGTTCACTTCAGATGCATTCTGCTTTCACTCGAGACTCCTTTAGTCTCTGTTGGGTGTGTGCGATTTTCAAGTGACTAATGTTCTGGATAGTCAAAGAAATGTCGATGGTTCAGGGCGGGGTGTTTCTGCTCCACTTGATCCCACTATAGATTTCAGCTACAAAATGACAACGACTGCAGAATGTTGTCCACTTGATTTCTGTCATATATCGAGAGTAAGAAAATTAAGTCGCTTTTCGAAGCAATTGGTTGGTGTATGTTGTCTGTGATCGGTTATCTGTTTCTTTTCAGTTGCCTGTCGAAGTCCTCTCAAAGTTTTCCTAAGCCCAGCCAGTTGCCTTGACAACCATCATGTGGCGTTATTTCCTGCCGATGGCGTTGGCATTAGTTGCCATAGCAACCAGCGAAATGATGCCAGACACAGATACTTGTTTCTTGTTATGTGATCATATAAAAATTCCTGGTCCAGAGCCAGAATTCAGGCTCTATCCGTGCAAGGAAAATCAGGTAAGATGTAGTTTTGACACGAGTCGCTATGAGGTAGTTGAAGATCCAATTTTCCTGTTACGTATATATACAGGGGAAATGGATGAGTGTCTGCAAGGGAGTGGACGGAAGGTAGAGGTCGATGGCCCTCCAACTAATATACCGTCCGTTTGTTCTTCTACCCAGGAGGACACTCGAAAGACAGCAATGTAAATCTTTTCATAAAAACGTTCAATTTTGTCCTTTTCTGGTTGCGGTCGTTCAAAATGAGGAAGAAAACACAGGACACATTCATTAAAGTTTACGTTTTTCTTTTTCATATTTTGGAAATGTTTTACTTCGTAGCCGTTAACAGGCATTCTTATTTAAATGTCAAGTTTCTTTACCAAAAATGTAGGTCATAGATTACTGTTTGAAATCAGCATTTGCGTTGTAGTCAATGAGCTTCCTTATAAGAATTCAACAAAAATGCCTATGCAAATATGCCGAATAGCCAAAAAGGACTTCATACTCAGGATGTATTTCCCACAATAATCCAGAATAAAGATGATTATAATAGGTTCAAATGAGAATACCCTGGGCTACACTTATGTTCCAATCTTTGGGATTGGCTGTGTGTCATCTTCTTTCAATCTTTGACACCCAGTGTCATGTTTGGAAAAGGCCAAGCATTAGGTTCTGGTTTGTGCTTGTATTATGGTAATCCGAACCTTGTCTCGATGTCGGTTTTTTCTCAATCAATCAATCAATCAATCAATCAATCAATCAATCAATCAATCAATCAATCAATCAGTCAGTCAGTCAGTCAGTCAGTCAGTCAGTCAGTCAGTCAGTCAGTCAGTCAGTCAGTCAGTCAGTCAGCCAGCCAGCCAGTCAGTCAGTAAGTCAGTCAAACAATCAATCAATCGATCAATCAATCAATCAATCAATCAATCAATCAATCAGTCAGTCAGTCAGCCAGCCAGCCAGCCAGCCAGCCAGCCAGTCAGTCAGTAAGTCAGTCAAACAATCAATCAATCAATCAATCAATCAATCAATCAATCAATCAATCAATCAATCAATCAATCAATCAATCAATCAATCAATCAATCAATCAATCAATCAATCAATCAATCAATCAATCAGTCAGTCAGTCAGTCAGTCAGTCAGCCAGCCAGCCAGTCAGTCAGTAAGTCAGTCAAACAATCAATCAATCGATCAATCAGTCAGTCAGTCAGTCAGTCAGTCAGTCAGTCAGTCAGTCAGTAAGTCAGTCAGTCAGTAAGTAAGTCAGTCAGTCAGTCAGTCAGTCAGTCAGTAAGTCAGTCAGTCAGTCAATTAATCAATCATTCAATCATTGTTAACCAATGTAAACAATGTTAACAAATAAACAGTTTTCTCCGTTAGCGTAACAAGTAAGTAAGTAAGTATGTTCTTGACAGTGAGGCCCTGAAGGGATAAAAATCCTGCTAAGTTAGGGTCACCTATTTATCAAACAACAACTACATATAGAGTCGGTAGTGAGTATAATTATTGGTTGGTGTTGCTTTCTATACACTGTGTCCCGATGAAAAGTGGACCCCCAGAAGAAGTGTCATAACTCGGTCAAAACGTTTAGCATTTGCCTGAAATTTTATAAACTACAACACTTGCCATATTACCACCAAATCGTAACGCCGTTTGGAAATGTTGGTGAGTTTGTCAAGTTTATGAACGTTTGAGATGCAGTACTGAAAAGGGGAAATTTCCAACATCCAAATTTTTGACAAACGTTTAGGGGTCTACTTTTCATCGGGCGGCTACTTCACATTCAACAAGACAGTGCCCCTGCGCACCGAGCACGTGAGACCATTGCTCTGCTGTCCCGGGAGACACCCGACTTCATATCCCCGCAGCTGTGGCCGCCCAGCAGTCCAGACCTCAATCCAGTTGACTGTCAAATCTGGAGTGTATTGGAAGAGCGCGTTTATCGTACCCGCATTCGTGACGTTGATCACCTGAGTTTGATTGAAGAGTGGCAGCTGTTTGACCACGTGATCATAGACCGGGTCATCAAACAGTGGAGTCCACGTCTACGGTCGTGTGTCCGTGAACAAGGAGGACATTTTGAACACCTGCTCTAGCTGAACTTCACTTCCTTAATATGGCTCTTGTATGTTGGAAATTTCCCCTTTTCAGTACCGCATCTCAAACATTCATAAACTTTACAAACTTACTAACATTTCCAAACGGCGTTAGGATTGGGTGATAATATGGCTGCTGTTATTGTTTTTAAAATTTCAGGCAAATCCGAAAGGTTTTGACCGAGTTATGATACTTCTTCTTGGTGTCCACTTTTCATCGGGACACAGTGTAGATGGAGTTTTTTCTTTGTGACATTCGCCCTAAACTGATGGTTAACTGTAGTTTAGTTGATAGCTTAACTTGCAGCTTAAGTAATAAGACAAGTCAGTGCACAGTGGTTATTTGTTTAGTAAATTACTTGTTACTTATTTCTGAACTTAGGTATGCATGCAGACAGCGAATTACACGACGGACATACTTTCGTTCGACAACAAAAAAGAAAAGAATTCGGTCGTTTTCCTGCATCGTTACTGCGCCAAAGCGGAGGAGTGCAAGGAACACTGTCGATTGGTCAAAGACACAGAAATCATGTCATGCGTCTCGTGCATGAACAGCACGGCTTTCGGACACGAAGGTAAACTGATAGCAAAGATGATGTGTCATTGGGGCAGTGGAATAATGGATCTGTAGGACCTACAACGACCAAGAAACTCCGTCAACTGCTGAGCCGACCATGGAACCGAATGTGAGACCATTTAACTAAAGAGAAAGAAAAGAACCACCCTCACTACTTCGATCTGTGCGAAACTTTTGTTCTATTCCTACGACCAATTTTAACTCTATTTTCAAGTAGAATTGTTTCTGTTCATTAGAAAAAAAACTCAAGTCACTCATTGGCTATGGCGAGTAATTTCTTTGTAGTTTAATTGTAGTTATAATAGTATATATTCGTGTTTCTTGAGAAGCTCACTGACAAACCACAGTAAGTGGCATTGAAGCATATGACGGTACAATTATCAAGATCTCATAAAATACACGCCTTGGCAGCCTGTTGGGCGCTCACTCAATTTATAGTTGTCCTCTGCGCCTAGGGATTGAAAGGCTGAGTCGACTTATTTGGAGCTTACGGGTATCGAACGGCATCTTCAAGATCTTTTAGTTCATTGCGCAAGAGTGTTACCAATCATCTATCCTCCTTCCCTCTGACCTTCTTACAATGGGGTAAAAGGTGGGAGTTCTGTTGTCCGAGACCGTATTAGGAAGTACAAGACAATTAGTCAAGGAAGTACAATTATTATCTCTTTCAAAATAACTCCGACCTCCAACTGATGCAGTACGCCAAATCAATAATCAACAAAAACACATATCACCGGCAGATGGAGAAGCTGCCGTTAAAATCACATCTATTGTAAGTCGAAGAAGCCACAGAATTCCGCAGGATAGAACCATGCAAATTCACGGGTTGTGGCGATATCCCTGTACTACACATTTATGTAATATATATGAATAAAATATGTGAAGTCATATTGTGCTAAGCCTAAGATGCATTGGTTGCCTTGATAGATGATTTAGTTAAACGAATAAATTAATTAGGCCTACCAGCATCAAAAACCAGGATCAGTAGGTGCAAAATACATAATATTATTATTCGATGTAAAACAGGGAACCATGACTGAATAATTTAAATTTTAACGGCTGGTGAAAGGTCGTCTGCTCGAATTACTACCGAATACTTGAGCAGAACGCTGTATCGATTATCAGTTGGAGTTTTGACTGGGTGGCGTTGGGTCGTAACTTGTGAACAGTTCAAATTTGTCCGCTCCTGATCGATTCCACACAGAGTTAATGCGAAGTTGATCGGTTTAGTTCGCAGATTTGAGCGGAACAAAAAAGTACCTCAGTCTGTCGAAGTTAGATATGTTCGAACTGTTGTGTTGCATCGGTCTAGCAATAAAATGGTGTCTGGAAAAAACAATTAAAATAAATAATGACCAAGGACTTTAGGCCTACCTGTATAATTCAGTGTTTGTTCCGGGACTCTTGTAATAATCATAATGATCAAACGATTTTATTTTTGTAAAATATTTGTAAACTCCAGTGGGGCGCAACTTTTTAAAAATATTTGTAAAATCCAGGAGGGCGCAAATGCGCCCCATTGCGCCTCCCTCCGGACGCTCATGTCTACGGATGGAGTTAAGAGTTTATAAGAAGTAAATGTTGTCGAACTCTTAACCGAAAGAACATTGAAATATGGGAGAGATTCGATCGATCAAGGATAGGCAAAGATCTACAAGACACAGACGGCGAAGAAGTAATCATGGATTATATGATTGTACAACGACATTACCGGTATTTTTTATTCTTATAATTATATTAATTCAAACTGAAAGAAACTGATTGACTTTTATGGCAAAGCTATTACTTCCTATGGCTAATGCTGACGACGTGGGCTGTTGATTAAAAGTCGAGAACCGCTGCTCTATACGGACTTAATCTGATCTATGTGTCACGTGCTCTCAGCAGTTTGACGAGGATCATTCATGAGCTCAATTGAAACACCAAAGCAGCTTTCCCTGCCTCACTTCCTCCCTCCCTCCCTGTCTCCCTTTCTCCCTCCCCTCATCGCTGTCTAGAGTTTTTAAAGGAAATAGCCGAGAAAGACGAAGACAATTAGCGAAATTTTGCTGAAGTTCACTTCAGCTGTCTTCTGCTTTCACACGAGACTCTTTACATCTCTATGGGGTGTGCTATAGTTTCTTGGATAGAGCTCTGGGTTGTCTAAGACAGGTATGGGGTTCAGAGCGAGACTTCTGTCCCTCTAGCGCCTCCTATCGAACTCGGCTACAGAATGAATACAACGACTGCACATTTTCTGTGTAAGACAGATTGCTGTCCAGTCGCCCTCAGTCATCTATCGATATTAAGAAAATCAAGTCGATTTGCAACCAATTGGTTGATGCATGTGATTCGGTTGTCCGTCTCTTATCAGCTGTCGAGGTCCTCTCAAAGTTGATATACAATGCCAAGTAGTCAACCACCTGTTGTCATGACAGCCATCATGCGGCGCCATTTCCTGCGGTTTTCGCTGGGATGGCATTATGGGCCATAGCGACCAGGTTACAGGTGAGTTGAGATGCATTTTGCTATGTGAGCAAGTGAAGCTGCGTGATCCTAACAACTCACCGTACAGCGTTATTAATTGGAAAAGTAGTCAGATAAGTAGTAGTCGCAAGACCATTTTGTTGGGGGAGGGCGAGGGTAGAGAGAGATACAATAGCCTCCTACATTTACAGGGAAGTGGATGAGGACCTCATGAGGTTCTAGAAGGAAATGAACGGAAGATTTGTGCCTCAGACACAAGTTCTAGCGGTCGATTGCCTTAAGTAATGCGTTTCCATACCAAGAGCCACATTTCAAATACAGCAATTAATTCATTTTTATTCAACCGGCGAATTCATTCAGAGGTGGAATTCATTTTATGAAAACGGAAAATTTGTCCAGAGGTGGATTTAATTTTAGTCAACTTTCGAATTCACCAAAAGGTGCAGGGCCCATGATCCATAGCGCCGATGCTCACACAAGTTTTGACTATATGGCGCAGAGGCAGAAGTATGCTCACATAACCTTTTGACTGACGCTTTGTATTGGATGCTTGCTAAAGTAGTTAAATTGATTAGGCCCTATTGTGCTACAGGCGCCTTTCATTTCATCAATATCTAGTTTTTAATAAACTTTTCCAGCGTTTGTAAAAGAAGTGATGGAAAAAACAGTTCTCACAGATTATATCGTTTAGAATATACAATTTTATCCACCTTAAGTCTGTATTTATCTGAGGTTGACTCACACACAGAGGCGCGTTTACGCATAGGCGCAGAAGGTGCGCGCCTAGGGCCCCAAATCTCGGAGGGTCCCCACACGAAAAAGATATAGGCTTTTTCAATTATAAAACCTAATATTTGAATTTTGAATTATTTTAAATATAACCAATTTTAATTTTTTACAGTTTAGCATCCACATAAAAGTGTATTATTGTAATTGATAACTGTTTTGTTTATTTGGGCTAATAATTCATTTTTTTTACAATTGTGCAAAATAACATAAAAATTGTTAGCAACAAGCCGCAACGGCCGTCTGCTGCAGTTGATGTTTTGAAAGTCTGGTGATTCCGTAATTGTAAGTGTTTAAACGTAATTAAAATTTTTATTAGTATTGTAAACCACTGAAACCAGTAATAATGTGGATGTCAGACCAAAAGGTTTGAACGAAGTCAAATAATGATAGCTGTCTTAGTTAATTAGCCTTTTAATCGACGGGTGGCGCGTTATAGCTGTTCGATTATAATTATAATAACAGGTGCTGTATTTTATTTTTGCAATTTTAACACTTAAATTTATTAATTAAAAAAATAAGAACACACCATCCTGTCCAATTATTAGTGCCTAAAGATAGGGCGCCTCTTAATTAATTTAATTGGCAATTCTATCTATTCTAGAACCTGTATTTGCTAAGATGCTAGTGGCCCAGTATATAAGTGTGGAGGCCAGAATATATTTCACATGCCAATTTATAATATGCCGAACTAATTTCTGTCGACGTCAACAGCCTTTGTTGCTATAAGATGTCGTTAAACTGGGGATCCATCCATCCATAGCATGCAGACAGATGAATATACCCTGCCTCACGCTGCATTGGTAATAACGTAGAATGGCAGCGCTGAAAGTAGACAAGGTAGTGACTCGGTTGGCTCCAGACGGGAAGTGGGCTGGAGTCAAAACCCGCCCAGCGCAATAGGATTAGCGTCCGGGCGCCGATCGCCACAATAATAATTGAAATTTTTACAATGATAAATATTGATTAAAAATCTGGCGCAATGAAACGTTGCTATGATTCTAGAGCTGAAATAAATGAGGAAAAACTCCCTTGATGCCTTTGCAAGTCGTTGACATGTGGCTGACCAAAATGTACTTTCAAGCCATCGCTATTAATCTCTTTAGCATGACACATAAACCTATGCATTTCCAGACCAGGTTGGGCAAAGTATAGTTGAGATCCAAGGTAGACGTGGGTGCTAGATCACACTTAGCACTTAGCAGTAAACACTCTTTATTTAGAGGGTGGCGCTACAGAGATAGAAAACGCTGGGCAATATTGATCCATTCCTGTAGCATTACCATCGCAAAGCGACGACGGCGACATGGCGTGCCATGACATAGTAAGTAGGGCCTACACTTTTAAAACTTTAAAACATGAAGGCTTTTCGCCTACTGAATAGACGTAATTAAACTATTGGAATCTAATCGATTACTTAGTTCATCACCGTTGCATGTTGTGAAGTCGACGTCCACGGACCTTGGCAGCCACTGCATCGCCCCTACTCTGGTAGTGCCGGTCCCAACTCTTAGCACCACAAGATGTCGTTAGAATCTAGGGAACAACAGAAAATATATTCAGTTAAGACACCTTTAACACTATATACAGGTAAATTTCGTTCTAATTACGGAAATTTCGATTATTACTTTGGTCCGATTACTAACGACGTAACTAGACCACTGCTTTATTCTCCGAAGCCTGAATAAAGTGGGAGGGCGACGCTAAACATTGTTTGTTACAGAACAGCGACATAAAGCAGAAAATACATGCATCGAACACAGGAAAGAGTTGGGACTCAAGATGAAAATAGAGATTATTGGATCGCTACAGGTAACTGTGGACTAACAGAGTATTTATTCGTGAAAAAGAGTCGAAGACGGGTTTGTGAAAGCATTTATTGTTGGCAATCGCAGTGGTAGCTGAGGAAGTAAGATTGAGAAGTACGTGGTTCAGGAAATGGCAAAGATCCATGCTCTGGGACTACCGACTTTATCGTTTTCCTCTGTCCGTTTCTCCGAAAATGACTGGAGGAATGGGAAACATTAAAGTGCTGACCATTTTACCGAGAAATTGAAGCAGAAATGGATTTCTCAGTTAATTACGAGATGGGGATGCCGTCGAAATAAACAAGCTATCTTCAGCAGGGACCAGGGAGCCATGGCGACAAAGGCGCCGATGTTCAGACAAGTTTTGGCTTCGAGACTCCGACTCAGAAGCATGCTCACACAACGTTTTGGCTGGCGCTTTGTATTTGATGCTTGCTAAAGTAGTTATATTGACCTATTGAGGCATAGACGCTTTCATTTCATCAATATCTAGTATTTAATAAACTTTTCCAGTGGTTGTAAAAACTACTGAAATGACAAAATAATTTTCATAGATTATATCGGATAGAGGGTATAATTGTATTTGGCTGAGGTTGGCTCAAACAACTATTAGACACTTCCCTGGCCACGCTTTCGAGTGCGATTGCGTCGTTCAAGACGATGATAGTGTTTATGGGATTCTACTTCGTGAACTGCAGTGCCCTCGTGCAAATAAATTTCTAGCTATTTTTACCAGCCGTATACAGTTATAAGGCATTTTAATTAAGGTCATTTATAATAAAATATAATTTCTCAAGATTTAAATAACAATTTATACCAGTCGTAAACAGTCTACGTGAAATCGATCAGTGGCAGCAACAGACGTCGAAACTGCGATTAAAATAAGATCCATTGGAAGTCGAAGAAGTCGTTGGGTTCAAACACCTGGACATAAAAAAACTCACGGGTTCAACTGATTTATGGGAAGAGAGTTCAGAACAGTCTCCATAAGAAGATTCATGAGCTGAATCGAACAGCGAGCATGCAGCCTTCCCTCTCTCCCTGCCTCCCTCCATGCCTCTCTCCCTCCTATAATCGCCGCCTGGAGTGAATGTATTTAAAGGAAGTGGCCACCAATTGTCTGTCTGTGTCTCCTTTGTTGTCGAGAACGAAGTCGAAGTCGGTGAGCAGAGATTGGAATCAACCAACGACGAAGGCAAGTAGCGACATCTGTTTAAGTTCACTTCAGATGCATTCTGCTTTCACATGAGACTCCTTAAATCTCTGCGGAGTGTACAGTAATCAAATGGCTAGCGTTCAGGATAGTCAAAGAAATGTCGAGGGCTCAGGACAACGGTTTTCTGCCCCACTTGATCCTCCTATAGATTTCCGCTACAAAATGACTACAACAGCTGCAGACTTTCGTCATATATCGAGATAACCAGAAAATCAAGTCGCTTTTTCAAACAATTGGTTGGTACATATTATCTTTTCATTCGGTTGACTGTTTCTTTTCAGTAGCCTGTCGAAGTCCTCTCGAAGTTTTCCTCAGCCGAGCCAGTTGCCTTGACAACCGTCATGTGGCGTTATTTCCTGCCGACGGCGTTGGCATTCGTTGCCATAGCAACCTGCGAAGGTGTTGGGAGCGATTATATACAGAACGACGGTTATGACAGGTGCACTGTACATTGTGACAGAACTAAATTTCCTGGTCCAGAGATGCTAAACAGCTTTATTGAGTGCGCTTACCTACAGGTAGGAAGCAGTTGTGATATGAGTTGCTATGTGGTTGGGGGAGATCCAATTTTACCCCTCTATATATAAACAGGAAATATATGAGTGTCTGGACGGAGGTTAGAGGTCAATTCCCCTCCAAGTGATACACCGTCCGTTCGTTTCCCTTCCCCCGGACGACATTCGAAATACAGCAATGAAAATTCTATCATGAAGACGGGAAATTAGTCGTTGGCTGATTGCGGTCATTCAAAATGAGGAAGGAAACAAAGACACTTTAATGCCAATTTTAGAGTTTGCTCTTTCGTAGTTATTTTGGAAATGTAGTTTCATTGCGTAACCGTGAACAGGAATTCTTAAACAGTGAAGTTTTTTAAAGTAAATCTTGGGTCATGGATTACGGTTTGATATTAGCATTCACGTTGTTTCCAATGAACTTCTTTGTAAGAATTCGACAAAAATGTATATCCAAGTGTGCCAAACAAGCCAAAGATATACAAAGTGAGGATGTATTTCCCATAATGATCCGTATTCTTCTCTTTAAGTTCTCTGCCCTTCGGCAGGTTTCCACTTCCAGTGACGCCATTCCTCTCTTCGCTGTGCTCTTCTCTTCAGTCCGCTGTATCCTTCGGTCATCATCCATCCCAGCACCATCTGTCGCGGTCTTCCTCTCCTTCTTCTTCCCTCCAGTCCATATTAAGATGTTATAATTTGGTCAAGTAAGATAATCTTAGGTTATAATAGGCCTACTTATACTTGGGATTGGCTAAGTGTCATCTTCTTGCAATATGTGACACACAATTTCAGGTGTTGCAAAGGCCAACGATTGTCCTGGTTTGTGTTTGTACCATGATGATCCTAACCGTGTCTTTGTGTCCGTTCATTTCTGAACTTAGATTTGTATGCAGACGATGAATTACACGAAGGACAAAACGATTATGGACAGCGAAAGACGAAAGATATCGATCCTTTCCCTGGATCGTCACTGCGCCAAAGCGGAGGACTGCGTGGAACATTGTGAAAGGGAAATGGTCAACGGCAAAGAGATCATGTCATGCGTGTCGTGCATGAAGAGCACCACATTCGGAGACGAAGGTACACTGATCGCAGAGATGGTCTGTACCTACGTGAACGTGGTCGGAAACTAATGACCCGGTGAACAACGACCCAGAAACTGGTCATCCAACCATACAACCGAATGTGAGACTGGCTGACAAAAGATGACGAAAAGAGTCACCCTCACTACTTCGATCTGTGTGCCACTTTTCTTCTACTCCTACGACCAATTTTAACTTTAGTTTCGATTGCTAAACTTTGTTGAATTGTTTGAATTCATTAGAAAAACCCCATGTCACTCATTGGCTTTGACGAATAAATTTCTGAGTAGCTAATTTTAGTTTAAATAATATATATGCGTGTTCCTTGACAATCTCACTGACAAACCGCAGTAAGTAACACCGAAACACCTGACCATGCAATTATCAAGATCTTATAGAACACACGTCTTGTTAGCCTGTTAGCCACCCGATTATTTTACAGCTGCCCCCTGCCACCTACAGAGTTTAAGGTTGAGTCGATCTATAGAAAGCTTTCGGGTGTCGAACCACATTTTTAAGGTCATAAGTTATTCGAGCAAGACTGTTACCATTCATCTATCCCCTTTCGCGCCAGCCTTCTTACAATAGGGTAAAACGTATGGGCTCTGTTGCCCGTTACCCTATTAGGAAGTACAAGATAATTGGTCAAGTAAGTAGGCCTACAATAATTATCTCTTTTCTAAATATCTTCGACCCCAACTGATACAGTACGCGAAATCAATAAACAGCATAAAAACCGTATTACCGGTAGATACCGAAGCTGCCGTTAAAATCACATCTATTGGAAGTCGAAGAAGCCACTGAATTCCGCAGGACAGAAAAATGCAAATTCCCGGGTTGTGACGATGTCCTCTACTACACATTTATATCGTATTAAAATATGTGTAGAGTTGGATATTGATATTGTGCCAAGCCTCAGAAGCATTGGTTGTATAGATAGGTGATTTAGTTAAATGAATAAATTAATTACCAGCATCTAATACCACCAGCATCGTAAGGTGCAAAATACATACTAAAATTCGATGTAAAACAGGGAACTATGACTTAATAATTCAAATTTTAACGGCTGGCGAAAGATCGTCTGCTCGAATGACTGCAGAATGTTCTTACTAGAGCACAACGCTGTATCGATTATCAGTTGGAGTTTTGATTGGGTGGCGATGGGTGGTCACATGTGACATGTGAACAGTTCTAATTCGTCCACTTCTGGCCGATTCAACCAAGAGTTATTGGGCAGTTGATCAGTTTAGTTCATAGATTTGGGCGAAACGAAAAAGTAACTAAGTCTGTGGACGTTTAGAAATGTTTGAACTGTCGGGTTGCATCGGTCTAGCCACAAACTGTGTCTGGAGCGAGTGTGAAACCTTCAATGAAAGTTGGGCTGGTTAAAAGTTTTCTGGTTACAAGAAGCAACAGTGCGGAGGGGAGCTGAGTTTATTTGTTGATGAAGACGATGATCTACGAAGGTACGTTAGACTCAACGAGAAGTAAATGTTGTCGAAAATATTGAAGTGTCGTTGAGATTCGATTGAGGATGGGCAAACAGCTACAAGACACAGATGGGGAAGAGGCAATCTGATCTATGTGGCACGTGCCGTCAGCAGGTTGGAGAGGAACATTCATGAGCTCAATTGAACCACAAGCAGCTTTCTCTGACTCCCTGCCTCCCTCCCTGCCTCATTCTTTCCCATAATCGCTATCTAGAGCTATTAAAGGAAGCACCGAGAAAGACGAGGGCAA
The DNA here is from genome assembly GCA_963556255.1 of Allolobophora icterica. Classification (NCBI taxonomy): domain Eukaryota; kingdom Metazoa; phylum Annelida; class Clitellata; order Crassiclitellata; family Lumbricidae; genus Allolobophora; species Allolobophora icterica. The sequence goes on from OY744612.1 coordinate 52,383,751, forward strand.
GTAGCGACATCTGTTGAAGTTCACTTCAGCTGTCTTCTGCTTTCACACGAGACTTTTTAAATCTCTGTGAGGTGTGCTATAGTTTCGTGGATAGTTCTGGATTGTCAAAGAAAGGTCGAGGGTTCAGAGCGGAGATTTCTGTCCCTCTAGCGCCCCTATCGAAATCAGCTACAGAATGAGTACAACGACTGCACATTGTCAGTGTAAGACAGATTGCTGGCCACTCGCCCTATGTCATCTATCGGGATTAAAAAATCAAATTCTTTTTCAACCAATTGGTTGGTGCATATGTTTCAGTTGTCCGTCTCTTATCAGCTGTCGAGGTCCTCTCAAAGTTGATATACAATGCCAAGTAGTCAACCACTTGTTGTCATGACAGCCATCATGCGGAGCCATTTCCTGCGGTTGGCGCTGGGATGGCATTATGGGCCATAGCGACCAGCCAGATGGTATACAGGCGAGGAGAGATGCATTTAGGTGTGTGGCCAAGTGAAGCCGCCAGAAACTAACAACTCACCGTACAGCATCATTCAGTCCAAAAATAGTCATAAGTAGTAGTCGCAAGACTATTTGTGGGGGGGGGGTGGTGAGGGGAAAAAAAGGGTACAATACCCTCCTACATTTACAGAGGAAGTGGATAAGTTTCTAGAGGGAAGTGAACGATAGATTTGTTTCTCAGACACAAGTTCTAGCGGTCGATAGTCTTAAGTAATACGTTTCCATAAACCAGAGCCACATTTCAAACACAGCTGTGAATTCACTTTTATTTAATTGGCGATTTCATCCAAAGGTGGAATTCATTTTATCAAAACGGAAAATTCATTCAGAGGTGGAATTCATTTTATCAAAACGGAAAATATGTCCAGAGGTGGAATTCATTTTAGTCAACTTTCGAATTCACTCAAAGATGCAGGGACCCGGGATCCATGGCGCCGATGCTAACAGAAGTTTTGGTTCTGTGGCCCCGAGGCAGCAGTATGCTCACACAACTCTTTGGCTGACGCTTTGTATTGGATGCTTGCTAAAGTAGCTATATTGACTTATTTCGCTACAGGCGCCTTTCATTTCATCAATATACATGAATAGTGTCTAATAAACTGTCCAGGGGTTGTAAAAATGACAGAAAAAACAAAACAATTCTCACAGATTATATCGTTTAGAGAATACAATTTTCTCCACCTTAAGTCTGTATTTGGTTGAGGTTGGCTCACTCGACTTTTAAACATTTCTCTGGCCACTGTGTGTGCTTCACTCACGTGTGCGATGGAGTCGGTCAATTCGATTATAGTGTTTATATGGTGGAAAATATTATGCATGTTATACGAAACAAGTAATTTATGGTCGTCAATAAACTATAATTTCCTACGAAGTTAATTAATTCTATTTGGCAAGGAGTTCCCTCTGGCGAGTCAATCTATACCAGTCGCAAACAGCTTCTACGTAAATTGATCAGTAGCAGAAGAATCCTACAGAGCAGCAACAGACGTCGAAACTGCGATTAAAATCACATCCATTGGAAGTGGAAGAAGTCGTTGGGTTCAAACACCTAAAATACCGAAACTCACCGGTTCAATCGATATGTTCGAAAGTGCTCCGACCAGTCTGAAGAAGAAGGTTCATGAGCTGAATCGAACAGCGAAGCAGCCGTCCCTCTCTCCCTCCTCCTCCGTTGCCTCCCTCCCACCATTACTGCTGAAGTGAATGTTTTTAAAGGAAGTGGCTACCTTACTCTGTCTCTGTAGTCGTTTGATCCGTGACAGGATGCGTTCAGTTAGTTTAGAGATGAATGACAGGTTAGAGGGCTGGAGGAGTTCCGACGGAAGATAGAAGGCGAGTATTTGAGAATCGGTACCCGGTAATGAACTAATGATGAGTAAAACCTCTTTTTAGCCGTAGCCTGAAGGTGATGGTTATTTATTTCAAATTATTTGTGGCAGCTTTTAGGACAGAGAGCAGTTGAGGATCACGGGTGCGTTGTGAGTGCGCTCAAGGCGTCGACGAAAAGATTTTAAGACCTGGAGATAGGGTAGATAATGCCGGGCGAATATGGTGCAAGAAATTAGTAATAACGTTTCGAAAAATATTGGTACCGACTCATTTGATGAAGAAGGGTAATGCAGAAAAAGATAACTTAGTCATGTCAAAGGAGACGCCGAGAGTTAGGAAAGATGATAAGAGCGCAATCCAACTCTACTGGATCTCTGGTTCGATGTCACATGCAGAGTGGGATGCAGGTCGGAAGAAATGAATAGATTGAAGGGGATAGGAATCGAGAAAGGGAGGAGGAGAGAAATAGCGGATTGAAAAGAAGTAGGGAGGAGAGGGATGGACAGAAAGAGAAAGAGAACTAGCGCCCAGATGTTCTGTACAGCAGATGCTAATTTATCTTATACAGAGTGCGATCGATATCTCTTGATTTTAATTTGTTCTAGTTGTCATCAGGTTCTTAACGCTATTTAATTTATTCAAGTCGTACCCAGTTGGGCTTGACCTCCCGAGATTCTGACCTGGCACCGGAACGGAAAAAGAAGCCTGGCTATTGCGGACATGATTTTATATAGCGCCGGTGATTTGGCTTTTGCATTTACAGTTTATCCGTGAAAACGACATGCTACAGAAGAATCCTTATTAGACGGCAGAGGCCGAAGCTGTGGTTAAACACTCATTTATTGGAAGTCTAAGAAGCCATTGAATTCATACCTACGACTGTCGAAGAAACTGCTCGGCAGGAGAGAAATATGCAAATTGACGTGTTTAATCTGATCGATGTGACAAGTGCTCTCAGCAGTTTCCCGAAGAATTATCATAATGATGAATCGAACAGTTTAACAGCCTTCCCTCTTCTCTCCCTCGCTCGCTGCCTCTCTGCCTTCAATCACCGCTGCCTGGAGTTAATACACTTAAAGCAAGTGACCACCAATTGTCTGGTTGTATCGTCTGTGTTGCCGAGAACGAAGTCGAAGTCGCTGAGCAGAGATCGGAATCAACCAACGACGAAGGCAAGTAACGACATCTGTTGAAGTTCACTTCAGATGCATTCTCCTTTCACACGAGACTCCTTAATTCACTCTGGGGTGTGTACAGTAGTGAAGTGGCTAGCGGTTTGGATAGTCAGAGAAAGGTTGAGGGTTCAAGGCGGAGATTTCTGTAACTCTAGCTCCCCTATCGAACTCAGCTACTGAATGAGTAGCCTATAACGACTGTACATTCTGATTGTAAGGCAGACTGTTGTCCACTCGCCTTCAGTCATCTATCGAGATTAAGAAAATCAATTCGATTTGCAACCAATTGGTTGGTGCATGTGATTCGGTATAGTCTGTCTCTTTTCAGCGGACCTGTCAAAGTCGCCATTAAATTATCATGGGTATATACAGTAGTTAAGTGACTAGCATTCTGGATAGTCAAAAAAGGGTCGAACCTCGCCCTGAACAGGGCAGGGTTTTATAAATGTCGATGGTTCAAGGCAGGTTTTTTAGAAATGTCGAGGGTTCCGGGCAGGGTTTTTCTTGTCCACTTGAGCACCCTTCAGATTTCAGCTACAAACAAAATGACGACAACTGCAAAATGTTGGTGAAAGGCAGACTTTTGTCCACCAGCCTTTAGTCGAAAATCGAGATTAAGAAAATTAAGTCACTTTTTCAAACAATTGGTTGGTACATATTATCTTTCGTTTTGGTTGACTGTTTCGTTTCAGTTGCTTGTCGAAGTCCTCTCGAAGTTTTCATAAACCAAAACAGTTGTCTCGTCAACCATCATGTGGCGTTATTTGCTGCCGATGGCGTTGGCATTAGTTGCCATAACAATCAGCGAAATGGTACCAGCCAAAGAACGGTGCTTTTTGGTTTGTGACAGAATGAAAAAGCCTGGACCAAAGACACCACGCAGCCGCTTTCGGTGCGATGACAATGAGGTAGGAAGTAGTGAGACGAGTTTCTATGCGGTTGGGAGAGATCCAATTTTTTATTATATACAAAGGAAATGGATGAATATCTGCAGGGAAGTGGACGGAAGGTAGAGATCGATGACCCTCCAAGTAATACACCGTCCGCTTGTTTCCCTATCCCGGAGGACATTCCAAACACAGCAATGAACATCTTTTCATACGTAGAAATGGCAAATTAGTCCTTGTCTGGTTGAGGTCGCTGAAAATGAGGAAATATACACAGAACACTTTAATGGCAGTTTTAGTGTTTTCTTTTCCATAATTATTTTGGAAATGTCGTTAGCTGTGAAGTTTCATTTAAATAAATCGTAGGTCATAGATTATGGTTTGAAATTAGCATTCACGTGTTTCTCAATGAGCTTTCTAGTAAGAATTCAACAAAAATGCCTATGCAAATACGCAATATAAGCTAAAGATGACTTAATTAAAGATGGCATAATATGTCCAAATAGGATAATCATAGGCTACACTTAGCATATGATCCAATCCTTTTGATGAGTGTCATCTTCTTGCAATCGGTGATACCCTACGTACAGGGGTGGATCCAGAAGGTCTATCAGGGGGGGGGAGGGCCAAAATTTTGTAGTCATCTCCCAAAAAAGTTGATGACCTTTTTTTATTTTTTTATTTTTAGTCATTAACCTTTTTAATGTCTTCAGTCTACATCTACGTTCTGTGTACATTTTACTCATCCACGCCTACAGGGGGGGGGGGGGGGGCCACGCCTGTGTAAAGATCATAAAACGCCCATAAAACACATGTCAAAAACAAAGAAAAATTTCAAATGGGGGGCCATGGCCGGATTGGCCCCCCCCTGGATCCGCCCCTGCCTACGTATGTCACACGTGGCAAAAGCCAAGCATTAAGTTCTGGTTTGTGTTCATGTCATGATGATCCTAACCTTGTCTTGATGTCCATTCTTTCTAAACGTAGGTTTGTATGCAGACGATTAAATACATGACTATGGGCAACGAAACACGCAAGGATTCAATCGTTTTCCTGTATCGTAACTGCGTCATTGCGGAGAAGTGCAAGGAACAATGTCGAACGGTCAAAGACAGAATGATCATGTCCTGTGTGTCGTGCATGAAAACCACCACGTTCGGACCCGAAGGCAGTATGATATCAGAGATGATCTGTTATGAGGAAAGAGTATGATAATTGACCCGGTGTACTACGACCAAGATAACCCGTCAACTGCTGAGTCAACCATGGAACCGAATATGGGATCGTATAACAAAAGAAAAAGAAATGAGCCACCCTCGTTACTTCGATCTGTGCGCAACTTTCTTCTGCTCCTTCGACCGGTTTTTATTTTATTTTCGATTGCTAAACTTTGCAGAATTGTTTCTGTTCATTAGAAACAACTCAAATTTTCTGATTATTGACCTGTTTACGTCTGGGATTTAGACACACGCATTATGCATTAGAAATTACTAATTAAACTTGACAGTTAGATTAGCAAATCTAATCAGTTAAGCATAAAATAATTATCGAATGTTTAGTTTGGGATATTTATTAGTGAACAACCAACAACACTGGGTATAATATAGCAAAATTTGTTAAAGCAATTTACTTTTGCATTTGTTACTTATTACTAGATAAACACAACTAATGCTAAATGGCCATTGTACATGTATGAAGCATATATGTGCAAGGCCACACATACACAGAGCTCTATCAACTGCAGTGGCGTAAAATAATCAAATGTATAGGGCTTAGCTAATTACTCTACTTACACAATATGGCATTACCACTATAAAAATGCAAGATCAACATGCCAAAAACCTGTAGACGCAGAAGCAACAATACTAAGCAAACCAAATGTTATAACATTGTTCTAAATAAACCGAATTCCGGAACAATATAAGTAAACATGCATGTGCAGCTATTGCGTCTGGCGAACAACAAGGACAAACCCTTTTCGTGTCTGGCATCCACAGTTCCACACGTCTGTGACTTATGGTCTATTGGACATACCTGATTACCTAACAATATAATGCATTTTACCGCATACCATACTGACCGTGCCATCATTTCCGTGGGCATTAGATGGAACCCATATGGGCTTTATACTAATTCGTATGGGTTCCGCTCCATGTGGGCATGCTGACAAGGGGCAGACAGATGACTGTGAAATTAATGTTAATGTGAATTCGTGAAGTTGAGCGCTTGATAAATCGAATGAAGCGAGGATTTACGGCCAACTAGTTGGATAAAACTGCTGATGCGTACTTCTTTCAGGCAGTAGCAGAGAATGAGAGTCATGTACTCCGGCACTTATTCCCAGTGTGAGAATTGTAGAAAAAAGACTGGGGTTTAGGCTTTGATCCACGTGGAGTTGAATATTTTATTCGTATTTCGCAAACTGATGTCAGCGAAATTTGAAAGCAACAGTAGCCATATATATTGACTTATTGTGCTAAAGACGCCTTTCATTTTCATCAATATCTAGTATTTAAAAAACGTTTCCAGTGGTTGCAATGATGATGAGACAAATAAGTCTCACAGATTATATCGTTCAGAATGTACAATTTTCTCCACCTTAAGTCTTTTTTGGCCGCAATTGTCTCATACAACTTTTAAACACTAACCCCTTCTCTGGTCACACTGTGCGTGCTTCACTGACGTGTTCCATGCAGTCGTTGAATTCGATGAAAATGTTTATAAGGTGGATAAAATTATACATTCTATCCGATACCAGGTATTTTAAGGTCGTTAATACAATAATAGTTTCTTGCGATTTTAATTAATTCTACTTCGTAAACAGTGCTCTCTATCGAATCAATTTATACCAGACGAAAACAATTTCTATGTGGAATCGATCAGTGGCAGAAGACTCGTGCAGAACAGCAACAGACGTTGAAACTGTGATTAAAATCACATCCACTGGAAGTCGAAGAAGTCGCTGGGTTCAAACACCTGAATTTACTCAAACTCAATGGGTTCAACTGATCTGTGGGACAAGCGCTCCGACGAGTCAGAGGGAGAAGATTCATGAGCTGAAACGAAAATAAAACAGTATTTCCTCCTTTCCTCCCTACAATCATCGCAGCCTATAGTGAATGTATTTAAAAGAAGTGGCCCACAATTGTCTCTGTGTGGTCTCTGTTGCCGAGAACGAAGCAGAGATTGGAATCAACCAACGACTAAGGCAAGTAACGACATCTGTTGAACTTCACTTCAGATGCATTCTACTTTCACACGAGACTCATTTAATCTCTCTAGGGTGTGCGATGTTCAAGTGACTAATGTTCTGGATTGTCAAAGAAAGGTCGAGGGTTCAGGGCAGGGATTTCTGCTCATTTTCATCACCCTATAGATTTCGGCTGCAAATGACGGCAACTCCCGAATGTCGGTGTAAGCAGGGCTGTAGTGGTAAAATTTGAGGTGAGTATACGCTACCGGTGACCAGCGGCGTAAAAAAAATTTGAAGACCTTTTTTTATGAAAAATTTCAGACTTTTCACCAATTCTCGGAAAATTTTCAGACTTTTTACGATTTTGTCTCTGAAAAAGTTGATGACCTTTTTTTTTTTTTTTTTTTTTTTTAGTCATTCGCCCTAAAAACCTTCAAAAAACCTCTCTTTTTTGAAAAATTTTCGTTCCGAGAGGTAAGTATACGCTGTATACCCGCGTATACCCTCGTCTACAGCCATGAGTATACGCTCTCAAATTTCTCTAGAGGTAAGTATACGCTGTATACCCGCGTATACGCTCGACTACAGCCCTGGGTGTAAGGCAGACTGTTGTCCATCTGATCTCAATCATTTATCTGAATTAAGAAAATATTATTGAATCACTTTTTCAGATGATTGATTGGTGCATCTTATCTTTTGATTCGGTTGACTGTTTCTTTTCAGTTGCCTGTCGAAGTTTTCCTAAGCCCGGCCAGTTGTCTTGACAACCATCATGTGGCTCTATTTCCTGCAGATGACACTGGCATTAGTTGCCATAACAACCAGCGAAATGGTATCAGTCAAAGAGAGTTGCTTTATGTCATGTGACCGAATGAAAATTCCTGGTCCAGCGAAACCATACGGCTTCGCTCGGTGCGATTACAATCAGGTAGGAAATAGTGAGACGACTTCCTGTGTGGTTGGGGGAGATCCAATTTTTCCCTTGTTCATATATGTATATCCCACAATAATCCATATTAAAGAAGATATAATAATTATGTCCAAATAAGATAGGCTTCGGCTATACTTATAATCTAATCTTTGGGTTTGGCTAACTGTCATCTTCTTACAATCCGTGGCATCCAATATTACTTGTAGTGGAAAAGGTCAAGAATTGTCCTGGTTTGTGTTAGTGTCATGATGATCATAACCTTGTGTCGATGTTCGTTCTTTTCTGAACGTAGATTTGTATGCAGACGATGACTTACACGAGTAATATAGCAAGTATGGACAACAAAACACGTAAGGATTCGATCGTTTTCCTGCAACGTTACTGCGCCGAAGCGGATGAGTGCAAGGAATACTGTCGAAGTTTCAGAGACACAGTGATCACGTCATGCGTGACGTGCATGAACAGCACCACTTTCGGACACGAAGGTAAACTGATCTCAAAGATGAGCTGTCATTACGACAACTGAATCATTATTGATCCGGAGTACCACGACCAAGAAATTCCGTAAACTGCTGATCGGACCATGGAACCGAATGTGAGACCGGATAACAAAAGAAAGCGAAAAGAGCCGACTTCACTACTTCGATCTGTGCGCAACTTTTCTTCTTCTGCTCCTTTGCCCGATTTTGACTTTATTTTCTAAGCTAAGCATAATAGAATTGTTTCTGTTCATTAGAAAAATTCAGGTCACTCATTGGCCATGGCAAGTTATTTCTGAGCAGTATTGTCGTAGTTCAAAATAAAATAATTTTATATTCGTGTTTCTTGACAGACTCACAGACAAACCGCAGTAAGTAACATTGAAACCTATGACGGTACAATAATCAAGATCTAATACAAAGCAGCCTGCCCCCTGTCCCCTAGGAGTGGAAGGCTGAGTCAACCTATAGGAAGCCTCCGGATATCGAATCGCATCTTTCAAGATCTTAAGTTCTTCGAGCAAGAGTGAAACCATTCATATATAACCCTTCCCACTAACATTCTTACACTAGAGTAAAAGGTAGGGGCTCTGTTATCAGAGACCGTGTTAGGAAGTAAAAGATAATTGGTCAAGTAAGTACAGTTATTATCAGGGGCGCCCGCAGGCTTACAAAAATTGGACGCACACCCCAAAAAATTGGACGCACACTCCTCACGTCCCCCTTCCATCCTTCCCGTCCTCTGTCCGCTGCTCGTAATCATACACTGAAAATGACTCAGAGTGACTCATTAGAAAAAATCAATAATTATTTTATTTAGAGAACATCTAATGCTTCAGCATGTCGTATTGTTGTTTAACAAAAATATCGATGCGATGCCTATTCCTTGTGTGGATTTGATTTGGTGAGTGGACGCACGTGCGTCCAGTGCGTCCGCCTGCGGGCGCCCCTGGTTATTATCTCTTTTCAAAATAACTTCGACCCCCAACTGATGCAGTACGGGAAATCAATAAACAGCACAAAACCCTGCAAAATACATTCGATGTAAAACAGGGAACCATGACTAAATAATTCAAATTTTAACGACTGGCGAAAGATCGTCTGCTCGAATGACTACCGAACGCCGTACTAGAGTAGAACGCTGTAACGATTATTATCAGTTGGAGTTTTGACTGGGTGGTGATGAGTCGTCACCACAGCGTCTCATTTGAAAAGGGAAGGCGGTTTGAAAATCGATGGCGCTAGGACCAGTTATTTTAAAAGAGAATTGGCACGTATTAATGTGAGCATACATAGGTCTGTAATTAGAGGCTATTCAAGTATTATTATAAGAATGAGTGACTGAGCCGGTGTTAAAATAATCAGCAAAGGTGTGAGTTAATAAGTCGTGCTTATAGTTAAACATGAATTCACTGGTTTGCAATATTCTAATTTGGTATAATGTTAAAATCCCATGTTGGCGGAAAATTTGAGCTGTGTGACACTTGTAATGAGATTTAGTAATAAGTCGGACAGCTCTTTTCTGTAAAACAATTAGACGTGGGAGTCTTGAGGTATAATTCGAGACCCAAATCATGTTACCATGCATAAGCTTATACTAGGTGCGTGTATATTAGCAAATAGTACAAGTTAGTTAAAATGTGGATAGGTAAGAAATACGTCACAAGATGCCTATATTTTTTGGCCAATTTGATCGATATTTGTGAAATATGTTCCTTCCAATTGAAACTTTGATCGATAATAGCCTAACACCAAGAAAATTTACTTGAGTGATTTGAGGTATAGGAACGCCATCGATTATTAGAGGTGGTGTTTGAGTGGGGAATTTTCCTGTGAGAATCAAAACGCATAAAAGATGTTTTACTTAGGTGTAAGGAAAGTCGATTTACTTTAAACCAGTCACCCACAAGAGGTAATTCTAAGTTCATAATTTGGAATAAATTTGTATCGGACTTGCGCTAGATAAAAAACATTCGAGTAATCAGCAAACAACTCAAAGTGCAATAAGGAAGAACCAAGCAATTGGTATTTTAAAAAGTAAAAATAATAATAGTCCTATGATGGACAATGGAGATCATTTTTTGTACCCATCGCCGTCAAACGGCTTGGGTCAGAAACTGACGATGAAAGTGATACTAACTAGAGCCGAATTTTCAATGTTAAAATTATACGCGTTGTGATTCACGAATTCCATAACAGATGTGCGGGAAAACACAAGCGAAACGATAACGAAAGTAGTCGTGAACGCAAGCTCGAAAACTGGCGATGGCACATCTTATTCACGAACGCTGCGTCAAAGTCAGAGAGGTTGTCCCTCTCTGCCTTCACACCTTCCACCCTTCCATCTTTCCATCCTTATATATCCTTCCATCCATCCATCTATCCATCCATCCTTCCCATTTACATCCATCCATTCTTTCATCCATTCATCCATTCTTCCATCCATTCTTCCATCCATTCTTCCATCCATACTTCCACCAACTCAACCATCCATCCATCCATCCATCCACCCGTCCTTCCATTCTTCCATCCATCTATCCATCAATCCTTCCAACAGTCCACCCACCCACACTCCCACCAACCCATCTATCATAGAGGGGGAAGCGTAGCTGCTAAGGCGGGTGATGTTTAGGTTGACTGCTTTTAAGTAGAAACCCTGAGGGGTGATTGACAGAGGACCATGAGGCAGAGACAGGAAAGTGGTTGGTAATGAAAGTTCAAAAGTTTGTGCAATTCAAGAAAGAGGAGGATCTTTCTAGAGATGTGATATAGGTTGGCTGGATGGTGAAGAGTTCGGGAAAATATTTAGGTTGTGACGACTATAGGGAGTTGTGGGTTGATAAATTGTAAATGGATTCGCGCTGGGATTTTTAGCTGTTTTTTCAACTCTACTATGGCCTATAGGGATTTTCTCATGGCGGTGGCCAACAACATTCATACTTCCATAGAATAAGCCCTACTCTTGATAGCGAGAAAACTGGCCGAAAGGGGACGTTCTCGTCTAAAATCAGGGACATGGAGGCTCAAATGACACGTTTCACAAGAAGTTGTCGACGGAGAGGGCACGCTTCGATGGTATACAAGCCGAAGTAAACCATCTCCAACAAGTCGTCAACGCGGTGGACGATGACGCCTAAACACTGCAGCCGAGCAAAATGAAACACCAAAACTTTGGCCACCAACCTGTTTTTTTTATTAAAAAAATACAAAAAAGAAACGACCTTATTTTTGTCCCCTACAAGAAGTCAATTATCCTATATAATAATTTCCTACACCTGTGTGTCGACAAACGCTCTGACTCATGCTTAGGCGCAGTGGGCGGAGCCTGTTTTGTATGCAGCTCTAGGCCTAGTTTGATTGGCTGAGGCTTTGACCCCTAGCCTATTTGATTGCCAGGTACACATAGACATATATGTATACATACATGCACATATACACATGCATACAAGCAGCACTGTTGGCGCAACATAACGTGTGCACCTCTGGGCCGGCCTATGTGATTGGCTGAGGCTCTGAGCCATGGCTTATTTGTTTGACAGTTACACATAAAGGCATACAAGTATATATTTAGATATACGTAGAATATGCACACATGCACATATACATTATTATGTAATGTAAATGTAGTGTAATATAGTAAAACATTTTTACAGCGCCCCTTAGAAACTCCCAGAGGCGCTGGACACGTGCCATCAGTATGTGAATGCGTTTTTAGCAACAGAATGAACGTAAGAAAGTCTCTAGTGAGGATAGTGTCGCGAAGTGGGAGTGGAAGTCTGTTCCACAGCAACGGTGCTGCCACAAACAAGCCCCGTTGTGAGCACATAGCAGTACGAGACCGTGGAACCATCATGTCCCTCTTGGCAGCCGATCTAAACATACTCGGCTGAATCGAGAGTGGCTGACACAGCTCGGCTATATATAGTCCGGAGCAACTCTAGCCATAGTTTTCCAGACCAGCGTAGTAATCTTGTAACTGATTCGGTCGTGAAGATCCCGTCGGATGAATATATATATATATACATATGTATAATAATTTCCTAGATCTGTGTGTCGGCAAACGCTCTGACTTATGCAGGTACGAACGGCCGGCGGCCCTAAGCCGACCTTCCTCACTTGGGAGATAGACTACAGCCAGACCAGACTGATGCTGCTAACAGTGCAGGTACGACCGGCCGGCGGGAAACCGTTCCTGACATTGAGGGATGGAGGGAAGGAAAGAGAGAGAGGGAGGGTTGGTCACTGCCTCAATTCCTCACTGCCTTCATCTCTGCCTCCTTCCCGTCATACATGACGGGCCAATACTCTTGTATAGCATAATTATATAGTAGGGCAAAAGTTAAGGCTCATGATTTTCGTACCATGATGTAAACATATACCATGATAACTTCCATGGTGCATAATATGGGTGAAATTTAGCTTTTTGTAGCGCCAGGGTGAAGTGAACCCGCCATAAAACACCTACTCTACAGTGTATTTCGTAAACAGTGTCCTCGGTCTAATCAGTTTATACCAGTCGTAAACAATTTCTACTTAAATCAATCAGTGGCAGAAGACTCGTGCAGAACAGCAACAGACGTCGAAACTGCATTAAAATCGCATCCACTGGCAGTCAAAGAGGACACTGATTTCATACACACGAATGTCGATCAGAAGAGAAAATGCAAAGTGAGGGATTTAATCTCACCTGTGTTTCAGGTGCTCACAGCGGTTTACCGGAGAATATTCGTAAGCTGAATCGAACAACAAAACAGTATTTCATCTCTCCTTGCCTACCTCTCTGCTTCCCTCACTCCTTCTACCGCTGTCCAGGATGGATGTATTTAAAGGAAGACGACACCAATTGTCTCTCTGTGTCTCCTCTGTTGCTGAGAACGAAGTCGCTGAGCAGAGATTGGAATCAACCAACGACGAAGGCAAGTAATGACATCTGTTGAAGTTCACTTCAGATGTATTCTGCTTTCAGACGAGACTCCTTAAATCTCTGCGGAGTGTACAGTGGTCAAGTGACTATCGTTCTGGATAGTCAAAGCAATGTTAAGGGTTCAGGGCAGAGGTTTTCTGCTCCACTTGCTCCCCTATATATTTCAGATACAAAATGAATTCAACAGCCGCAGACTTTCGGCGTTGGGCAGACTGTTGTCCACCTGACCTCAGTCATATATCCAGTCTTGTTGTACTCGAGACCAAGGTCTTGGTCTCGAGTGCACTCGAGTTCGTTTTTAAAAGTCTTGGTCTTGGTCTTGAGACCAAAAGTCTTGGTCTTGGTCTTGGTCTTGAGGTTTAAGGTCTTGGTCTTGGTCTTGAGGTTCAAAGTCTTGGTCTTGGTTTTGCAAGACCAAGACTTTTGACAATGTGAACAGTCATCTAACAAAACGTAACAATTTTAAAAATTTATCCAATTATTACTACAACAATTGCTTTAGTAATTATACGGCGTGAATGGGGCTTTACTGTTGTTTTGGACAGTTATCTTGATTTCAGGTTATTTGCCATGGAATGATTTCAAAACAGATTCACGATTTTGTACATTTGCATCAAGCGCTTGAAAAGATGTGTGCCAGTGATTTCAGCACCTGTAGAACGTATTTTTCACATGGCAGAATTTGTTTGAGGCCCCACAGGTCACGTCTTGGTCAGAAAATTCTGAGCGAATTGTTTTTTTTAAAATGCAACAGGCATTTGGAATAACATTTCGCATGAAGGACTTTTGGAAATACGATTTCGGAATTCTCTGCAGTCTGCATTTGAAGTTGTTTTTTGTGAATAAAATAAAAGACTCTTGTTTTAATTAAAATAGCGAGTAGTCCGATTTGACAATTTTTTAAATAAGTAATATAGGTCTGCATATGGTTGTGATTTTTTGGTCTTGTTCTCGGTGTTAGTCTTGAGTTTCAAAGTCTTGGTCTTGGTCTCGAGGTTCAAGGTCTTGGTCTTGGTCTCGAGGTTCAAGGTCTTGATCTTGGTCTTGAGGTTCAAGGTCTTGGTCTTGGTCTTGAGGTTTAAGGTCTTGGTCTTGGTCTTGAGGTTTAAGGTCTTGACAACAAGACATATATCGAGATTAAGAAAATGAAATTGCTTTTTCAAACAAATGGTTTGGTGCATGTTATCTTTTGATTCGGTTGACTGATTCTTTTCAGCTGCCTGTCGAAGTTTTCCTAAGCTCAGCCAATTGTCCTGACAACAATCATGTGGCGCTATTTCCTGCGAATGGCGTTGGCATTGGTTGCCATATCAACCAGCGAAATGAAAATAGACGAAGAGACTTGTATGTTGCGATGTGACCTAGCGAAAATCCCAGGTCCATATATAAAAGATAGCTTCGTTCAGTGCGATGACAATCAGGTAGGAAGCAGTTGTGATACGAGTTGCTATGTGATTGGGTGAGATCCAATTTTTCTCTTCTATATATACAGAGGAAGTAGATGAGTGTCTGCAAAGAAGTGGAGGTAGAGGTCGATGACCGTCCAAGAAAGACACAGTCCGTTCGTTTGCCGCCTCCGGGCGACATTCCAAGCACAGCAATGAAAATGTTTTCATAAAAGTTTCACTGCTTAGCCTTTAACAGGAATTCTGAAACTGTGATGTGTCATTTAAATAAATTGTAGGTCGTAGATTACGGTTTGAAGACAGCACTCGCGTTGTTGCCAATGAGCTTCCTATCAAGAATTCAACAAAAATGCCTATGGAAATATGCTAAACAAGCCAAAGCTGACTTCATAGTCAGGATGTATTTCCCACAATGATCCATACTAAAGATGATATAATATGTCCAAATAAGATAGCCTTAAACTATACTTATACTCCAATCTTTGGGATTGATTGTCATCTTTTTCGTAATCTGTGAACTCAATATTAATTGATTTTTTTAAATTTTTTTGATTGAATTTTTTATTGAAGCACCAAACAACAGACAAATCAAATTATGACAGTTTCGCCTATAGCATTACAAGTGCTGGCGTCAAAAGGGTTATCCAAAAGGGTCAAAAGTCCCGCTACAGCCTGGATTACCCTCTCACATAAACATTTTACAGCACACAACTTCATGATAATTTCAAACAACATTTCAAATCATATGCGAAGAATCTAAATAGTGCAGTGCAAGGTAATAAACAGTGACAAACCATACAAACAATTAAATCTGTGAGGACAGTAGGAAGCGTTTCAACTGTACTTTAAATAAACCAATATCACGCGTGGCACAGGCACAGAATTGTCCTGGCTTTTGCTATGATGATCATAACCTTGTCTTGATGTCCGTTCTCTTCTGAGTGTAGGTTTGTATGCAGACGATTAATTACACGAGTAACATAGCGAGTACGGACAACAAAAAACGCAAGGACTCGATCGTTTTCCTGCATCGTTACTGCGCCAACGCGGAGAATTGCAAGGAACACTGTGGAATGGTCAAAGACCAAGGGATCATCTCATGCGTGTCGTGCATGAGCAACACCACTTTCGGACAGGAAGGTGAACTGATCTCAGAGATGAGCTGTGATTACGGCAGCAGATACATAATTGAACCGGAGTAATGTTATAATTTAAGTTTCTGCCACCTCTCTGTATAACCTGTTTGTAAGCCACAGTGCGTTTGCAGGTGGTCCAATAAAGGACATACTTACTTACTTACTTACTTACTTACTTACTTACTTACTTACTTACTTACTTACTTACTTACTTACTTACTTACTTACTTACTTACTTACTTACTTACTTACTTACTTACTTACGATGAAACTCCGCAAGCCGATCATGGAACCGATTGTGAGGACGTATAACAAAAGAAAAGCCACCCTCACTGCTTCGATCTGTGCGCAACTTTTCTCCTTGCTTACTCGACCGATTTTAACTAATGAATGAAAACATTTCTACTAAGATTAGCAATCGAAAATAAAGTTATATCTACATGACTAGGGATCCATATGAAATGTACCTCACTCATCTTTATTTTATTAAAGACTAGCTGGTTTACCCGGCGTTGCACGGGGTTATAAGTTTCAATCCCTGTAGCGAATAAGCAACAAATTTAGGTATAAGTTTAAATCCGTATAGCGAATAAGGAAGAACTTTAGGCGACCTGTGGGGGAGACTGCTTCGCAGTCTTGTGTACGCCTTCTGGCGTACAGCGGAGACTGCTTCGCAGTCTTCTATACGCCTTCTGGCGTATAGCGACCTCTGCCGTGGACTTACTGCTTCGCAGTCGCCCTCTGGCGGCGACTGCTTCGCAGTCTTGGAGGCCCTTGTGGCGTCTGGCGACCTGTGGGGGAGACTGCTTCGCAGTGTTGTAGACGCCTTCTTGCGTACAGCGGAGACTGCTTCGCAGTCTTGTATACGCCTTGTGACCCTTGTCGCGTCTTGCGACCTCTGCCGTGGACTGACTGCTTCGCAGTCGCCCTGTGGCGACGACTGCTTCGCAGTCTCCCGTGGACTGACTGCTTCGCAGTCGAAGAGGGTGAACCCGGCGTTGGCATGTTAAAGAAAACGCCAGAATCTAGCCCTCACTGCCCTTAGTAAAGCAGAGTCTTTGAACATACAATTTTGCTGTAAAATATAGTTCGAATCGATCGTAATTAAATTTTGTGCGAAAGTAAACAACGTCGTTATGCGCATTATTAATGACGTTGGGGAATACCGGCGCAGTGGAAGAGGCGAGCTGGGGCGCGAGGGACGGTCGGTTGGGTAGAGTTTTGGGGGATTTTCACCATGTTAGCGGTGAAAAGGGGGTACGCGAACCCCTCCACTGGGTGTCCGATGCCGAGGCCGACACATTAGTGAAGGTTCCGACTGAAAAGGTGCAAAATTGTAGAAGTTAATCCCGGTCAAACAGACAGACAGACAGACAGACAGACAGACAGACAGACAGACAGACAGACAGACAGAATTCTCGCTTTATTTATATAGATAACTATTGTATCTTGCAATCAATTGTCTGGCTTTAGAAAAAGATTTCTTTAGAGAAGCAAGGACACTTAAAGAATCAGATTATATTTCAAATATAGCTATATCTTTAAGTAACGAATGATTACTATTGCTTTTGAGAGTAATGATTTAAAGTTGTGTAAATAGATCAATATCTTTATGTTAAAGTTTAACAACCGCGTGGTTGCCAAGGGCCGTTAACTCCGTCCTCACCACATATTCATGGAAATTCAGTGCTAGAATTTACAACTATTAGGTCTATAACGTTGGTGAGAAATGATTTAAAAGTAAATAAGTTCAACATAATCTTAGCTGTAGTTCCTTTAGGGATAGTTCCTTTCAGGATCAGATATTCACTCACACTTCACTAGGAAGTCTAAATGTTATCGCCCACTCAAACTCTCATAGATTTTCAATAAAGTATAAGCCTACTGGCTCAAAAATCTGTAATAATGTCCCTACAAATATTGGGAGTCCCCAAACTTGCACTACGCGACTTCTTATTAAATCGTATTGCAATTGGCTAACCCTTCATTTTCTTTTCTTCTTTCTTTTGTTACTGTTTCGTTGGTTTACTTAATTCGTTGCTTTTCTTCGGTATGTTGAGATTGTAGAGCGAACTTTGGTTCAATTCATTATGTTTCAATATGTTGAAAATGTGATCAGTTCATTCATTCATTTATTCATTTTGAAAATTTAGTATAGCGCCCCTCAAGTTACCTACTCAGAAGCGCTCCCAACCCAACCACGGTAATATAAACTGGACTTAAGTAACTTATTAAAAAAAACAAGCGACTTGTCTTAAAGAACAGGCGTATCTGCAATGGGAGTTGATTCCAGACGGAGGGGCCAACCACAGAGAAAGCACGACGCTGCCTAGTTGCGGTGGTAAAACGAGGAACCAAGAGCTCACCCGCAGAAGAAGAGCGAAGGGCTCGGCGGCCAGTCACATGAGAGACAGGACAACAGAGCTCACGTAAGTAAACCGGGGCACAGCCAAGAAGGCATCGCCAGATCAACGCAGCTATTCTATAGTTGAAGCGTTGCGCGATGGGAAGCCAGTGTAGTGTGTCACGCATATAGGCTGAGACAGATGCACGTTTAGGAAGGTGACCAAAGAGACGCGCAGCAGATCGAAGAACCCGATCAAGACGAGCAGTCAGAGAAAGTGGCAGGCCTACCAGAATCGGGTTAACCTCATTCTCATTCATTTGGCTTAACCTCATTCTCTAAATTATAATAATAATAATAATAATAATAATAATAATAAAAGATCTCTTTCCCGTCTTTAGACTACAAACAGGCCTCATGGGAAATACCATTGTTATCAGCAGCCATGACAGAGATCGCATCTCGATCTCAGGACCCGTACGATCGGGCCAGGCTTAATGCTATACAGGCCCCGCACGCCTCAGACTGGCTCCATGCCCTTCCGCTTGCAGCACAAGGCCTAAGACTGGATGACGAGTCGCTGAGAGTGGCCGTGGGCCTAAGACTGGGTGCAGTCATCTGTGCCCCACACACATGCGCATGCGGAACGATGGTTTCAGCCAGAGGCTCACACGGATTGGCTTGCTCACAAAGCTTCGGCAGACAAGCCAGACACGCATCAATAAATGACATCGTGCTGCGCAGTCTCATAAAGGCAGGCACCCCTTCAATCAAGGAACCGGCTGGCCTCTCCCGACTAGACGGAAAAAGACCTGATGGTCAAACTCTGATTCCGTGGAACAGCGGACGTTCCCTAATTTGGGATGTAACGATCATTGACACGTTTGCGCCATCATACTTGGCCGAGACGTCTACAGCAGCGGGGGGAGCTGCAGAAATAGCCGCAACTCGAAAGAAGACCAAATATGCGGAGCTATTGACGAGATACAGTTTCACACCAATAGCATTAGAAACGATGGGACCGATAGACCACGAAGGTTCGGCGTTTATCAAAGAACTCGGCCGACGGTTGACAAGAATAACAGAAGATCCACGAGAAACCTTCTTCCTGTTACAAAAAATATCCATCACAATCCAGAGGTTCAATGCTGTCGCGTGCCTAGGCACGATGGGGAACCAGAATCCTGATTTCTATGTTACCGGATAATGATAACATAATAATAATAATAATAATAATAATAATAATAATAATAATAATAATAAAATAAACTGGATGTGCATCAAGTGAAAGAAACTTTCAACGAGCTAGGGCCTACAGTACTGTACGGCAGACAGCGAGTCGGCTGTCTTCCAGAAGACTCTGTAACAAATGCCACTTCGCGTCTGCAACTCTCCGAATGAGACTGTGGCTAGGATTTAAAGGCTACAGCTTCGGTTACCGCACAAGATATCGTCAGCGCAGTTTTAGAGGAAGAGGCAAGCAAGTGCATTTGCATATTAATTTTTAGTAAATGTACACGTTGTCTCACAGACGCCGCGTGACCTCGACCATGGGCTCCTATAGGCCTATAGTAGGCCGGGACTGAAAGGCTGAAACGCCCTATACCGCATTTAGCACACTACTGGAGCAGTTCAGCTTAGTACTGTGCTTTAGGATTATGCTATCATTTGATTTTTGTGAACATATAGGCGTACATTATACCAGAATAACAGATTACTGTGTAGATATAGCATGCAAACGTGGAGTAATTTGTGGCAATTTTCAGACGAAGGGTTTGCTATTAAACCGCAGCAAATGTGAGATCGCCTGCCAGAACATCCAAACGCCGATCGATGACCCGGCGTTTCAAGACTTTACAAAAATGGCCTTCGAACAGATGACCTTGTTGGGTGCACCCCTGATACAAGGTCCAGCTGTGGATAAGGTTTTAGAAACGAAAGCTAACGATCTTGAGAGAGCAATCGCAAGACTATCCTTACTTCATACACATGATGCTCTGGTTCTGCTGAGAAACAGTTTAAGTATACCGAAGCTGTTATACAGTATGCGCACAGCCGTCTGTGCTGATTGCCCGGGCTTGGCTCGGTTCGACAAATTGTTGAGAGAAGGTCTATCGACCATCCTGAATGTAAACCTTGACGATGACCGGTGGCTCCAGGCTTCTTTGCCGGTGAGAGACGGTGGTCTGGGAGTTCGTTGTGCATCTACGCTGGCACTTTCAGCCTTTCTGGCTTCTGCTGCTAGCACAACCGAACTGCAGACATGCATCTTACCAACAGAGTCGACTGAGATACCATACGAACTGGTCAATTCAGCACTCACCGCGTGGAAGACCCTGACAGATGCAGAACCACCAACAGGAACAGCAACTCATCGCCAAAAGGAGTGGGATATCCGATACACAGACAAGGCGCGGACAGGCCTGCTCGAGTCCACCAGCTGTCCTCGCGATCGTGCTCGCCTGCTAGCTTCACAAGCACCTCATTCTGGTGACTGGATGCTAGCTCCTCCGGTGACTGCTTTGGGCCTTCGCCTCTCAGACGAGGAGATACGGATCGCAGTCGGGGTGAGGCTAGGCACGGCACTCTGTGAGCCGCACTTGTGCCACCACTGCCGAGAAAATGTCGACGCAAGAGGGCTTCATGGTCTGGTGTGTAGAGGAGGAGGAGGGAAACAACAGCGGCACGCTATGCTCAACGATGTGATCTGGAGAGCGCTGAGCAGAGCGAAAATCCCTGCTCAGAAAGAGCCTCTCGGCCTCTCAAGAGGAAATGGAAAACGACCAGACGGTGTCACGCTGATTCCTTGGTCACGCGGACGATGCCTGACATGGGACGTGACAGTGCCCGATACCTACGCCACCTCCCACCTTGCCCACACATCCATCGGAGCTGGCGAAGCCGCGGAACATGCAGTTCTGATCAAGAGGGCGAAATACGCAACCATCACTAACACCCATACCTTTGTGGCGATCGCTTTGGAGACGGGCGGATCTTGGAGCGGTGAAGGCCTACAGTTCGTCGTGGAGCTGGGAAGCCGGATATCGGACTCAACGCACGATCCACTGGAGACATCATATTTGTTCCAACGGATTTCAGTGGCCCTGCAACGTGGAAATGCCATTTGCCTTTCCAGGACACTGCCACCTCTGTCTGAGTGACGCTAAGATGGCGCTTCAGATAATTAAATCATCATTGTTAAATACAATAATAATGATAATGATAATAATAATAAATATAATAATAATAATAATAATAATAATAATAATAATAATAATAATAATAATCTTTATTAATTCAAACTGACAAGTACGCAGTAAGATTACTTATATATAATAATAATAATAATAATAATAATAAAAAAATGACGTAACGTAACGCGACAAGTCGGTCGTTGGAATTATCTGTCGTAGGGTTTCAAAGTTTTCAGAGGTAACGCGCGTTCGTCAGCATACGTTTTTAGTGTCAATCTTTTTCTATTGATGCCAGGACCTGGAATATCTTTATATTTGCTGAAATGAAACTCGGGATTTTGAAGGATTTTGAGCTGAAATGTGGTGAACTGTACAACTAGAAACCGCATAATCTACAACGGTAAAACAGTTAAATATCCTACGACGTCACAATACGAGTTGCCTAGCAACGCAGTAAAGACGACATTTATCGACAGTTTAAACAATTTGTTGACATTTAATTTCAATCCTACCACCCCAGATATCTTTATTTCCCTTCCTTATCAGTTATTCATGTTTAATAACAATACAATCCATCTAAACCGAAAGGCAGAAGGCATCTTCGTCCATTTTTATCGCAAGTAATGAGTCAAAGGTCGCCAAAAGACGTAGGGGTTTGCCCAGTTTGTTTAAACGAGTTCAAACTACACCGTTTGAAAGGCACACTACACACTCATGGACCCCGTCGGAACACATGTCCCGGATCAGACCAGCCGCCTATTAGCGTTCTGCAAACAGGGAGCAACTCTTCACACGCAACGAATTCTGACATTGAAAATGGCGATGATGAAACCCTATTCAGCAGTAAGCCATTATTAGACATTTTAACCCATCCAAAGGTTAGAAAACCACTACTGAAACACATTCCACTAGCAACAAGAACAGCGTGCAGGAACTTACTTACAAAGATCCTAAGGGCAGTTATACAAGAACCAAATAGCCCCTCGAAATGGCAAGATCTACTCCAATTTCCATCGATAATTCTATCTAAGCCCAAGAGGGGAGGTAAAAAGCGGAATTTGGGCAAGGTAATTCTACAGCGCATCGAAACCTGGCATAGTGGAATGGTCTTTTCTGATGTGGCTAAAGAAATCGCGCCTTCTGACACACGAACAAGGAGGAACGACAAGACCTACGATGGGAGAAAATATCTTGCCCAGGCGGTGTCTAGCAGACTCGAAGACGGCGACATAAAAGGAGCCCTTCGTTTGCTATGTTCTGATGATGTTCCTGTAGAAGATTCACCTAAAGTGATGGAAGAACTGCAGAAGAAGCACCCGAAGGCTTACAATGACCGGAGGACACTGCCATGCCCTCAGGAAGACAAGTTTGACCTGATACAGGTATCTGGAAAGATGGTGTGCAATGCTGTAGCTTCCTTTCCAGCGGCATCTAGCGGAGGACCAGATGGCTTCACACCACAACATCTAAAGGACCTTCTTTCCAATGCAACAGACACGGATTTCGTGGAGACTACTACTGATCTAATCAATCTACTGTTGAGAGGCGGGCTGCCAAGACACATAGCAGAGATTTTATACGGCGGTAGACTCATAACGCTTGGAAAAAAAGATGGCGGAATTAGACCAATCACAGTAGGATACACGTGGCGACGTCTTACTGCCAAGTGTATCTGCCAAGTTGTCACTCCATACCTATCGCAAAGTCTGTCACCGCTCCAAATCGGCGTGGGAGTATCAGGAGGGGCCGAGGCTGCTGTCCACGCAACCAGACGATACCTGCAGTCCATGCCTGAAAACCATATTTTAGTAAAACTGGACTTCTCGAATGCCTTCAATGCTCTGAGAAGAGATTCAATGTTAGAGGCGGTAGCAACAAAAGCTCCAGAAATATACAGATACGTCTTTGACAACTATGCCTACGCCCCCCAGCTACAGACCAAACAGCATACTATTCTGTCAGAGGAAGGGACTCAACAAGGCGATCCCTTAGGACCACTGGAGTTCTGCCTGACGATACATCCACTTCTCGAGAGTCTGACAACCCCACTAAATATTGGCTATATGGACGATCTCACTCTTGCTGGACCGATTGATAAAGTCGAGTACGACATCAGCTTGATAGAGAAACTCGCGCCCATGTATGGTCTACAGCTGAATCGAGCAAAATGCGAAGCATCTTTAATAAGTTATGATGAAGCAAACAATAGTCAAGCCTTAGCCGAGTTTGAAAATGTGGCCGTTGAAGATTTGACATTGCTGGGTGCACCGTTACTTCCAGGCAGAGCTGTCGATACATCCATTCAGAAAAAGATTGAAGATCTGGAGAAAGTCATCACAAGACTTGAGATGTTACACCCACACGACTCATTCACCCTGTTGAGATGCAGCTTAAGCATACCGAAGCTGCTATACATATTAAGAACATCAGCCTGCTTCCTAAACGAAGGACTTCTATGCGACTTCGACGAAGTCTTGAGAACAGGACTCTGTAGCCTTCTTAACATTCACCTGAGCGACGATCAATGGATCCAGGCATCTTTGCCTGTGAGAAACGGTGGTCTTGGCATTCGTAGTGCCGATATGCTGGCAACTTCCGCCTTTTTGGCATCAGCCGCTGGCATGCGAAGCCTTCAAGACCAACTGCTGCACGATGTCACCGTAACTGTCGCAGATCCATTGGTAGAGGAGGCTTCTAGCTCGTGGTCTTTGAGATCGAACGCGCCTACTCCCATCGAACAGAAGGCTCAGGTACAAAGAGAATGGGACAGCGCATTGATATCGCGTGCACTTGAAGGCCTTTCAGAAAGAGCTACTGATTCTACTGCTAAAGCCAGACTGTTAGCTGCGCAATCACCACACTCAGGAGACTGGCTTCAAGCACTACCCATAACAATCGCAGGATTACGGATGCCAGGAGAAGTACTGAGAATAG
Source organism: Allolobophora icterica (assembly GCA_963556255.1). Taxonomy (NCBI): domain Eukaryota; kingdom Metazoa; phylum Annelida; class Clitellata; order Crassiclitellata; family Lumbricidae; genus Allolobophora; species Allolobophora icterica. The sequence continues at coordinate 52,408,181 of OY744612.1, forward strand.
CAGCCGGCATCCGGCTGGGCACTGCGTTATGTGAAAAACACACATGTAAATGTGGGGCGGCAGTAGAATCCAACGGCCATCACGGATTCTCTTGCATCAAGGGAACTGGAAGGCAACAACGACATGCCATGATCAATGACGTGGTTTGGCGGGCCTTCATCAGAGCCAAAATACCGGCCATCAAAGAACCCAATGGCCTCTCCAGAGCTGACGGAAAAAGGCCTGATGGAGTCACCATCATACCTTGGGCCAGAGGTCGATGCTTAGCGTGGGATGTCACGGTGCCAGATACATTCGCAGCATCATACCAGCATGTAACATCGCAAAATGCAGGTGCCGCAGCGGAAAAAGCAGCCCACAATAAGGAAAACAAATATGCTGCCATCTCACAATCGCACTATTTCATCCCTGTAGCAGTCGAAACCTCAGGAAGCTGGCATGCCGAGTCACTGGAATTTATCCAAGAACTTGGTGCCAAGATAAAAGCAGCCACAGGTGATCAGCGTGAGACCAGCCATCTGCTCCAGCGTCTCTCAGTTGCCCTACAAACTGGAAACTCTCTCTCTGTTCTAGGCACCTCGGATTTGAACAAGGAGACCGCGCAGCCAGGACTGAATGTCGGTCTATAGCCTAGAATCCCTAGATACAGTTAACAATTCGTCTGCATATGACTTTGTTGTTTGTATAATAATAATAATAATAATAATAATAATAATAATAATAATAATAATAATAATAATAATAATAATAATAAAATAATAATCTTTTCTTTAATTAAGCGCCTGCAAACGCACTGCGCTGTACATTGAACATACATATAGTAGAAACGGCAGCCACGCAGGGCGCCTTACATACATGTATTAAGTAGAAACACAAATGATAACAGTTTTACAGGAGTCGAATATAACTGCTTATGCGGCAGCCACTTACGGCGCCAAATCACGGTCTCCTATTCATTTAACCACCGCCGCCGCCTAGCGAGTAGAAAGGAGAATTAACCTTAAATTTTGCGGATGTCTACCGGGTTCGATCTTGGTACCTTCAGCTCTTCACGCCAGTGTGTTATCCATTACTCTACGCAGTAGCGAGAGTTTACTTAAGGATTGCGAGTAGTTCTGTTAAAGACGCTGTACAAGAAGAAAGATGATAAGCGTAACCCTCCTCCTTAGCCAGGCGTCTGACTGGCACCACCCATCACATCGTCAGCTTATGACCGAAATGACAAAAAACCCTGTTATTTCAGCTCCTGTTCCCTATAACATCATTCTTCCTCTACTGTGTTTTTTGCTTATGAAGCTGATGGCTGTTACGCGTAGTTAATATATAGCATAGGATGGAATTGTTGTAAAGGTGTCGAATGAGACCGCGTCCTTAGATAGTTTTTAACACATACCCACCCCCGTGTATATATATACACTGTGTCCCGATGAAAAGTGGACCCGAAGAAAAAGTGTAATAACTCGGTCAAAAGTTTTAGTATTTGCCTGAAATTTTAAAAGCAACAACATTAGCCATATTACCACCAAATCGTAACGCCGTTTGGAAATGTTAGTGAGTTTGTCAAGTTTATGAACGTTTGAGATGCAGTAGTGAAAAGTGGAAATTTCCAACATACAAGAGCCATAAGGAAGTGAAGTTCAGCTATACAGCTGGTGTTCAAAATGTCCTCCTTGTTCACGGACACACGACCATAGACGTGGACGCCACTGTTTGAAGGCCCGGTCGATGATCACATGGTCAAACAGCTGCCACTCTTCATACAGACGCGCCCTCAGGTGATCGACGTCACGAATCGGGAACGATAAACGCGCTCCTTCAGTACACTCCAGATTTGATAGTCAACTGGATTGAGGTCTGGACTGTTGGTGACCACAGCTGCGGGGATATGAAGTCGGGTGTCTCCCGGGACAGCACAGCAATGGACTCACGTGCTCGATGCGCAGGGGCACTGTATTGTTGAATGTGAAGTAGCCGCCCGATGAAAAGCAGACCCCTAAGCGTTTGTAAAAAATTTGTATGTTGGAAATTTCCCCTTTTCAGTACTGCATCTCAAACGTTCATAAACTTGACAAACTCACCAACATTTCCAAACGGCGTTAAGATTTGGTGGCAATATGGCTAATGTTGTTGTTTTAAAATTTCAGGCAAATGCTATAGGCCCTACGCTTTGACCGAGTTATGACACTTTTTCTTGGGGTCTACTTTTCCTCGGGACACAGTGTGCATATATTTTATTTTACATGTATATATATTATATATATTTGTATGTGTATGTTTGTGTGTTAGTGTGCTTGTGTGTGTGTGTGTGTGTGTGTGTGTGTGTGTGCGTGCGTGCGTGCGTGCGTGTGTGTGTGTGTGTGTGTGTGTGTGTGTGTGTGTGTGTGTGTTGAAAATGGAGTTGTAATAATATTAGTAGTGTTGAAAGTCTAGTACGTTACGGATAGTAGTTCTAATAGACGTAGTTTCTGTCTAACTCCGGAGCTCTATCATAACGACTGACTAGCAGGCACTGGCGCAGTTTTCCTTAAGGATCGAAATAATGCCTTGCAGATGGTTAACAATATCTTTTAACATAAATAGCCTTTGACGTCGATAGGAAGTGCAGTTATTGGTGTTAAGATTTTCAGTACAACCAGAAGAATGTGTTGGATCTAACAGTTCAATGACATCTTATGACATCAAGGGTCGTTGATAGGTATAAACTTTGAACAGTTCTATTCGTTCGTATGACCCAATATGCCCTACAGTATATTTTGTACCTTCCAGATAAATTATGGAGACGTTTGAAAGTCCAAATATTTATAGCACCGGCAAAACACGTTTCGAAGGTGTCTAACATTGAGCTGTGCATTTATTCATAGTTGTTGTATTGTATTGTGTTGTATTGTATTTAAGCATTTATAAAGCGCCTCTCACAGTGTTCGCTAATCAGTGGCGCTCAGTTGACTGGTTAGTTATTGTTTAACGACGCTGTGTCATAACAAAGAGGATTAGTGTTGTTTAGCATTGTAGGCCTATTGTATCTAGAAATTTATAAAGCGCCTCTCGCGGCATAACTATTCAGAGGCTCTCTCAGCACAGAAGCCCCGAGTGAGAAGAAGATGCAGATAGCAGCTTTTGCAGATAGTTCAATAGATATTTCGGGGCTGTGCCCTGCTGAGATTTGGAGACAAGGAGGAGGATCTTATAACGGATTCGCGCGGCAATAGGGAGCTACTGCAGAACATCAAGCATGTAAGTAGAGATATGGGCAAAGCTGGAAAGTCGAGCAATTCATTCATTCATCCATTCATTCGGAAATGAATGAGTCTAACAGAATCATTTAGAACAGATTGAAGGTAGAGAGACGCTGCTTAGGGAGACACAGGAGGAGTGAGTTGCAGTAGTCCAAGCATGAGCAGACAAATGCGTGAACTATGTTGGTAAAGACAGAAGGCGAGACCGAGCGTCTGATGGCCCTGAGACGCCTCAGTTGAAAGAAGCATACAATATAATACAATACAATATATTACATTCATAACGCGCTTTAATAAAACAGAAGCACTCAAAGGACCTGTTACAATGCATTAGTTAATAACAGTACTTAGACAAAAAAAATGAGTTTTGAGTTTAGTTTTAAAAGTATTCATCGAAGTGGATCCTCGTACTGATTCTGGGAGAGAGTGCCATTCAGCTGGACCAGCCACTACAAACATCCTATTTCCAAATTGAAGATTTAATCTTTTGACTATAAAGTAAGTCTCCTTTTTACGCCGAACGTAGACCTCGCCTTGGTTCAAGGACAGCACATGGTGTAACTAGAGATGACAAGTAAGGTGGAGCTACATCTGATATATTCTTGAACATCAGGAGATAGATTTTGACGGTCAAACGACAGGCCCTACCTGTTCGGTTTTGTGCGCATTGAACTTTAAGCGCATGGACGCTCACCAGGATTGGATTTCATGAAAGCTAGCAGAGAGTCTAATTTTATGGAAATTAAGTACTGTTAGGTGGCGCTCCGGCGGGTATAGGTGGCGCTCCGGAGTGTTTACGCCAGTTCAACACGGTCGTGGTTTAGACCGGGGTTGGACTGTGAGCGGTCCTGAGTTACAGTAGATAACCTTCAAGGGGCGCCCTATAAGACCTCTGTAATAATAACAATAATAACTAGCAATCGAACAATTAACAACTATTATATCGTTGGTAAGAAACGATTTAACAGTATCTAAGTTCAGCATATAACATGCGTGGGGCGTGGTGGCTCAGTGGAAAGTTCGGCGCTTTGTGACCGGAGGATTGCAGGTTCGAATCTCACTCTAGCCGCTGCGTACGAACCTTGGGCAAGTCCTTCACTCGCAATTGCTCGTGGCGCTTCGGCGTGAAAATTCCGGCACAGTATCAAAAGCTGTAGTCGGGAGCGCCTCTGAGTAGTTGTTGACTTCGAGAGGCGCTATAGAAATATCCGGAATAAATAAATAAATAAACTAAAATAACATTAGCTGTAGTTCCGTTTAGCTTAATTAGTGACAGTTTACAGCTGCTAAGAACAGTTGTTGACGACGAACACACATACAAAGGGTGCTTAGTATGTAGTTTCTGTTTGGTTTCGTTCAATCACTGTTAGTGCATGGTACCTGCCCCTGCTGGTAGTGCCAGTTACAAGCTTGGACAAAGGAGGAGGGCGATTATAATCATCCTTGTTATAATGCAGCGTCGTTAAACAGCGTTATATCCCTTCAACGTCCATCTTAAGTAGCCATTAAATGTCAATAAACAACTGACAGTGTAATAGCTATGGACGTCAACGGCCTTTGTTGCTATAATTGTTAATTGTAATTGTAATTACGACTATTAATATTGCATCGTCAGTAGGAAACTCCGTTTAGGATGTTTAAACAATGTCAACTGTCAGCACAAATGTTAAGAGTTACATATTAAGTACATTTTTTGAACTTTTAAACATGAAGGCTTTTCCCCTACTGAATATATTATGTCCTTCAACTGTTGGAATCTCATCGATTCTAAACATAGTTCATCACCCTTGCATGTTGTGAAGTCGACGTCAACGGCCTTTAGCAGCCACTGCATCGCCCGTACTTTGGTAGTGCCGGTCCCAAGCATAGCGAAAGAGGAGGGTGACGTTAATTATCTTCGCTATGACACGGTGTCCTTAAGTAGAAAATACACAAATCAAGCACAGGAAAGAGTTCGCACTGAAGCAGAAAATAGAGATTATTGGATCACTACAAGTACCTGTGAACTAGTAGAATATTTATTCGTGAAACTGAGTGAAATACCGGTACGTGAAAGGTATTATTGCAGGCTATCGTAGTGGTAGCCGAGGAAGTAAGATAGAGAGGTACATGGTAAGGAAAATTGCAAAGATCGAGGCGAATAACTCGTTAATACAATATAGTTTCTCGCGATTTTAATTAATTCTACTTCGTAAACAGTGCTCTTTATCGAATCAATTTATACCAGACGAAAACAATTTCTATGTGGAATCGATCAGTGGCAGAAGACTCGTGCAGAACAGCAACAGACGTCGAAACTGCGATTAAAATCACATCCATTGGAAGTCGAAGAAGCCGTTGGGTTGAAACACCTGAATATAGGCCTACTCAAACTCACGGGCTCAACTGATCAGTTCCCTCGTGCTAATCAATTGATAGTTATTTTATACCAGAACGTAATACAGCTTTTACTTGAAATCGATCAGTGGCAGAAGACTCGTGCAGAGCAGCAACAGACGTCGAAACTGCGATTAAAAGGAAGTCGAAGAAGTCGTTGGGTTGAAACACCTGAATAACGACCTCAACTGATCTGTGTGAAAGTGCTCCGACCAGAAGAAGATTCGTGAGCTGAATCGAAAATAAAACAGTATTTCAACTCTCTTTCCCTCCCTCGCTGCCTCCCTCCCTCGGATCATCGCAGCCTATAGGGAGTGTATTTAAAGGAAGTGGCCACCAATTGTCTGTCTGTGTCGTCTCTGTTGCTGAGAACGAAGTCGAAGTCGATGAACAGAGATTGGAATCAACCAACGACGAAGGTATAGTATAACGACATCTGTTAAAGTTCAATTGAGATGCAATCTGCTTTCACTTGAGACTCATTTTTTAATCTCTGTGGGGCGTAAAGAAGTCAAGTGTATAGCGCTATAGATTGTCGATTTGTTCATAATATCTTTTGATTTGGTTGACTGTTTCTCTTCAGCTGCCTGTCGAAGTTTTCCTAAGTCCAGCCAGTTGTCTTGACAACCAGCATGTGGTGCTATTTCCTGCCGTTGGCATTGTCAATGGTTGTCATAACAACCAACGAAATGGAATCAGTCGAAGAGAGTTGCTTTATGTTATGTGACCGAATGAAAATCCCTGGTCCAGGGATACCATACAGCCTCTTTCAGTGCGATTACAATCAGGTAGGAAGTATACTTGTTAGACGAGTTGCTTTGTGGTTGCCAACTGGTTGGGGATCCAATTTTCCCCTTCTATATATAGCTAGTGGTCGATGGCCCTCCAAGTAATAAACAATCCGCTCGTTTCCCTCTTCCGAACGATATTCCAATCACAGTAATGAAAATATTTTCTTAAAAACGTTTCAGTTTGCGTAGCCGTTAACAGGAATTCTTAAACTGTGACGTTTCGTTTAAATACATCGCGTGGTTATGGATCACGATTTGAAATTAGCATTCGAGTTGTTTCCAATGAGCTTTCTTGTAAGAATTTTAAAAAAATCCTATGCAAATATGCCAAATAAGCCAAAGATATACAAAGAGAGGATGTATTTGCAAGAATGATCCATGTTAAAGACGATATAATATGCCCAAATAAGTTAGTCTTAGGCTATGCTTATAATTCAATCTTTGGGCTTGGCCAGTGGCGGGGCCAGACATTTTTTGTAACCAGGGTATAGCCAGAGCAGTCATACAAGTGACCAGTGCAGAGGGCTATTTATGCCCCGTACAAATTCTGGGTAGGGCAGAAATTCTGGCAGGGCAACGACCAGGGCAAAGGCTTTTTTACCATGGCATTTGCCCTGGCTCTCCCTGGTGTAGGGCCGCCTCTGGGCTTGGCTGAGTGTCATCTCACAATCTGTGGCTCTCAACATCACGTGTGGCAAAGGCCAAGAATTGTCCTGGTTTGTGTTTGTGCCGTGATGATCGTAACCTTATCTCGATGTTTGTTGTTTTCTGAACGTAGGTTTGTATGCAGACGATGACATACACGAGTGACATAACGAGTAAGGACAACAAAAAACGCAAGGATTCGATCGTTTCACTGAGTCGTGACTGCGCCAAAGCGGAGGAGTGCAAGGAAGACTGTCGAATGGTCAATGACCAAGAGATTATGTCATGCGTGTCGTGTATGAACACAACCACTTTCGGACACGAAGGTAAACTGATCACACAGATGATCTGCCATGACACCATCTACGACAGCTGAGCCGACCATGGAACCGATTGTGAGACCGTATAACAAATGAAGATGAAAGGAATCACCATCACTACTTCGATCTGTGCGCAACTTTTCTTCTGTTCCGTCGACCGATTTTAATTTTATTTTAGATTATAGAGCTTAGTAAAATTGCTTTCATTCGCTAGGAAAATTCAATTCATTCATTGGTTAAGGCGAGTAAATTTCTGAGTAGTTTAATTGTAGTTTAAATAATATATATTCGTGTTTCTTGACAAGCTCACTGACAATCAGCCTTAAGTATTATTGAAACATAATATGACGACACAATTATCAAGATCTTATAGAACACACGTCTTGGCAGCCTGTTAGGTGCCATATTTGGTGCTTTGGTAACCAATTTGTATTAAAGAAGAATATGTTATGCAGATCCACTTGCAATCCAGCCCCAAAAATCTTTCTTGTTTCATTATTTACTACATAAAAAAGGTGTGCCTTGTTAAAAGCAATTTAAACTGGAAATTAGGACGTCTTGCTAGAAATACCGCATTCAAATAAAACATACCGTTGTCTATGACTTAGTTTCTCTTTAATAAACGAAGCTGTGTCATAACATGGGTTATTAGCACCTCTTTTGTCATGACAGGGATCTGACACTACTGAAAGTTGGTAGGTTTCTGGCGGAGTTACTGGGACAATGATATAGTGGGCCCCGTCAAATATGCAGGACTCTTCACACTGCTTGCCTCTCTGGGGATCATTCAAGGTTTTTTTTGGGGGGGGGCATAAGGGCGGTCCTGAAAGGACAGCCCCTCGTCCAATGGTGGTAACGCACTCGTTCCCATAGTTACGACGATGGATGACGTCTTCGGCAGTTGCGTGAGAACACTGCGTTAGATAATTCCATATTCTCACGCATCGATGGGTGTACTAGTAAGTAAGAGATGCGATTCCGAAACATATGGCAAGGACATGTCGGTTGCTATACATGCACAGGCGCCGACTCCTTGGGTGTCTTGGGTGCGAATGCACCGAGAGAGAAAGTTCAGTGGGTGCCTCGCACCCAGAAGAAATCCGACCTTAAATTGAAATTTTTTGCACCTAAGTACTCTCACAACTTGAGAAGTAGGCCTACAACTACAACACAAATACCCAACATTGCACGATCTTACAGTCACAGACCGTACATAAATAAACAATTTATTCATTTATTATTTAAAAACAAAATAAATAATAAGCTTAACACTGGAACTTCGTCGCCGATTTCCAATACTTTGTCTAACCTCGTAACCTTTGACAAGAAAACAATTTTCTTTCTCCGAAAATCCGCTAAAACTCACCTACCTAAGGAGGGTGGGAAGGGGAAAGGTAGGGGTAAGTACCCAGGCACCCAGAGGCAAAAGCAAAAGTCGGCGCCTATGGCTATGTGAGCGCGTTGCCATTGGTTACGGCGCTCGGCTGGCCACCAGAGGTTTTGGATTCTGACGAGATCTTGTTAGCTGCGAGATTACGGCGAGAATAGAAACTGTACGTTCATAATAATAATCATCTTCGTTTAATATTTTCAAACTGACAGTTACGCAGTATGATTACAAATCAGTATGAACGGATGATCACAAGTTAGTACAGGAGTCAAATTTTAACTGTATACGGCAGCAATGCAAGGCGCCAATCACGTCCTACATCTCATTTTAATAACGCGCCATCTCGCGACTGATAGGCTGAGTGGACCTTTGGGAGGGTTACGGGAAGCGATCCCGCTACCTACTGCACTTCACGCCAGTGATGCTACCATTTCTCTATTGCACCCCCTCCCCCGATATGTTTAATATTCATCGATTTAAAGCTGTAACTTTTGACTAATTTGCTAATGGAAAAGGTTTTGGGGAAGAACTAGCTACATTGGTCAGAGGGTCTATAGTGGCTTCTCGGAACACGAATAACTTCTAAGAGATATTATTCAGGGAAGAATGCTAGTTGCTTTCAGCGCGTTACTCGGCCACAGGATGGTAATTTAGGCAAAACAGTAACCATTAAGTCGTACACGTTTTTTAAATACCGGATCGACACAAAATAGACTGTATACACGAGGGGTTACTCGGGTTAGCTACTACTACTACTACTACTACTACTACTACTACTACTACTACTACTACTACTACTACTACTACTACTACTACTACTACTACTACTACTACTACTACTACTACTACTACTACTACTACTACTACTACTACTACTACTACTACTACTACTACTACTACTACTACTACTACTTCTACTACTACTACTACTACTACTACTACTACTACTACTACTACTACTACTACTACTACTACTACTGCTACTGCTGCTGCTGCTGCTGATACTGCTACTACTACAACCACTACTACTATTACTGATTAGTATTGTGTTGTATTGTATTGTATTGTATCTAGATATTTATAAAGCGCCTCTCGCAGAATAACTGTTGAGAGGCTCACAGCACAGAAGCCCCCGGAAAAGAAATGCCGTTAGGGAACGCGAGACCGATGAGGAAAAGCCAGTCATTAGTTTGGCCCTGAGCAGAGAGGAAGACCGTTCCAGATCGTCGAACTCACAACAGCAAACGTCTGGTGCTGAGCCAAGGTAGTTTTAGCCCTTGGAACAAAGCGATCAACCCAATTCGTAGAACACAACGAAGATGCGGATAAAGGCTTTCGCAGAAAGTTCGAGAGGTATTTCAGGGCAGTTCTCTGCTGAGATTTAAATACAAGGAGAAGGATCTTATAGTGGAATTGCACGGCAATAGGGAACCAGCGCAGGTCATCAAGCATGGAAGTAGAGACTTCCATAGGCTAATAGGGGGGGGGGGGGGTTTCGAGCGCTGAGCCTAGCAAAATGATTTTGAACAGATTGAAGGGGGAGAGACGCTGCTTAGGGAGACCCATGAGGAGCGAGTTACAGTAGTCCAAGCGTGAGCAGAGAAATGCGCGAACTATGATGGTAAAGACAGAAGGCGAGACCGAGCGTCTGAGACACCTCAGTTGGAAAAAGCAGGAGTGAGTGAAGTTGGAGATAGTGTCTCCCTCCTCCTATGTCCAGGTTTGGGACTGGCACCAGCAGAGTGCGAGCAGCGGCGGAGTTCAGTAGTAGTAGTAGTTGTCAGAGTTAAACGACTTATCTTTCTGGCTCGCAGTTTTTCTCTTCCAAATAACAATGATAAAAACTTTATATCGAGGGTTCTCTGCCGAGCTTGTCTTAGCATTGTCAGCGGCGAGGGACTGCTGAGAGATTATCTAATCACTCTAATATTTATTAATGATTGTTACCAATTGCGTTACACGTATATCAACTGGTGTGAGAAATAAAGGAATACTTGATTTGATTTGATGTCCTAGTTTTAACAGTTCGTATGGTACATTATCTCAATGATATGCCATGCCGTTCTTCGAAGCGATTAGTAACGTCGTCTAGTGACTTTTTACGACAATTCCGAAAAGTATACAATGTTATTATTGCACAAGTTTAGCGTCATCTTGTGGCTGCCATGGCCATTGAGTCAATGGCATTGACATCGAGTAGAGGTAGAAAAGTAAACTAGCGCTAAAACGATGTGAACGATTTATATAGCGTTTGGAAGTCACGATTTAAAGGTGTCTAAACAGAACGTAATATTATTATTTGAAAAGGTTAACGACAACTTGCGTCTGATGGCCGTTGACTTCGACTAGACACAGACGAATTCCTATTAGAGCTTATTTGGTTGGATAGTGGCTGTTTAACGATGCTGTGTCATAACAAAGATGATTAGCGACAATTAATATTGCATCCTCAACAGCAGTGATATTTCAGTTAACTGAAATAGGAATTGAAATGAAAATTATCAATTTCCTTTATACGGAAACTGAAACTGAAACGTTTTCAACGAAAATTATTTTTGCAAAACGGAAACGAAATAAAAACGAATATTAAATGTCAAAACGAAATAGAAATAGAAAAGATAATTACTATCCGAGCTGAAATTGTCGAAAACACGTAAAAGTTTTCTGAGTTTCCATTGGACTTTAGTTGGGCTAAATCGCTGCCTGCGTAACTCTCCGGATTTAGGCGGACCATTTATTCTTGTTATTATTCGATATCCGGTCATCGAAATTTATTTCGTCTGTTAATGTTAGTTAGTTGCTAAGTTTTTCAGTTAAGAACAGTCTTGTTGTCAAGACCTTAAACCTCAAGACCAAGACCAAGACCTTGAACCTCAAAACCAAGACCAAGACCAAGACCTTGAACCTCGAGACCAAGACCAAGACCAAGACTTTGAACCTCGAGACCAAGACCAAGACCAAGACCTTGAACCTCAAGACCAAGACCAAGACCAAGACCCAAAAAATCGAAATCAGGTCAAGACTTCTAAAAATTGTCAAGTCGGAATATTCGCTATTTTAATGAAAACACGAGTCTTTTATTTTATTCAAGCAAATTAACTTTAAATGAAAACTGCAGAGAAATCCGAATTTGTATTCAAAAGTCCTTCATGCAACCTCTTATACCAAATGCCTTTTGTATTTTATAAAACCAATTCGCTCAGAATTTTCTGACCAAGACGTGCCTGGTGGGCCTCATAAAAATTCAGCCATGTGAAAAAATACGTTCTACAGGTGCTGAAGTCTCTGACACACACAGAGTAGCTATTCAAGCACTGGATGTAAATGTACAGATAGTGAGTCTTTTTGAAATCTTCCCATGGTTTATCATACCGTCTGATACAGAATAAATGTTGCTGCTGCCAATTGGTTTTCCTGACCAACATGACTTGTATCCATCCATATTGGTCGTATGATGCAAGCAGGCTTGATACAGAATTCTTGAGTTCTGTTAAATGACTGTTCATATTGACAGCCGGTCTTGGTCTTGGTCTTGCGAGACCAAGACCAAGACTTTGAACCTCAAGACCAAGACCAAGACCAAGACCTTGAACCTCAAGACCAAGACCAAGACCTTGAACCTCAAGACCAAGACCAAGACCAAGACTTTTAAAAACGAACTCGAGTGCACTCGAGACCAGGACCTTGGTCTCGAGGACAACAAGACTGGTTAAGAATGAGGTTATCGCGACTTATTAGCTGGAGGTAACCGCGAAAGCGAAGTTTTGGCAGTATTTTGTCTATGATGAGAAAACGAATGAGAGTTCGTGTTTAGTTAACAATAAACCATGTGGACCGCATCTCGTCGGGAAGAATTCGAGTACAATTATTCTCGAAGCCGAGGACCGAACGGCTAAAATTTATTGAAATTATTAACTGTATTAAAATTTATTATGGGAATAATTATTATGCAATTATCAGTGAATAATAGCATGTATGGCATGCTTTATAATAGTTCAGCGCCAATAAGTATATCAATAAACGTCCAAGCACGTTTTTAGTGAGATATTTGGCTTTGAATTGTGCCTGCAATTATTTATTTGTGGCTGGTCTTCAGCTCGGGGGGGGGGCTCTTAAAATCATCCCGCGGGCCGCGTGTTGGACAGTACCGGTACGGAACTAACTTGTGCCATGGGAACTCCGCCCAGTTGCGTAGCTAGGGGGGGGGACAGGGGGGACATGTGTCCCCGGGCGCCATGGGAAGGGGGCGCCAAAATGAGGGTTAAGATAAATAATTTTACTCTTAATTTTGATGCAGTTTTAACTAATTTATCACAAATGAATGCATAAGATTTAATTTTAGCGCCCCAAATATATCCAATTATATCCTCATTACTTACAAATCAGTTCTTAGATATGATTTTGGCGGCCCATTGAGCACTAAGGGGAAACATGCATGTACTGTGTGTATTTTCATATTTTATTTCATTAAAAAAAATTAAAATTGCCATTCGATTATGTGGAAAATGTGAAATAGTAAAACGGGGTGGGGGGGGGGAGGGGGCGCCAAAATAATTCATAGTTCGTCCCCGGGCGCAAAATATCCTAGCTACGCCACTGACTCCGCCACTGCACGTCCGTGCCCTAGTTCCAGGCAGTGCACATCCTAAAACCGGATGAATGAGGAGAGCGACGCTGATGATCTTTTTTTTTACCACACAGTGTCTTTAATCTGAAACTACTACTACTTGTGCCAAATGAACGGTGAGAACTGTTCAAATTAATTAAGCACCTCCTTTAAGCGAGGTATTCTTGCCGTATATTAGTGACAGCGGCACTGTATTGCGTTAAAGAAACGGTGAGAACTGTACAGATCAATTTCTGTAGAAGTCAACGGCCTTTGTTACTATAAGATGTCGTTAAACATTTGAATACAGATAGGTACTCTGTAGACACCTTTAAAATGTTGCCAACCGATGCTGTTTAAGAATTAGACCCAGCCGCGCGGTAAGTCACATTTTAACATTTAACCGTTTGAACGCTTTTGTCTGACATAATAATAATACTACTAATACTAATATTCGTCTATTAAGTTCAAACTAAGATTACATGATATAGTTGTAGGTCTCACTGATTGTAAAAAGTTTAACAGGAGTCGAATTTAACTGTATGACAGCTTGCAAGGCGTCCATTTGCAGTCGCCCCTTAGGGAGTTCAAGGAGTGAAAACGCTGAGTCAACATTTTTGGGGCTAGCGGGTATCGAACCCGCGTCCTTCTGATCTTCATGCCAGCGAGTCACCAGTCAACCATCTCGCCGCCATACCTGTATTTATATCATGCACGTGCAGTGAGAACTGTTCAAAAATAATTTCTGTCGACGTCAACATCTTTGTTGCCATAAGATGTCGTTAAACCGGGTTAGCTACTTTAAAATAATGCCTCTGAAATCGACATAAGGTTCGGTCGACGTACACGGTAGCCATGTTAGTTTAAACGACGATGTCGTTAAACGATTGAAACTACTACTGCGGGTTAAGTCTGCCACCGCCATTTCCGGTGGTGTCAGTCCCAAGTCTCAAAAAAGGAGAGGGGCAACGTCAACGGCTTCGGCAGCCGCAAGATGTCGTTAAAAGCGGGAAACTACTAATGCGGTAACTGCGATCCCTAAGAAATGTAAAAGAGAAAACTGTACAAAGTGTTCCTTTCGACGTCAACGGTCTCTGATGCCATAGGACCGTGCTGTTCAACATGCGGCCCGCCTACTGATTTTAAACGACTCGCCCGAGCTCACTGAAGGTTTGCAATTTGTGTAAAAAATTAAGTAAAAGACAGTCACTGGCCTACTTGCCTAGCTATTCGTTCGTAACCTGGCATGTCATTTGACAAAATGTAACACAAAACCCAGTTCCCACGACGCATTAAACTTTGTCTAAAGTTTTAAAACGTACGGTTCTCCACACTTAATAATTTTAGTAAATTTTAATCCTTGTTTTTGAGTTAACTGGTGCTACCCTCGGCTTCAAGGATAATTTTTTCGATGACCCACGGTTTCAAAAAGGTTGGACAGCACTGCCATAGCCCATAGGATGTCTTTTAACTATCGGAATCCTCCTCCGGAAACGAATTTTAATGGGAAAGTTGCCTATAAGCCGCAAGATGTCGTTAAACCTTGGTACTAGCTGCTATAACTGTGATCGAATTCAAACAACAATTTTAGACACCTTCAAAACGATTCTATTCGGCGATATATGTTCGCAAACTTCGATAACGCAATGTTCAATTACATTAACTGAAAACACAATGTAACGTTGATGTTGTAAAAAGCCTACACTGTCAGACAGTGACGTGTATATAGTCAGACTTAAATTCAAGAGGAGGCAACTCCGGGAGACATCCAAGTGTAGTAGGAGTGCGGAGGTATAACCCACGGAAATTTTTTGAAGTCTGAAACAGACAAGAGGAGGCAACTGCCTCCTCTTGCCTCAATGTGCATGTCAGAGGTGCATTCACAGAGTCTGTTTGGCTATCGATAAGACCTGTAAAGGTAACTGGATAGGTCATTAAAAAATCTAAATGGTCTCTGAAAAGAACCTTTATGGACGTCGGAAAGAAGCGTAAACGGCCAAACTATAGACATACGCCCAGCGCCAACGTTAATTTTGATAGGAAAAATACGAATTGAAATGAAGAAACTGAACTGGTGTCAACGCCTCAACCTGCCGACTAACATAATGTCTTTTGAATGACCCTAGAAGCCTCTGCTAACCATTGAGCGAACTGTAACAACCGAACTGCAGTCCAGAAAATGGACTTAGATTCATTAACTCTTTTTAAAGAGATCCGCAGCCATAGCAGTAATAAGATGTCGTTAAACTCTGGAATGATAATGATGATTAACCACTGACTTAGTTTTGGAGCTGCATTATTGGCTATGCCATACGATCGGTGAGAACTGTTCGAAATAATTACACACCTCTTTTAAGTGAAGTATTCAACCTATAAGTAAAAGTGGTCCGCTCTCTATTGACTTACCAGTTCATGTTACCAAATAAGATGTCATGAGTAATCCTGTATTATGCCATACGATCGGTCAGGACTGTTCGGAATAATTACACACCTCTTTTAAGTGAAGAATTCAACTTATAAGTCAAAGCTCACTATTGTGTTACACTAGTTCACGCTGACATAAGACGTCATGAGTGGTCCTGTATTATGACATACGATCGGTGATTACGACGGTGAACGCTGTTCGAAATAATTATTTCTGTCGACGTCAACAGCCCTTGTTGCAATAAGATGTCGTTCAAATCTAAATCCTTAACCATTATTATTCTGGTCTCATCAGCGTTAGCTAATGTATGGTCAACGTGAACAGCGCTGTCAGCCACAGTGCGTCATTCAATACTGACTTACAATACTGAGCTTTACTCTGGTAGTGACAGTCCCAGGAATAGATACTAAAGGAGGGCACCGTTAATCATCCTTGTTATGACGCGGCGTCGTTAAGCAGCAATTAACCATACACACATACATACATACATACATACATACATACATACATACATACATACATACATACATACATACATACATACATACATACATACATACATACATTACATAAATGCTTACATGCATTAATATATACAATGTCATCTACAAATTTCTGATTTTGATTAGGAAAGCACACAGACAGACAGACAGACAGACAGACAGAAAGACAGACAGACGGACAGACGCAGACGGACAGACAGACAGAGCAGAGTGTTTTGGTCCTTATATATAGGATATGTGCATATATGCGCATATCCAAGTGTGTGTGTGTGTGTGTGTGTGTGTGTGTGTGTGTGTGTGTGTGTGTGTGTGTGTGTGTGTGTGTGTGTGTGTGTGTGTGTGTGTGTGTGTGTGTGTGTGTGTGTGTGTGTGTGTGTGTGTGTGTGTGTGTGTGTGTGTGTGTGTGTGTGTGTGTGTGTGTGTGTGTGTGTGTGTGTGTGTGTGTGTGTGTGTGTGTGTGTGTGTGTGTGTGTGTGTGTGTGTGTGTGTGTGTGTGTGTGTGTGTGTGTGTGTGTGTGTGTGTGTGTGTGTGTGTGTGTGTGTGTGTGTGTGTGTGTGTGTGTGTGTGTGTGTGTGTGTGTGTGTGTGTGTGTGTGTGTGTGTGTGTGTGTGTGTGTGTGTGTGTGTGTGTGTGTCCTGAACAAGTGAAGCGCGAGTTATTTTCAAATGCTTTTCATCGATTCGTTATATCTCGTGACTCATATCACTGAACTGTTTATAATCTGAACATTGATGTATGCTATGCATTCATCCCTACTTTATTTGCCTATGCATCATGTCATACATCGATACATTGTAGCATATATCTATTCACAATATCATACATCTCCGCCCATCTAGCAGTGAACGTTACAATGCCAATAACTCCCTTTACAGTCTTATTTTTAAATGGCAGCACAGGAACAGATCAGAAAGCTTTCCTCTCTCTGTCCGCATTATTTATATAAACTGCGCCTTGATAGAGACGCTCCCTATTGCGTCTTTATGCTTTCCAGAGGAGGCTATCGGTCGCTAGGTGTCCTGCATCCGGCCAATTTCCTGATACCAGTTCCCAAAGTGCTTACGGACTCCGAAGTTCCGTTATCTATCCTCCCTACACGGTACGCATATGAAAAATATCGATACCGCATGAATTCTCGGATAAATCTCTGTCGGCGCGCGGCCATGAATCTTAAAGATTGAGAATATCGTAGTGTGACGTCTTCACCGGGTCTGGTATCTTTCCATGCACATACGATCACTTGCGGAGAACTTCATACGGGACGACGTCACCGCATGCAACCTCCTGATATCGAATCTCTTTGTTTATGGGATCGACTGCGGGGTTGCTGTGTTTGCTGCTGTCCTGTCGTCGAGAAATCTATAGGAGTTTGTATAATCGCTCTCTGGAACCCTTTTTTTCAGAGAGACGTCTCGATAGGGTATTGTCGCTATTTAAATTTACAAATTTAATGTAAAAGAAGAATGCGATGAAACGTAATAGCGGCGTAGAATATTCTACAATACAATACTATGTACGAAAACAGCACAACGTTAGACAATAATGCAAAACTATACAACAGAGAACAATAGTTGCATTGTTGTGTATTTCTTTTGTAGGTAACTCGCTACAGTACAATGAAAACAACGCAAAACACTTGTTACAGGGCACGGTACCATGATTTGTTAAAGCGCTCTTTTTAGGCAGAGGATACGCTCGTGAAAAGGCTGGTGCTAGTTGTTACTGTCCTCTCTTTAGATACATTTAAAGCGATGTCAACTGATGCTGTATGACCATGGGATAGAGTGAACTCTGCCAACGTGAGCTGAAATATGCCGAAACAATTTCTGTCTACGTCAACTGCCTTTGTTGCCATAAGATGTCGTTAACCCTGGATCAATCCATTCAGCTCCACCACTGCTCGTACTCTGGCAGTGTCAGTCCGAAGCCTGGATAAAGGAGGAGGGCGACGCTAATAATCTTTGCTATCATCCAGTGTAGTTAAACTGAAACTACTACTACTACTTTATTGTTTTGGGTCTTTCTTTAAACACCCATAAAACGACGTCAAATGATGTTATATAGGCATGGTATACGCGGCCTGACTGTTTGAGAGTTCTCTTTAGATACCTTTAAAACGAAGTCAACCGATGTTATATAGGCACGGGACTCGGTGGTGTATTGTTCATATCTCTCTTTGTTACTCAAGTCGCTTAGCGTGAACAATCCTTAGTAGTGTGCGTTTAGATGCTACAACCATAATTTTTTTCTAGAACTTGCAGAAGGAGTAACATTGAAGATAGTCAGATATTGTGACAGTTGAATTTTCTTTTTAAAAATATTTTTAAAGGCACTTTTAAAATGTGCATAATTGGGCTACGTTTGGGCTTGTTTTGGCAACCTACGTTAACGACGTGCGAGAGGCCCTTGTTTTTGTAGTACTTCTGGATTGTAAAGACGCGTATAAATGCTCATTTCTGTTAAGTAACTAAAGATAATAGTTTGTCAATGTTAGAAACCTTGTAAGAATATGTTTTAACAGTTGACTTCGGGTTTCAAAATCAATCATATCGAAAATGTGACTTTTATACTTTGTATTTAATTTGCTCTGTTATGCCTCATGACCTTTGTTGCATTTTCAATATTGGTTTTAACCAGGGCTGTAGTGGTAAAATTTGAGGTGAGTATACGCTACCGGTGACCAGCGGCGTACAAAAAAATTTGAAGACCTTTTTTTAGGAAAAATTTCTGACTTTTCACCAATTCTCAGAAAATTTTCAGACTTTTTACGATTTTGTCTCTGAAAAAGTTGATGACCTTTTTTTTTTTTTTTTTTTTTTTTTTTAGTCATTCGCCCTAAAAACCTTTAAAAACCTCTCTTTTTTGAAAAATTTTCGTTCCCAGAGGTAAGTATACGCTGTATACCCGCGTATACCCTCGTCTACAGCCATGAGTATACGCTCTCAAATTTCTCTAGAGGTAAGTATACGCTGTATACCCGCGTATACGCTCGACTACAGCCCTGGTTTTAACTAATTGTGCTGCACCAAAATGCACAATGTTATGCTAACATCTCTGACTATTCCTTCTCTTTCCTTCTGTGAGGGAAATTATATGCGTGAAGCCTGCTATTGGACGTATATATAACTCTTCTCCAGGGAAGGGGTTAAACGATGTCAATTGGTGGTATGTAGGCGTGGGATACGATGTACTAATGTTATTGTACGTGCTATTTTCCCACACCTTTGAACCGATGTCAACCGATGCTATATAGCAGAGTTTCCCAAACTGTGGGTCGCGACCAAAGTCGCGACGCTCTGGCAAGTGGGTCGCAAAATTTTTTCGAGAAACATTAATTTCTTTGCAGCAACAACATTTGGCTATGACTAGCTGGATTACAATAAATTGTAAACTGTTTTTACCTAAGTTTCCTTTTATTGCTCTAAATTTCTAAGCGCTGTACGTAAATCC
Source organism: Allolobophora icterica (assembly GCA_963556255.1). Taxonomy (NCBI): domain Eukaryota; kingdom Metazoa; phylum Annelida; class Clitellata; order Crassiclitellata; family Lumbricidae; genus Allolobophora; species Allolobophora icterica. The sequence continues at coordinate 52,427,924 of OY744612.1, forward strand.
GCATATTTTCGATACCAATTTACGAAGCAAATTTTAGTACACAATGCTTAATTTACACGGTGGGTACCGAGACTGCCAAAATATTCACAAGTGGGTCGCGACCCAGAGAAGTTTGGGAACCGCTGCTATATAGGCATGGTGTGCAGTGGCCTAATAATAATTTTGAGTGTGCATTGCTTAGACACCTTTAAAACGATGTTAACCTATGCTATATAGGTATGGGTTACGCAAGCGATTTGTTTACCTTTAAGGTGTCAATTTTTCAGCGATGATACTGCTAAATATGGAATTCATTCTAGTGTGTGGCTGCAGATGCTAGTAATAATTTATATAGACTGGACGTGCGCGCAGTGTAATTATTGTAATCGTGAGTTTATATAGGTCCTGTTGGAGTCTGTCTCTAAAAGAAGCCATATAATCAGTAATTACAATTACAGTTACTAAGTCTGTGCAAAGAGACAAAGTTCTACACTGAATCTTTCTTCGATGTACCTTGTATATGCATTACCTTGTATCATTTACTTGTTTATTTATTATTATCATAATTAATTAATTAGCAGTTTCAGTAGCACCGGTGTCTAACGCACAAGGGATCAACCGATGGTGCACCAAAATCAAGCCGTAATGCGGTCAATGTTCAGAAGATCAGTCCATAAGACAGAGAGGCAGCCTATGGTGCAGAAGCAATTTGAAAGAGGTTAAGTTTATGTTGAGAACGAAATGACACAAGCGACTGAGCATGCAGAACGAACCGTTTCGGTCTATTCAAGGTCGCTATTTAAAAAACGTGTACATTTACTTTTTGCATTTACATTTCACATTTACATTTGACATTTACCTTTTACATTTACCTTTTACATTTACATTTTACATTTACATTAAACACCTAACGTTAACTTAATTTACGTTTTCATTAACTTCGCCTTCTGAGTCATCATCGCGTCAATTTATCTCACATAGTTTATGTTACTATATATTCACATCCGTCTTATCCCTACCTTAAATGTAGCTCCTTAATATACCTCACCTCACCATACCTTAAATATAGGTACAAACAAATTTAGTTTGATTGATACACCTTACACAGGTTACTTAAGCTAGCCTCATCTCAGCGCTTGTGAATAAGATGGTGCCCTGCGCTTTGCTTCAGAGTAGCGTAAGATACCATTTCTTTAAAATACCTTTTTCTATGTAACATAATTTGTATGTAGGCAAACGTCCCAAAGATATTACAATTTTCTAAGGTATGCCATTACTATGCTATTGAGTCAAATCATCGTTCTTATTACACTATAGAACACATAAAAAAGGTGTTTTTAAAGAGCAATTTAGACTGGGAATTAGAACGTCCTGCTACAAACTCATTCAAACTAAAATGTATATTACACCTGTCTATGACTTCTGTTTAATTAACGACCTAAATACACAATACCAAGACAATACCATACACCAAGACAATACCAAGACAATGCTATATACAAAACAATACCAAGACAATACCATAAGCCAAAACAATACCAAGACAGTACCTTATGCCAAGACAATACCATATACCAAGACAATACCATATACCATGACAATACCATATACCTAGACAATATCAAGACAATACCATATACCAAGACAATACCATATACCAAGACAATATCAAGACAATACCATATACCAAGACAATATCAAGACAATACCATATACCAAGACAATACCATATACCATGACAATACCATATACCAAGACAATATCAAGACAATACCATATACCAAGACAATACCATATACCTAGACAATATCAAGACAATACCATATACCAAGGCAATACCATATACCTAGACAATACCATATACCGTTCGTGCGTGTCTTAGAGCGGACATGATAACTAAATGCTCAGACAAGTGGCTTGCACTGAGTGACTTGATTACAATGTTTCTGCTCATATTGTAGCGTCTGCACAAAACCATCAACATCCATCGAATCGCCAGTTTCAGCAACAGCTTCGACGAAGCTGAATCTCCAGCTGCGACGTTTCAAGCATCCGAATGTGTCCCGGATTCGAAGCTGGTTTTGAAATCTGCTGGTAACGCTCGTTTTAGTAAGAGGGGGAATTTCTCCAACGATCGCTATTGGAATGGTCTGAATGAATGAAGCCATGGCACGGTTGAGTAGTAACAGATTCATATAACGGTTCTGCATGACTGAGTTTCCGTTGACATATTCGACAGTTAAAGAAGGTAAGTCTGTTTATTAGATTAATTACTAAATATTACTAGTAGCCCTAATAATGATAATGACTGTAGCATTTCCCTGGAAATGGAATGGATAGCCTTCTTTGGTGTCGAGCTCTGTGGCAGAAGTGCTGCGAAAAGCGATTGCGTTGAAGCGTTGGAGGTTGTTGTTAATATTATTATTATTATTATTATTATTATTATTATTATTATTATTATTATTATTATTATTATTATTATTATTATTATTATTATTATTATTATTATTATTATTATTATTATTATTATTATTATTATTATTATTACTATTACTATTATTATTATTATTATTATTATTATTATTATTATTATTATCATTATTATTATTATTATTAATTAATTAATTAATTAATTAATTAGTGACTTATGTCACGCCGGTGTGCCGATGGCGCACCAAGACCAAGCCTCAATCAGGTCAGTTAAATATATATATATATATATATATTCATATATATATACGTAACTATGTATGTGTGTATGTATGTTTGTATACTTGTACATATGCATGTCTGTGTTTGCATGTGTAGTTATGTACATTTGCATCTGAGAATTTATATAGCGTCTTTTAAGATCATAGTGGATTGCAATCTGACCCAGTGATTCTTAAGATACATGGGGAAGTCCTCCTCTTGGGGAGGGGAATTTTAAAGAGAAGCACATCCCAATGGTGAATACTGGCAGAACACTGAGTAATGTAATGTACTGACAATTTATGCAGCGCCGTTACTAACGAACTATTTCAATGGTGCTTTACACTGTCAATTATTATCAGCGAAATAACTAAGAGTAACAGGTTGTTGGTTGTGCTCCATCTTATCTTAAAAAGTAGTGTGTCTTGGTCTCATCCATTCCTGGCCGTAGATTTCTTCGCTCTCCGGCACAAGGTGACCTGGATGTTCCCCTCAACCAGAACATCCACAGTACAGCACAGAATCTTCGCTGTGGTCGGTCCAACTTCTGGAATAGGTTGCCTGTAGCATCTTACGACATGAGCTTCTCAGTCTTTCTTTATCTCTATTCTGTAAGCACTTGAAAACCATTTCTTTCGATCTTGGTTTTCCATCGTTAGGTCGACAGCGCCTGTGGTGAGTTATCTTGAACAGGCGCTATATAAATCTTTGATTACATTACATAATGGATAGAATTTCATTTTTTTCTTTTCGAAAAGTGAGCACCCAGACCTTCTGAACAGATTCCTGGAATGTTGTTCCACGCACGAACCAAAGAGTCTGATCCACTCTGGGGCGAAAACAAAAACCTATGAAACGAAATGTATGGGAAACTACTCCCAGTTAGTATAATCTCAAACTGTTAGGTGCCAGATTCCTTTCTTCCATCATGCAAATCGCACCGTGTGCGTGTATACTGGGCTGTTTTGCTGATTCGAAGTAAGATCAGAATTCAAACATAAATCTTTCCTTCCTCGCCAATTCTCGGAAGCTCGCAATTACTGGGAGATGTCATCGATTTGTTGACTCCTTACATAGGCTAAGATAGTAGCGCTGTAAAGGCGAATTGGCAACACTGAAAAACACACAACCGAGTTCGATTTATCGATTTCTAAATCCGTTGGGTTTGCGTGTGTAAAGTTCCGGAGATTTAAATTTCCATTTACACTTTGTGCAATGTGCAGGCAAAAGTAGGTCAAATTTTTTTCGTGATGAAACTTACGATTTTCCTGGAGACCCTTAATAGGTTTCCCGATAACTGAATTCGAGGTAATTATCCAAGTGTGAGTTTTCTAAACCGTATGCTCCTCAACTTCAAATGGCGACACTCGGATTGGAACAACTCTTTATGACTACCCGCCAAACATCAATTATATGACGACCCCGAGATGCGTTTGACACTATTTTCTGGTTCCACGGAGGTTAAATTAACTCCGTGTTTCAGTTGCAAAAAAAGCTGAGGTCGAAAATTCTACAGAATCTCATTTTGTTAAACTGCTGCACACGAAACAATTGACGATTCACGAGACATTTTAGTTTCCTGACTCCTCTTTCCAACATTTTATCAGCTACTTACCTGAGGGGGTAAGAAGAAGAGCTAGGTCGAATTTCCCCAACCTCTTCCCCGGTAAACTAAAACACTGGATTAACACTGTCAACACATTTCTCTACGATTCCATAGACACGTGTCAAGATATGGGAGCCTCATGTTGCCATCTCATCCCTGGGTGATAGGAAGAGCCTAAGTGTGGGTTTTGGTTCAGGATCACTCGCTCGGGTTTCAATAGTAACTTCTATATATAACTCGCACATCGCATTCAAACTCCCATAGCGATCGTCGGGTGTAGAACAGGGTTTTACGGTTTGTTATTTGCTGTTCAACGACGCTGCGCCATAACAATGATGATCAGCGTCGCCCTCCTCCTTTGCCCATGCTTGAGACTGGCACTACCAGTGACTGAATTGAGTCTGCTGATGAATGAATGACGGCTTTTATATCTTGGAGTGTCCTCGTGACTCGAAACCAATGGTGACCATTTGGGAAGACAAATGACCGACCAGATCGTTTCCCTATTGGAAAAGTAATTAGAAAGTGGGGAACCAGCGTAGGGGGAAAATCTATAATTGGAAAGCGCGTGGCAGCTCTCAAATGAAGTGCCGCGAGATTTATTCTACACAGAGAAAATGAGAGAAATAGGAAGAGCAGAACCTACAGGGATAGCCTGGTGGAGGTTCGGAGCCGTGGAGAGAGCGAGAAACAGAGACAGACAGACAGACAGACAGACAGACAGACAGACAGACAGACAGACAGACAGACAGACAGACAGACAGACAGACAGACAGACAGACAGACAGACAGACAGACAGACAGACAGACAGACAGACAGACAGACAGACAGACAGACAGACAGACAGACAGACAGACAGACAGACAGACAGACAGATAGAGAGAGGAGGATTTCTAGTCCAGCCATATCAAGACTTATCATAGGAGGACGTATAAGGGTATAGGGAAGGGACCAACAATCAGACTGAAATGAATGGTTAAAGATAAGCGATATCTGTCAGAACCAGAGAGAGACACATACAGACAGACAGAGAGAAGAGAGAGAAGAGAGAGACAGAAACACACACAGAGACAGACACAGACAGACAGTCAGATAGACAGACAGGAGAAGATTCTTACGGGTAGGACCCGGTGCCAAACTAAAGGGAGAATTTATCTCTCGCCACCACGCCTGCTTTGGCTATCTTGAAAGTCTGGAGTCGGTCTCCGCATATGTGACAAATGCCTCGTCCACGGCGTCGACTATTTCGAGCGAAATCGATCATTTTCTGCGGAATTCTTTGCGAGATCCATTTCTCTAAGGTGCGATGCCAACGATACAGATGTTGACAGGAGTGAGAGAAGAAGATTTTCTTTAAATCAAATCTAGCCTGATCTTCTTTAATCTAATCGAATGACTTCTAAAGCGCCACTAATTAGCACAATGCCCAAAACAAGAATCAATAGTGACTTCAAGTGAAAATCGATACATCAATCGTAATCTCCAAACTTCTAAACCGCCACGCGAAGGCCAAACGCAGGGCACCAGCCTATTCACGAGCGCTTCATCAAAAATCACAATCCATGGAAAAGCCAAGTCGAAAGAGAAAGCAGAAGAGCAGCCCTGTATTATGTACTATGATGGAAGGCTGTATTATGCCATACGTACTATGAGAATCGTTCTAAATAATTCCACACCTCTTTTAATTTGATCTTCGCCTTATAAGAAAAAGCAGACGCGTAGCCCTATATTGCGTGTTATAAGGGAGACCTTATTATAGCATAAAGACTGGGAATTGCAATTCCACACCTCTTTTAAATGTGATATTCGCCATATAAGAGAAAGCAGACGCGCAGCCCTATCAATCAATCCATCGTAGCAACAACATTCTGACAATTATGGCAGTACGGTATAGGGCTATCAGGAGAAAGACCCAGAAGGGATCAATGATCCCGCTACCTAGGGTCACCTATGGTACTTAAAAAGGTCGTAATAATACATGACAGCCAGTTAACATTCAATGACAGGAATTAAACACAGGTCAGAAATAAACTTAATTAACTAACTTAACTAAGCACCCACGATACTGGATAACAATCGTTCAATAGCCTTGTTCTATCAGATACTGACGTAATTTGTTTTTAAAGATTTGCAAGCCGGGTGTACTATTCCAAACCTTGGCTCCTGCATATCTAACGGAGAACAAGCGGATATTTGTACGTGCAAAGGGTTGCCGATACAGATTAGTACTTCTAGTAGGATAAGAATGAATTTCAGTGGTGCGGTGGAATAGTTGATTATATATAACAGGTAACAAATTTCGTTCGTAACGATACATAAATTCGCCCACTAGTGCAATTCTAATTTGCTCCACTTTCAGTAGTTTACGTTTAACAAAAAAGTGGACCAGCGTGTGATCCGTATACGGAGTGCCCGCAGCGATTCGAATGGCTCGTTATTGTAGGACGGTCAGTCTCTGTAAATTAGATTTATAAGAGGAGGCCCTATATTATGTCCGATGATGGATAACCATGCTTTTGTGGTCTCCCGCCTCGATTATTGTAGCGCCATATAGTGGGGCGTGGTGGCTCAGTGGTAAGGTTGGCGCCTTGTGACCGGAGGGTTGCAGGTTCGAATCCAACTCTAGCCGCTGCGTACGGAACTTGGGCAAGTCCTTCACTCGCAATTGCTCGTGGCGCTTCGGCGTGAAAATTCCGGCACAGTATCAAATGCTGTAGTCGGGAGCGCCTCTGAGTAGTAGCTGACTTCGAGAGGCGCTATAGAAATATCCGGAAAAAAATATATGATGGGCTCCCAACCTGCCGATTGAGGTGCCTCAATCTGGTCCTCCGCACGGCTGGTGGGTCGCACCCCCAAGTTTGGCCGAGTCTCGGAGTACATGCGAGAGGTGCTCCACTGGCTCCCCTACCCGCAGAGAATTGCTTATCGGATCTCTGCTTTGGTTCGGCGGCGCCTTGCAGGCTTGGCTCCCCATTACTTCCGGGAACTTTGCTGCTTCACTGAGGCTGTCCAGCGGCGCAGGCTGAGCTCCATGTCCTTCGTGCACGGACTGCTATCCGGCAATACCGTGCCTTCTCTGGCTCTGGCCCAGCGACCTGGAATGGGCTTCCAGTAGCGATGCGCCTGACCCCGATTGATTGTTCTTCTCTGTTCCACTTAAAACTGTCTTCTTTGACCGAGGTTGGACTGGGAGTGCTCCTGAGTAGATAACCTTGAAGGAGCGCTATATGAGACCTCTGTAATAATAATACAAATAATAAAAATAATAATAATGATGATGATGATGATGATGATGATGATGATGATGATGATGATGATGATGATGATGACGATGATGATGATGATGAGACGGGTGAAATAATTCCACACCTCTTTTAAGTGCGTTATTTCTTCTTATAAGCGAATGCAGGCATTCCGGCCTGTATTATTTACCTCAATTTGCCATAAGAACTGCGGGAACTGTTCGAGATAATTTCACACCGCTTTTAAATGTACGCATAATGCCCCAAACATGAACCAATGGTGACTGCAAGTGATATCTGTGAGAACTGTTCGAAAAAAGTGAGAACTGTTCGAAATAATTCGATACCTCTTTTAATAGTGATATTCGCCTTATAAGAGAAAGCAGACGCTCAGCCGCGTATTACATGGATGGATCTAGGGTTTAACGACATCTTATAGCAACAAAGGCTGCTGACGTCGACAGAAATTATTATGGCATATTACAGCTCTATTCTAATATTATAATATGTATTGCGTGTTATAAGGGAGATCTTATTATAGCAATAGCATACACACTGTGGAATTGTTCGAAATAATTCCACACCTCTTTTAAAGTGATATTCACCCTATAAGAGAAAGCAGACGCGCAGCGCTGTCTTATGTACTACGATTGGACAGATGTATTCACCAAAAGGTGTGGACAGTTCGAAATATTTACACACCTCTTTTAACTATGATATTCAAAGTATAAGGGAAAGCAGACGAGCTGTTCTTGTATTACAATGGAGTCTTTATTATGTCATACGAAATGTGGTAACCGTTCGAAATAATGACATACCTCTTTTAAGTGTGATATTTCGCCTTATAAGAGAAAGCAGGCAATCAGGCCTGCATTATCAACTGCGACTTTAGGACGTATTATGCCATAAAACTGTGGCAACTGTTCGAGGTAATTTCACACCAGTTTTAAATGTGATATTCACCCTATAAGAGAAAGGAGACGAGCATTTTCTGCGGAATTCTTTACCAGATCCATTTCTCTAAGGTGCGAAGCCAATGATAGAGAAGTTGAGAGGAAAGAGAAAACGGGTTTTTCTTTAAATCAAATCAAACCTGATCTAATCGAATGACTTCTACGCAGAACCTCTTCTATTTTCCACTGCAGGCCAGTTCCAGAATGAGATGCCAGCCACAGTAAAGACTATACGTGTTGCATGCTGCATTCAGTATCATTCAGACAAGTCTGCCAATAGATACTGAATGCAGCATGCAGCACGTATATATCTCTTCGTTCTGCAATACATTTCGCCAATTATACTATTCCATGTTTCATTGCTGCAGTAACCGACCGGGGAACAACCAGGTTACCATGTGTTGCGGAACGAAGAGATATATAAGACCTTGTAACGATGATACTGAAATGCATAGCTCTCTAAAGTAAAATAGAGAAGAAACGGCCAAGCAGTTTGGCATCACCGTATAAGGATCTTTAACTCAATGTGTCTTCGTTTGGCCAACCAATGCAACTCGGGACGAGTACTTAGATAGCGCCCTTGTGAGTTACTTAAAGGGCGCTATACAAGTACTCCGATACATGTATACAATACATACTTACACACATACATGCATACATACATACATACATACATACATACATACATACATACATACATACATACATACATACATACATCATACATACATACATACTTCGGAATCCTACCAAAATTTTGTGGAATTTTCTGATCATCTTAGATCATCTAAATACAATACAATACAATAGAGCTCTATTTGATATTGCCCTCTATCCACATTTCACCAGCGCACACACGACCATACGACAGAACATCAATGGCCGTGTAGGGACCTGCTCCGGCGGTCCCTACACGGCGAACGCCTGACTGGAGGCGCCAACCCGTATACTCTACAGGCCGAGCTCTCTACCCATTCATCAACCGTGCCCTCCCCAAAAGCCACAGCCCAACCAATAACAAAGTTGCCTACATAGTTACCCAAACTATAGCCTTTGCATCTATGGGCCAAATTAGGAACTCGAATAAAGCCCAATAGCAGCCTGAAAGCGGTCGATATCGAGTATAGAGACCGAGGAGGCGTTTCCCGTACAAACCCCGAATACCGGATAATTTGACGCGGAGAGAGCGTTTCCTTTTTCCAGTGATTGATGGAGCGACCGCCAGATAGCAGTCTGATCGCCGATTCGTCGTATACGTGATGATCCCCGTTTCGTCTCCGCCTGTCACCAGACGGCCGACGAACTGGCGGATTTAATCTCTTTATTCGGCGCGGATCTCCGTGATTAATCGTCCATCTACGGCCGTACGAAGCGTCGATGGACTGGAGAGAGCAGACGCTTCCGCCATCTTGACTCCGATTGATTTCTATCTGTGCCGTCAGCGGAAATGACGTCCCATCGCTCTTTTCTGCGTCAACGTCGTTGTTAAATAATGACGTCGATAATGACGATTTAACCCGAACGACGTAGCTAATGGAGACCTCGCGAAGGCTTCTCTATCAGGGCGCCTTCTATAAGTCGCGCCTTTCTATAAGACGAGCCTTTCTGTAAGACGCGCCTTTCAATAGGACGCGCGATTACGTCACTGGACGTGGGAGTCTTTGCTGCGATCGATAATCCACAAATGCCTCTATCATCGAAGGACGCGATTTGAAATTACTGTCTGTATTGTGTTTCGCTCGAGGGACCCTCAACAGGCGTTTCGAGGCGCCGCTGGATTGTCTTGCATCGGTGAACAAATAGTCTTTTTATCGACCGAGTCACTCACCAACTTCTTATTTAAATAACTACTCGCTCAACTACACGGCACAGTCTTCTGGGTCAGTCTAAAACCAGAGTTATCTTTCAAATATAATACGATGTGAAATGATGTGAAATGATGTGGCTGATGATGATGATAATGAGTTCTCTTTTCTCGAAGGCAGGTCCATTGGCTTCATGCCACCCGGGATGAGAAGACTAATGTGGTTTCCCGTTGCCTTTCTCACAGACAATTGTGGGCGAGCAACTTGTCCAAGGTCGCTACGCAGTGGTATGAGGTAGATTCGAACCTGCGACCCTCCGGTTTACAAGGCACAGAACATACCGCTACACCGCTGCGTCCCACATGATACAGTATAATGTAATATAAAATAATACAATATAATGCAATACAATACAATACATCATAGTGACTTCTATAGCGCCTTAAGCTGAGTATTAGCTGTTAACGATTTCATTTTCTTAGCCTCGGCTTATGAGGGTGATTGGCCACTGGCCAGTCCTCTTCCTCGCCGTCTCACATTCCCACCGACAGTGTACGGTCAGTGTACTCATTATAGCTGAGTTGGCTAAAACGCAGGTGGAGCAGAAATCTCGAACCTAATTTCTGCCCTGGCGAGGATTTGAACCCCCGACCTGTCGATTGACAGTCCAGCACGCTAACCACTATAGTGACTACACCATCGAGCAATCAACTTGGGCTGAGTATTATATCGGATCATGCACATTAGCAATTCGATCTATTTTTCATCTTCGCTCTCAACTCAGGATCAATACATTATCCATCGCTCATCGAACGCTTTGAATCTTGACTGTACCTCAGAGCAGACCAGTGGTTCCCAACCTTTTCTACGCCCTGTACTCAAGGAGATGTTTGATTAATGTTCGCACTCCCTATAAAAATAATAATATAACATTTGAAGATGAATATCAATTTTTTTTTAACCACAGACTGAACCACATACACTCATTCAGCGCTGAGGGTGAACAAACTGAAATAAAAAAATAGGCTTTTTTGACTCAGTGCATAAACAAGCGTTAACTGTTAACAGATAGTTTCTACATACATACAGTACAATACAAACATAATTCGAAAATTCGTAACTTTTAGTTTTAAATTCGCAAAAATTCGTGAATTTTTGGCCTTTTTTTAAATTCGTGAAAATTCGTAAAAATTCGTTGGACCATTATTGGGCCTTTTTTACATTGAAAGTGGCGTTTTGCAAAAAGCAGCGTAAGCAACAGCAATAAATGTCATGACGTCATGATTTGTTGTGTTAAGCTTCTCCTTAGAATTTAATGTAAAATTCAATATAAAAGTTTATTACGTAACGAGTTAATTAGTTACAACCTAATTTCTCATCGATAAAAAACATGGACCGGAGTGGAAGTATGTAGTGATTTTGGAGGAGAAAGAAAAGGGTAATCCGAAAATACAGTGTTGTTTTTGTGACAAGAAATTTGATAGTTGTTATGCCCCTAATTCGGGAGCATTTGCATGGCGAAAATATGGAGACCATAGTCTAGTCATTCTAGTGGGAGCTGTGGGCTGTTCCTGACTCAGAATCAGAGGACGGCGAAGAAGACACAGCTAAGTGAACGTTGCAACCCTTAACCATGTTTGGATGCAAGCTGTGTCAGTAACTGACTGGTCACACTGGAGCTGGGGCACTGGTGGTTTTTCGTTCTGCTGACTGACACTCACAGTCACACGCTTCAACTATGATAGAATTTGAAGTTCAAGACTCCAAGTAGAACAGTAACCTAAAATCAGTAGGCCCTACTGTCTTGTTGCTAGTCAACTATCTTTCACGGCTGATTGATTGATTGCCTATGACGCTAACATTTACTTGCTTAAAACGTTGAAAAGTAAACAAATTATAAAACTCGTTGCCAGTTTTAAAATTCGTTAAAATTCGTGAAATATTAAAATTCGAAAAATCCGATTTCTTTAACTATGCAGTACAATACGCCCACAATGGTCTATTGTACTTTGCTGCATTGTATGAGGCTTCACTCTGCCTAAGGTTGTTCAAAGCGCTTCTGACCAAAGAAGTAGTTTCTATTTAACGACATTGTGTCACAACCAAGATTATTAGAGTCGCCCTCCTCCTTTGAATAGGCTTGGGACTGGCATTTCCAAAGCACTCACATTTGCTGAGCTTCTTCTAAATATGATCGCTTTCTGTTCTGTTAAGCACATATCTTCGCGCACACACACACACACGCACGCACGCACGCACGCACGCACGCACGCACACACACACGCACACACACACACACGCACACATACACACACACGCACGCATGCACGCACACACACGCACACACACACACACAAACACACACACACACACACACACATACACACACGCACGCACACGCACGCACACACACGCACACACACACACACACACAGCCACGCGAGCGTCTAAGGCCAAGAAACGGGGATCCAATCGATGAACGGTCGATTGGCTGCAATCTCCCATCGTCGTCTGATGGAGCCACTCTCTTCCTATCGGTCGTATGTGCAGGCCGACCCGTATCAAGGCGGACCGTGTACATGCATCCAAAACGCGACCACAAGTCGGGACAATATTCCCAAATATGCGCACATAGCGTGAGGGATAGTAGTTTTCACGGGTTTCTGAATAAGGTCAGAGGGCCCGAAGTGACAGAAACGCACGAATAATGATCTGCTTGGCCGTAGAAAATGCGCTAAAGCATCGCGCAGACGACAGTTTGCGGTGACGTAAAGCAGACGACGTGACTCGGCGAGATGCGATTACAAAAAGCAGATAGTTTCAGAGAAATCGTTCAGTGAAAGTCATCGCAAATGCTGCCGGTAAAGTAGGTCGTTTTTATGCCTTGCGGGTTTATGTAGACCTACAAATGTAGGCTGGTTACTGAAAAACGCCGACTGGACAAAGTAGTAGTAGTAGTAGTAGTAATTTCAAAGATCATTAGCGTCGCCCTCCTCCTTTATCCAGGCTTGGGACGAACAGTGACGGACAAAGGCAAGTATAGATTTCTTTTATTTGTCCAACAGAACAGTACATCATTGTCTATAATTATAGGCCTACATGTAGGGCCTTTGTAGGCATCCGTAACTAGGCCTACTTCTAATCTGATGCCGTCTCATTCAGTTCAGTTCTAACTGATGCCGGAAACGTTTAAAGCAATGATTCTACTTTAGTAGCTCTGAGTAGAGATTCACTATAGCAATCATTTTTGCCTTGTGACTTTTTCTGCTACTTCAGAATAGTGTAAAGTAGTGTAGATAAAGCTGGGACTAAGACTTAGTAATCTTAATCCCAGGATAAAGTATCATATCCTAGACAGAGAGAGGTAATAGCAAATTTTGAGGAAAAAAATGGCCACTGGAAGAAAATTGGTTATTGCAGTGCGTAAATGGGTTATATGTAAATATACATTACGTGATTGGATAGCAAGTAAACTCCACCCACTTGCATGGGTAAGCGTACATTTGGTTACGTCGAAGCGATTTATTAACATTTTCGTCTTAAATTATTTCTATTCGAGGCTTTTTAGTAAAATTTAATATTTTAGTTTACCTGAAAGTTAGATAGAATGCCGAACTCTGATGCAATCAATAATTGTGGCAATGTAAGCTAAACAAAGCTTGATTTAATGTGTTTTAGATTAACTTTATACCCGTAGATAGACCAGAATGCATTTCGAGCCCTAGTTTCTCCGTTTCGTCATCAGTGACACATTTTATTCCCTCTTTGATATTTTTATAGGATTCGATTGACGTGATGTTGGCACTAAAGTATACGAGGAACGAATTGTAGCTTCATTGGAACCAGTGACAATTTCCCAACGTCCCCTCCAGATCTCATCGTGACCACCCACCGTATCGGTCCGACCATGTACATGTATTTAAGAACCAAATCTGACTTCTCTGACGTGTCCAATACATCTTCAGCCAAAGAGGACTCTCTTAGTGGAGTGGCTGGTTACCAATGGGCAAATGGATTAAATATTAAAGCGCTATGTAAAGCATCGCTGTGTGCGCATGCGTGGCTGCGATTTGACGTGGCATCCCTGGAGTGGTCGGAAGAGAAAATTGGAATTCCGGGCGCGTTTGGAGATCTTCGGGTCGCAAGGCAGAATGCAAATCGATGGAATAAGCATTTGCATAGATCGCTGTTGATATCCGGCCCGCTCGCTGGGGATTATAGTTAATCACTAGGGCTTACGGGATTAAAAACAAAGGAGGGAGTCCGCGGACGATTCTTCTTCGTTTTTTCAGCGACTAGGAAGCTGTCAGTCTGCTGTATTTGGAGCATAACTGGTGACCTCATGACTATTCATGAGCCACCAACTGAAGTCAGGAGGTCGCGTATTATACAGAGCTTAGAAAGCAAATTGATTTATGAGAGACCGCAGACATAGTCAGACCCACCACTTAGATATTTATATAAACAGATATGCATTTCAGCCACACGAAGCGCTGTTATATAAACCGTTGGAGTTCTACACTGTTTGTGGGAAACGGCAGCCGAGTAGTTAGAGCGCTGGCCTTGTAATGCCGAGAGTACGAGATCAAGTCTCCTTCCTTAATTCCTGAGTAGGACTCTGAACAAGTCCCTCGCTTACAGTTGCTTAGCGCTATTGACTGATGCCTGGTCATTAGATAGTGGCGCTTAATAAATCTGGCTGTCTCTGTCTGTCTGTCTGTCTGTCTGTCTGTCTGTCTGTCTGTCTGTCTGTCTGTCTGTCTGTCTGTCTGTCTGTCTGTCTCGTGTCGACAGTGCGACGCCCATTTCTTCTTCGTTGAGGCTTCTTCCAGGCAGTGTGGAGGCCGATGTTAGCTATCATCAGATCTTTCTCCACGACTCTAGTCCATTTAAACCTAGGTCGACCGCGTTGCCTCTTCCAATCCTCTGGAGGTTTGTTCAAAGCAACCCGATGTGGTCTTCGGTGCTCTTCGGTGGTCTTCGGTTGTCCTCGTCTTCTGCAGATCGTCCAGCTGATGTGATCCTATTCGAGGTATCGGTTGTTGCCCAAGTCTGACAACTGTCTATAGAAGAAGACTGACAACACATACAGTTTATAACGCTGCAGCTTCGAGTTCAGTTGAATGTTTGACCTCCAGATGTCCAGGTATACCAAGGGAAGATTCCAGTCCGGTTGCCAAAGGTACAGAGGGAGAGACAAACAGACAGACAGAGACAGACTGACAGAGATAGGCGGCAGATCAGCTGCTAAGGAGAATTCCGTCTAGTGTGAGAATAATAATAATAATCTTCGTTTAATATTTTTTCAAACTGACAATTACGCAGTATGATTACAAATCAGTATGAACGGATGATCACAAGTTATTACAGGGGTCGAATTGTAACTGTATACGGCAGCCTTGCAAGGCGCCCATCACGTCCTACATCTCATTTTCACAACTCGCCATCTCGCGAATGTTAGGCTGAGTGGACCTTTGGGAGGGTTGCGGGAAGCGATCCCGCTGCCTACTGCTCTTCACGCCAGTGATGTTACCACTACTCTATGGACCCCCCACCCTCCCCCCGATTGATTGAAAGACGGAGAACAGGGTAGATCACGATAGGAATGTGGTATAATGTGGAAAGCCTGTGGTGGAAATTCGGTGAATTAAAGTCGCTCACAAATAATAACTGTCCAAAATCGATTAACATTTTAACGTCTCACATTCGCCATCGTCTGTCAAACGTCGGTCGAAGAGATTTGCAATTTCCGGCTTCAGATTATGTCGATTGCATTTTGGAAAAACGTCCGAAAGAGAACAGAGAGTTCAGGTTAGCATTTAACAGATTGACCATGTCAGATTAAGCGTTGACGCTGGCGCAGAGTAGGTCGGATAACTTCAAAAACAGATCATGTATCAAGACAAGAAGATGTGGCCAATGTCACGGCACGGTCTACGCGATAGGCCTACTATATGACAGTTTCTATATATCTTGATGTGTGTGCTCTACTTAATGTTGATCAGATCGACCGAATCAATCACCTTTTATCTTAGATTACAATACAGTCCAATATAATAACAAAGTAATTGATAATGCCCTTCGTAAAAGTTCAGATTCGGAATTCTGCTTCTGATTCAAGTGACGTCCACCACCACCACCACCACCACCACCACCACCACCACCACCACCACCACCACCACCACCACCACCACCACCACCACCACCACCACCACCACCACCACCACCACCACCACCATCATCATCATCATCATAAGTTCATTACGACTCTGAGCATAAAAGCATAATTAGTTGCCCTTCACAGTCAAAAACTTAAGCTTATTGTCATCTTGATTTTGCCTAATTACGTTGTATTTCAATTCAACTTCAATCGAAAAAATCCTCAGCGATCTATAGCATCAACGCGTTTAACGAAATGTCACGAGGAGTTACGCGCGGTTAGGACTCATGGGACGTGAGATTTGCGGACCATCACATCACTGAACCATGGTTCAATGTATTCGACTGATTGACACATGTCGAAAGCTGACTTCTACTCCTTTTCGTCCAACCACCATCGTCTCCAACTGGCCATTCCTCAGTGGCATGACAGCCATCTCACTTGGGACGGGCACTCCGTATAAACTACACGCTATCTTCCAGAGTAATTCGTATTCCCAGCACGAAGAAGAACCTTTGGACTCCGACTGACTGACAGACTCTCCTCTTCAGATAATCCATCAATCCGTCAACGAGAGTAGCGACGACAGTGTGTCTCGGATACAGCCCCTCCTCGACTGCTTGATTGCATCTCAGACGGCTACGCCGGTGCTGCAATTAAGACCGCTCTCTGATGTACCCGGGCGACAGCTAAAGAGCAAGCGGTGTCAGTGGCGGCTGGCTACTCCGATAGTCTCTATCAATCTCAGCGAGTGTCACTACGTACGAATCTAAAAGATTTATAGGTGCCCGGTTATCAAGTACTCCGCGAAAACAGCTCTTCGCATACGTTTGTATATTCATGATCTCTGATAGCTTGTGTAGCGCCACTCGTCGGTATATATAGTGAGAGGCGCTGCCAGTCCAGCGAACAGAAGAGTTGATAGGTACCTTTGTACAAAGATATAGTATACTTTCAAGTTAAGTAGTAGGTATCTATATAGTTACAAAGAGTAGTTGTACTTTTTCAGGCATAGGCCTACAGTAGGTATTAATGCGAATCATACTCTTTAAGACGTATAGCCCTATTAGGTGTCGATATAAATACATAGAGTATAAGTCTTTATATGCTCTGTTTAACGACGCTATGTCATAACAAAGATGATTAACTACACCGCCCTCCTTTATCCAGGCTTCGGACTGGCACCACCCGAGTATAAACCAGTGTCGGAGTTAATACACAGAGTTATTACACTCTGGAAGGTATATGGTAGGTATACATTTGAGGTCATGGAGTATGTGCACTTTCGCAGGTAAATAGTATTTTCGAATTCGGTCCTGAATTACTATTTGCGCAACAAATGCAACAGATAAATTCCTGGTATGCGGTGCGAAAATACCTTAAGAATCACCAAACTTCTTGAGAAGTTCCTTAAGGGAAAAGAGCAAGGACAGTCAAGGTATGAAGTGTCAGCGAATTTATGTTTGTTAGCCTCGGCATATGAAGGCGGATAGCCAGCCCTCTTCCTTGCCGTCTTATCTTCCCACTGACTCTGTATAGCCAGCGTACTAGGGGCCGCAAGTGAAACCGACATCTGGAAACAAATTGTTGCCATGAACCCCCGATGTTGAACCCCCGATTGTCTGATTGACAGTTCTAGCACTCTAACCACTAGACCATCGCTCACGCTATTGTTCCTAAAACACACTTAATACATTTTCACATTCATTCATTCATTCAATCAAAAATTTATATAGCGCCACTTCAAGGGAACTACTCAGAGGCGCTCAATGTATACAACACACATAGATTCACAAAGTAGACTAGACGTTGATGTTTAATGCAGTGTTTGTATTATAAGATTCATCCATACATCTTCGAGACGCATGCAAAATAAATGGTGATCCTTGTATACATCGACTTTATGTTCGTTTGCATCTTGCAGTGATTCATCGGTCGTTGAATTAATCTCTCTGCGTCGTGAATTGAAGACGAAAGGCCGTCATTTCACCGATATCTCACAATTAATCTGTGTTGAATTCTCACCAGTTGACGGGGGGTCGTCGGCCGCGCACCCCCCGCCCCACGAGACGTCGACGCGTCCGACAAATTAGCGGAGTAATCCATCGATTGGGTCGAATGGATTTGTCTCTGGAGACTATGGAGGAGAATTAACGGTATTCATTGGTCGCAAGACGATCCACGCGCAACAATGGGACGCCGTGACGAGCGATCAAGGAACGCCCGTAGTTACGCAAGTCGTCTGGTTTAATTAGTGGCCACGGCGACGTTGGAATTGCTGCGGAACACACGTCCATCCTCCCCCCCTGACCGACCCGATTGGATAATAATGATCTCAGCGGACAGAGCGAAGAGGGACGACGCGGGTGTCGGACTGGCGTCGCGAATGAAGGGCCTGTGTCTCCTCGTTCTGCAGATCCACGCCAGTCGACAGATCTGCGATTTTCCGATGTTCCTGCAGGGCCATGCGAACGGAACTCTGCTGGAACGCGTCTGGGAGCACGGTGTCAAGAAACAGCTGACGGAGTTTGAGACGGAGATGACGTTCCAGAGACACGTCTGGAGAACCGTCTCCAGCTCCAGCGGAGACACGCTGTCACTGAGAGTGTGCGTGGAACGAGACGAGGGTCAGCGCTACCTCGTGTCCTACACGAAAGACGCTGCACACGAGACAGATGCGTTATCGGAGAAACCGGAAGTGGTTTATTCATGCGTCCAGTTCATCCTTCGGTCCCCGATGGTAGTCCAGATACGACAGTCGACACCCGTGACTACGCCGAACGCTACCATCTGCCGCGGAGTTTCACTCGTTCAAGATACCTGGTTCCTCGTCAGCCGGCAGATAAAAACAGCGTCTCCAAACTTTACGCATAGCTGCTCTTTACGCGGTGGATTCGTAATCAAACCAATGGAGAAGTCCCCGGTGGCGGACGACAGAATCCAGGACCCATTGTGTGCCGGATACCGCGGTGAGATGCGCCTCGAAAGCGGGTGCCTGGACGGCGAAGGTATGACCTTCTACTTCCGTCACAAACACTGCATCCCGGACGACCTGTACATGTTCAGCACCCAGCCTACGCAGTGCCTCGGGAGCTGGACGGACGGGCCGTACGCCTTCTCGCTCCTGAAACACGACCGTCTGCCGCATTCGTGGGTCCTACGCCACCCGTACGTTCTCGACAACAGCTTCACGATCTACCTCTTCAAGGACCTCATTGCTCCGACGGCGGACAACGCCGGGAGTTTCCCCGGCGTTGTGGGATTTCTCGCTGTGCGGGATTCCCCACGACCGGCCAGTTCTTTGTGTACGGACGAACACGAGGCGTGTTCCACCTGGCCAAAACCGTGTCTGTCGAGTCTCGTAACGACGCTCACTTGTCCACGGACGTGCGGCGTCTGCAACGCGTCCCGACCGATCGTTTGTTCATTCCCGGCGGAGCTACAGGGTCTCTGGTACGACCCGGAGACGGACACGCCGACCGTGCTGGTCAACAGAACGGCGCTGACGATCTACAGTCGCCTGCGGACGGAGACCCATCACTGCATCGACTGGGAGTTCGCAACGGGCGTCCAGGCGAGCAGGAAGGGTCGGCCGAGAACCGCCTGGGAAGCGATGATCGTCAACGGATTCCTCAACGGATGTCGTCCTCGCTACAGCTGCGTGAGGTTTCTCCGACGGGCCTCGTTCGCTCTCTACTTGAAGCTCAGCGAGACCCAGACGTGGCCGCTCGTGTCGTCACCGGAAGAGGTGATCGACTGCCGGGCGTTCAGTTACGACAGAGCGGACGACGGCGTCTCTCCGGAAGAGAACCAGTTCCGCGACAGACATTTCCGCCTCGTCTATTCGATGAGGGAAGTGGCCAGGCGGACGCAGTGCCATCTTCCGGAAGGCTTAGTCGACCTCGAGGTCACGTTCAGCAACGGCACACAAGGTCTTGCCACTCTTCTAGAGACGGGACCGAGCGGAACAGAGTTTCTCGTGAGTTTATCGGACGTTACCAATACGACGACGACGACGACGACTTCGAAGGGGCCGCGCGTCTACCAATGTCTCGATTCCACCGATGCCCTGCCTTACAGCGACCTGTTTCTGGTGACGCGACCGGCCAATGAACCGCTGAGTCTATGGTGTTGGGTTTTCCCGAGAAACCGAACCGGCATCTTCTACCAGCTTCGGGCCGACCAGTGCAATCGCGCGGCGGGCCGACGATTCCGCAAAGACCAACTGAATCCCTACGCGACCTACACGACTGTCGTCAACTCCACCACGAAACAGTCTCTGCCGGAAGAACATGAATCGTTATACGTTGAAGGTCTGACTGTGACAACAACAGGGTACCCAGTCGTTCAGCAGGATGGACCATCTCCCAAGGTAATGACCGCTTTCGAGGGTAGGAAAACGGTCCGTGACAGCAACCAGGTCGACGAAGAACCTTCTGGAAACAGTAACCTTAATCAGACGACAACCGATGAGAAACAGTTACCGATCAGTTGCGTGATCGTTCTCCTACTGATTCTGATCTGTGCTGTGATTCAGATGCCGTGCAGCTGAAACGCCGCCTTCCAATTAATTCCACACTACCAGCTTCAATAAATCATTTACCGTTTACGAAAGAATCCGCACAGAGCGACTATTGTTCTCACATGTTCGTATTTTTGATAAATTATTATTATTATTATTTTTATTATAATAATTATTATTATTATTATTATTATTATTATTATTATTATTATTATTATTATTATTATTATTATTATTATTATTATTATTATTATTATTACTATTATTATGTCTTATGTTATGCTTCGCGAAATAAACTAGTATGGTCTAGTATGATAGAGGTGGTCGCTCCTTGGCACCGGGCAGCATCGACATGGTGCTCCGGAAGGCGACCTCGTTATTATTATTATTATTATTAATTATTATTATTATTATTATTATTATTATTATTATTATTATTATTATTATTATTATTATTATTATTATTATTATTAATATTATTATAGTACTTAGTTCCATCAGGGTATTAGATGTGATGGATCTGGAGCGGTTATTTCTCTTCTATAACGGGCATAGATTTGATAAAAGTGCCGCTAAAAGCCACAGCATTGAAGCGTTGGACAGCACTGACAGTTGCTGGCATAGGAAACTGGTCTCTCGGGCTTCGCCTGTGGCCTGTGTAAGGTAGCGGCCAATGTCTGCAATGAGAGCCAGGCCTCTGTTGTTGATGGGGCCTAGCGTTTCCATGGCCAGTGGAACGAAGACATGAGT
Source organism: Allolobophora icterica (assembly GCA_963556255.1). NCBI lineage: Eukaryota > Metazoa > Annelida > Clitellata > Crassiclitellata > Lumbricidae > Allolobophora > Allolobophora icterica. Next base: position 52,449,633 of record OY744612.1, read on the forward strand.
ATGAAGAATGAGTATGAAGGAGCGCGTTATTATTTTTATTATTATTATTATTATTATTATTATTATTATTAGTAGTAGTAGTAGTAGTAGTAGTAGTAGTAGTAGTAGTAGTAGTAGTAGTAGTAGTAGTAGTAGTAGTAGTAGTAGTAGTAGTAGTAGTAGACTAGTAGTAGTAGTAGTAGTATTATCATTATTATTGAAATTTGTAACGTGCTCATAACGATGATACTCATCTTAATCGTTGCCCTGCTCCTTTATCTGACCTACGGACTAGCAACACCGGAGTCTATGAAGAAGTGGAGTTACTTAAGCAATGGAGTGGATAGGATCCAACAGTTCAACGTAATCCTATAACATCAAAAGCTGTTCACGTAAATAGCAAGGAATTGCAGTTTTTATCATAATATAGAAATTCGAAGTCTGATTGCGGATTGGGTAGGTGCAGAGTTTAAAGACATCTTTTGGCACTAAAGGTCGTTAACGCCTAGTTTGAGAAATTCTTTTGAACAGTTTTCACCGTTCGTATGGTATAATCAACCGGTATAGAGGATATTCATTAAAAGTTTATCAAAATCGAGAAATATAATACCATTGGCTGCGTGTTTTAAAGGTGTCTAAAATAGAAGTTGACTTGAGTGGCAATATGAAAGTGTGAAATGACATTTTGTGACTGCCAACGCATTTGACGTAGATCACGCTTTACATTTCTCATACCTAGGCTACTAACCTTGACCTATACTTTTTATTTATTTATTTCAAGGTTTAACATCCTCATATGACATCCTGATAGACCTAATGAATAAATTACCCGTCTATAATAGTTTTCTTTCTATCCGTAACCAAGATATTAGATGCGATGGATTTCCTGAAAACTCCAAAACATAGTGCCTAAAGATAATTCAGAATGATAGATGCTTGGTTGGATTTCTTAACTTCTTGAATCATAAATGTCAGTTGTGGAACAGTGAAAGGCACTAAGACCGGCCAGTATAGATCTAGGCCCATTGACAAGAGACGGTTATACGCTCAGCTTTCCGTGCAAACTCACCTCAATTACTGGGACACATGTCGAAGTCTTCCTACTCGGAGGCCACTCCTCTTCCCTCTCTATCTTTTTAAAGCAATATCATGCCGCCCACGGTCATTAGATCTGAATTTGAGGTGTGGATAATGCTAAATTTTTAATGATTATTAAACGTCTCCGGCAGGTAACACATCTGACTCGTTTATGGAGTAAATGTTCGAAGGTGCTCTATAGTGTAGTGGTCAGAGTGGTGGACTGTTAATCGATTGGTCGGGTGTTCAATCCCCACCAGGTTAGAAATTTGGTTCAAGATTTCTGTCTCACCTGCTTCCTCTAGCCAACTCAGCTAAAACCAATACACCGACCTACACTGTCGGTGGGAAGATAAGACGGCGAGGGAGAGGACTGACCACCCGCCCTCATAGGCCTATGCCGAAGCTAAGAAAATGAAGTGGCTAACACTTCATACTATGGCTGCCTCAGGGCTAGCTTAAGGGACTGTTCTTCTTCTTGTCAATCAATCAATTAATCAATCAATCAATCAAATTCGTTTATTCAATACTTTAAGCTATAAACAGACGCAACTTAGACACACTAGACCAGAGGTTCCCAACCTTTTCTATGCCTCGCATAGAGCCCTGCGCCGGCCGCGCCGCGCCGCCGCCGCCGACATTTTGTGGGCGCCGCCGCCGCCGATTTTTGTCTGTCGGCGCGCCGCCGCCGCCGCCGCCGACAATCTGTCGGCGCGCCGCCGATGCCAGTTTGATATGCTTAATTGTTATTGTTGCATTTTTCATGTTTTGCATGATATTGCAAAGATAAGCAAACTTTTCTCAGAAACGGCACTTTGATTGGTAGGAACTCGTATGTTAATGAAGAAGATAAAGAGTGATCATTGCTGATTACAATGTTTGTGGTCTTTATCTTGATACCAAGAATGCATTGTCTTGAATGTCTTCCTTACTAAATTCGTTTTCTTTATATTTTGATGACCTTGTCTTTGTGCCATGATACACACAGTCATTTTAAAGCGATATCTTGTTACCGGTACAAGTCACCATTGTTTTGATACACCTGTTCCTGTTGCCATTTCCTTAATACCTTGACAACAAAAGCAATATGCAATGCATGTCTTTGTATGTGTACTACAGTACTACAGTATTCCCTCATTCGTTACCTTCATGTTGAATAGCTTCTATAACTTATTGATTGTTGTCTTTGATGTATGTGGTCTTATTACAATGGTGTAAATTTTTGACTTAATGTTGCAAAATTAGAGAGTTTATGAGTGCTATTAATATCAAGATATGCCATTTAAGTAATAATCCTCCAGAAGGGAAGGTATAATTGATTAATACTTTTGGCTGGAATCTATTCAGGTAAACAGTATCAGTTGACACAGTTTTTGACTTGATATGTATAGTATCAAGAACGGTCTTTTTCAGTCTAGTCTGATACAAAAAATGGTCTATATGTGGAAACTTTAAATGGCGTTGCACCAATTCAAACGGGCAGCAGACCACCTGGAAAATTCATTGAAAAATTAACAGGAGTGAGGCCACTCGGCCAGTGTATTACCATAGCAAAACGTATATATTTACATTTCACTTCATGGCTTCAGTAGCCTCTCTTACTGGGAGGATGCTTTTATCCGGCATCTGCCATGTGACTTGGTGTGTAGGCTACACTGTATCAGTGCATATGCAAGCGTATTCATGCAATATGCAAATGCATGTTGCTTCATCTGATTACAATTTACCTACAGATGTGCAGTGTAATTAAGGATGTTTATATTTGTAAGGCAAATGTCTGAAGGTGTCTTCTCTTTCAGTCCCTTTATATGTAGTTGAGCTTCAGTGTGATGGAGTGGCTTTAGAAAACTTGGCCCTTTGACTGGTCACAGGACCAACGGCTGTTCAACTCTCATAGTGACTCAGATGAGCGTCCAGAGGAGGGGAAGGGGGGATTTGCCCCCTGGATTTGTGAATAGATTTTCCATGCAAAAACGTCATTTTGCCCCCTGGAAAAATTTTCCCCCCTTAGAAAAATTTTGTCCCCTCCGGAAAAATTCCTGCGTATGCCCATGGTGACTCATGTTTCTGACTAGGGCACGCCGCGCCGCGCCGCGCCGCGCCGACGCCGACATTTTGTGGGCGCCGCCGCCGCCGATTTTTGTTCGTCGGCGCGCCGCCGCCGCCGACCAAAAATGACCGGCGCGCCGCCGCCGACACTAATACGTCGGCGCAGGGCTCTAGCCTCGCACCCCTTGGAAATATTTGATTAGCGCTCGCACCCCCTACAAAAGTCATATCACATTTGAAGACGACTAAGTCACATTTCAATTTTTTGAACCACAGACTGAACTACTTACACTCATACAGTACTGTGGGTGAACAAAATGAACTAAAAATGAGCTTTTAACTCAGTGCATAAAATGCACATATAAATTCATAACGCTACAAAGAATGCACTGGGGTTTTTGCAAGTCATCATTTCCTGTTGTGCAAGTGGAACCAAAGCGCACATACTCATCATTCCATTTCCTTCTTTTTGACATAATGAAAAATGAAGGGTTGATCGGCGAACCAGCAAGAGAAAAACATGAGCTAATTTACCTGTTCATAAAGCCCGTTTTGACAAATTTTTCCTGCTCATTGCTTCTTTCAAATATAATGTCAATATGACATTGCACTCAAAGCAAAAATAATGACATACAAATGCCGGCACACTGCAAGACACCTGTTGGACTATGATACAAATACTGCTCAGTAAGTATACACACATGCACACACAATTATTACATTTATTAATATCAAGTTCTGTTATAATAAAATAAACGTGACCTCACCTTCAATGCAAACAAATTTTGTAACGAGTTAATCTCGTGACATTTGTATAAACATGACGGATTTTCTATCAGCCGATAAAAAAGTTGACCTACTCTTTCTCTCACCCCCTGAAATGCCATCTCGCACCCCCTCGAGGTGCAGGCACCCCTGGTTGGGAACCCCTGCACTAGACTATGGAGGACAATTCTGGGGCCAAGAGTACGGGGATTATGAAGATATTGGGGTGGGTCAACCTACGACAGAGGCTTAGACCTCTGTGGTATGGGGCGCGGTAGCCGATTGGTCAGAGCGGTTGGCCTGTAACGCGTAGTAGCCTACGGGTTGGAGCCTGCACTGAGGCGGTCACTGTGTAAGGACCTTAAGGAAGTCATTCATTCACAGTTGCTCAGCGCCATCGATGTTCTGTCGTATGGTCGTGTGTGCACTTCTGAACGCTGTAAGGAGGGCAATATCAAAATACAGTTGTATTGTATTGAATCGCATAGTTCGTTCCAGCACAAACTGATAATCAGATATTATTATAACAGCGACTGGGAACATGAACTTCAGTTATAGGCCTAGTCCCGCTACAAAACTTGACCGCACGATAAGAAAACCTCGTTATAAGTCTTGATATGTCTACTAAAACGGCATCGACTTTCTGTTGCATATGAAGATAATGGCTATTTATACGTTAACGATACAAATAACGATATGCTGGTAGAAAATAATCATTTAAAATCTTCCACTGTTTACCTATAAGCGACATCTGATCATAAAATGTGCGCGCGACAGTGGAAGTAAACAATACGGCCTGGCTTCTGGTACCACCAACCCATATAGGACTTTTAAAATAGATTCTCCAACGGATTACGTCATTTGACTACGAGATTTCGCTTGAAGCGACCAATGATTGATGTGCTCTTCATTAGGAAACGACGCTACGAAAACGCCAGATTACATCACGAATGTGTAATCAAAATCAAACTGGAGAGCACTGCAGACTGCAGTAACAATTACGTCGGCGAGGCTATAGTACACTTCTTGGAACAATTTCAACTCAGAATTAAGCAATCGAAGAAGCAGAGTCGTGGCGAGATCAGAGAATAAGGCGTATACATACTTAGAGATTTGTAATGTAAGGGCCATCCATGTATCACGTACGCATGGAGGGGAAGGGGTAACCGAAATGCACGTGCTTGCGTACGCTTGCGAATTGGGGTGGGGGAGATGGGGGTCTACTGATAATGTACGTACGCAAATTGATTGGCCTTCAAGTGAGCTAGAGTTCAGTCTTTTCAGCAGGCACGTAACTAGGATTTTTCGTTTGGGGGGCTTAAACCTTGAACATGGCAACATTTATACAGTGTTCATACGAATTTTAGCCGTAAGCATACAACGGCTTGACTTGTTTGGGGGGGCTTCAACTTCGTTTGGGGGGGGCTTAAGCCCCCCAAGCCCAACGCTAGTTACGTCCCTGCTTTTCAGCTATCTGGTACTACCAGAGGATGTAGGACTGTTGGAGAGGTGTCACTTGTATGCCACCTTACCTCTGAACGCTATTATTAAACTATCACACAACTCAACAGTGAGTCCATGGATTACTCATCCTTCAATCTGGCCTAAGGTGCAGACAGTCCCTGCCTGGACCTGTGTTACTGACACATTCTGCAGCTGGTCTTAGGGGGGGGGGGTGCGTCAACTGTACGTACGCAGGTGGGGGGGGTGTAAAAAAGTATGCGTGCGAACAGGGATGGAGAGAGGGGTCCAATTTTCCCGGATTTTTTCGTACGTAATATATGGATGGCCCCTAACGGAATGAAAATCTCCGAAGAAATTCTCAGCGCCACACAGTCGCGTCAGAGAGACCACCTAAAACGCCGACGCTATGTCAGTTCAAGTCCGCGAATAAGCTGGTGCCCTGCGCTTAGCTTTCGAGTGGCGCTTTAGAAATCTGGAGTTTACGTTTACGATACGGTAATGAAGTCCACAAGAGCCAGGTCGTTTGGTCCGTTTCTGTTGCGGGGAGATTGTTTGGAGTTAATGCCTTAAGATACAGTGTGTATATCAGCGTAGCGGAAAAAGAGAATGTTGAAAGTCGATATTTAGTGGAGCATTACAGTTCTTGTATGGCATGTTAACTAATACAGCATGTGCAATTAACAGCTATTGAGACACAGCACAACTTTGCGTTAAGCAGAAAGGTGCATGAACGAGTTCACACTGTATCTTGACCCCAAGGTCAGGGTTGACCCCATGCCACTGTGGAACTGTTTTTTCCGACCATGTAAAGAATTCACATCGCTGGAGACATTCAAATCACGGCTCAATACCAATCTTTTTAAAGTATCACATGACTTATTATTGATTTTTGAACTCGTGTATACCAACTTTTTATTCGACCTCGGCTGGGCTATAGCACTATATAAATCACACTATTATTATTATTATTATTATTTAATGCTATTGTTCTACTGAGAGGTCACTAAAAGGTCATTTGAATTCAATATGTAACAGCCAGAGATCAAGTCTCGTACAAAAGACAGATTTATCTGTAAACTCGCATCCGATTTAAACAACGCAATTCGCAGATCATAACAAATTCTCATTCAATGAATCACGTAAATCGTAATACTTGACATCACATCACAGTTTCATCATGCGCCATTTACTGCACTGTCAGTTACTGAAACGTTACAAACCCTGGTATTACATGCTGTAATGTTATGTAACATTACCGCGTAATAAATTACGAACAGCTACACTACAGATCAGCGTAATAAAACGCAGCTCCAATTCATTGTTCGCAACAGTTTCACCAGAACAAAGGAAAAGCACCAATGTATTAACCTGTGCAGTTTGACCTGCAAATGATCAAATCGCACTAAGTGCTGACTGGCATAATAGCATGCAAGAAAATGACCAGATAGAGAGAGACTCAGTGCGCTGCTGGGGTGTGGCCGTCGACGTAAAAGTTCCTTGTTATTTGTGGTAGAGTCAACTCCATACCCTCCAAATCTCTATTTAAGATGATCTGGCACCCTAAACAGCAAAACAGATCAACGTCAGTGAAATAATCATAGGCGTAGCCACATTGAGGCAAGAGGGGGCAGTTGTCTCCTCTTGCTTTTTTAGATTTACAAAATTTTCAGTGGGTTATACCCCACACCCCTACTACACCTGGATGTCTCCCGGATTTGCCTCCTCTTGAATTTAAGTCTGGCTACGTCCTTGGAAATAATTACAATGATCAAGTACATCTTTCAACAGTTTCCACCAATTGTAATAAATTCCCTGAGGACAAGAAGTAAGTAAAGAATCTGTATTAGCCCAGATGTCCAGAAATTAAAGCATACAAAATCAGTTCCCCAGTTATACAAGAATTGTTCCCAACCACTGGATCATTAATACCTACAATTCTACTGGAATTGATTGAAACATTTTGTCCCCTGCATATCTACGAGAAATGTTCCCAAGCACTACAAGAGTTATCCACGATTAAAAACATCCATAAGGTGAGAGTACTTGGTAATATTTGGTCAATTTACCCAGACGAGAGTTCTCCTTCAAACCCGGTGCCATGTCCAACATGTCTTCTTCTCTGAAACAACATGAAAGCAATTTGTAAAAGTAATTGTAATCTGGCATTTATAAAGCGCAGTGCATATTTTAAGGAATTTAGACTACTGGGACAAAATTTTGGAACTCGTCTCTGAAAAACTTTTATGACCTTTTTCTGGGAATTCATCTCCCGAAAAACTTGACCTTTTTTTAGGAAGTCATCTCCCAAAAAACTCACCTCCCGAAAACCGTTGATGACCTTTTCTTCAAAATTCTTCTCCCAACAAAAAAATTGATGGCCTTTTTTTAGGAAGTTGTGTCCTGAAAAAGTCATCTCCCGAAAACACTATATGACTTTTCTTTAGTAATTCACCTCCAGAAAAACTTGATGACCTTTTTTTAGCAAGTTATCTCCCGAAAAAGTCACCTCCCGAAAACAGTCCATGACCTTTTCTTAGGAATTCATCTCCCGAAAAAGTTCATGACCTTTTTGGGAATTTACTACTGGGGCAAATCCTAAAACTCTTAGAACATTTTGTCCCACTACTTATACTTTGACCATACATTGCCTGGGACAAATCACCCTAACTACTGGGACCAATCCTAACACTACTGGGACATTTGTCCCCAGTGCTCGAAATGGAAAATTTTACGAAACGGAACACTAGTCAACGATATGGGAGCATTCACGTTAATTTCATAGTATTTTCCACAATAATTCATTTGACGAACCGGAACGGAATGCTAATTCATTTTGACGAACCGGAACGGCGTTCCGGTGTGTTCCGGTCCATTTCGAGCACTGTTTGTCCCACTAGTTATACCTAGTTAAAATATGCCCTGATAAAGCGTCACTTGTTGTAGAAGAAACTCATCAGCGTGGCTCCCGACCCGAACCAGTTAAACCACTGTCAAATAATACAGACTTCAGGTGCTTGAGAGAAACAATGGAAGGGACAAACAGAGGAATTTAATTTTATACAGCAATTAACTTGAAACCATAACATAACCCAAATCTTCAGACATACAGACAGACAGACAGACAGACAGACGGACAGACAGACAGAGACTCTCAAACCAAGCTTACTTTTCCTCTGGGTCTTTCAATTTGTCTGTATAATCTCGATGAACATAAACATGACACGTTGAGCATGCCAGAGACGCTTCACAGGCGCCTACAAAGGAAATCAAACACGCGAGTAGTGTTTGATTGATGGAACAAAAGGCTCATATTTTACTTTAAAAATAGATGGCCTTGCTATTGTAATTAGACATTTATATAGTGCCTTTTCAAGCAAACACTAATCAGAGGCACTCTCGATGCTATCAGAAGAGTTTAAAAGTAAAATTTCACTAATAAAAGAAATATCAGTGCACAAAAAATGCACAGAAAACTAGACATGTCATCAGTGGCAAGCTCAAACAAACAAGTAAACCAAGTGGTAAATCAGTAAACCAAACTGTAAATCAGTAAACTAAGTGGTAAATCAGTAAACCAAACTGTAAATCAGTAAACTAAGTGGTAAATCAGTACACCAAACTAATCAGTAAACCAAACTGTAATCAGTAAACCAAACTGTAAATCAGTAAACTAAGTGGTAAATCAGTAAACCAAACTGTACTCAGTAAACCAAACTAATCAGTAAACCAAGTGGTAAATCAGTAAACCAAACTGTAAATCAGTAAACCAAACTGTAAATCAGCCCTGGTAGTATGGTAATTGTACATATAGTATGGTAATTGTAAATATACTTAGTAACTTCTATGGCACCGGTGTTAAATGCACAAAGCATCAATTGATAGCACACCAAAATCAAACTGTAATCAGGATAAATGTTCTCATATTGCATCACCTGCATCAAGAATTAATTATTATTATTACTTATTACAAATAAATTACAAAAATTCATGTCAATTTTGAACCGAATGATGGCCAAACACTAGAAAAGATGATAATCGGTTTCAGCAGCAGACCTTCGAGTTCGATGCCATAGCGATGAGCGAGGTAGAGGACGTTGTCGCCAATTTTCCCCTTTATAGGAATTCGTTTGCCAGCTTTGTCGATGTAAACTATATTTACACTGGAAACAATTAGGAACAGTTGTTAAATTACAAAACAAATCCTCCAGTGCATTCTAAGAAGAAAAATATCATAAACTGAGTCAAGAAGAAGGAGGAGGAGGAGGTGGTGGAGGAGTGGGGGGATGGAGGAGGTGGTGAAGAAGACACCCTTCAGCAAGCCCCAATATGCAGCCACTGGAGTGAAGCGTTAGCAACTTGGCATTTCTTATTTTTTTAACTGTAATTGGTGTGGAGCAAGTCTCCAGGAGCTGAGCCACTTTGCACTGGACAGAATGGAGTGGACAGACATTGTCAGGAAGGCGTCGGACACATACGGGTGCTGAGTCCATGGTTACTGATGATGATGAATTGTAATCTGACATTTATAAAGCACCAATTCATGAATAAACTGATCAGTGTTGCTTCCAGCCCAAACCAGTGAAATCACTGTCGAATAATACACAGTTCAGGCACTTGTGAAACTGTAGAAGGGACAAGCTGAGAAGCTGAAGAAAGGCGATTCCAGCTGGTGGAACCAAGATAAAGACTGAGCTGTACCAGTATCCCTCATCCAAGAGACAGCCAGGAGTCTGTGAGCAGCTGACCAAAGGGTGCCATGACCCGGGACCAAGGAGATTGACATGCAGAGGTCCCTAAGGTATGATGGCGCAAAGCCAGCAAGACAATTGCACAAAGGGTCAGGATCTTAAACAGAATGCGCTGCTGGATGGGGAGCCAGTTGAAAAGTATCCTGCATAAAAGAAGCTACATGGACAAACCTGGTGAAACCTCCAATAACACAGGCAGTGGCACTGAACTTAGCCTTGAACTTATGACCAGTTTTATCCATCGCCGCATGATCTTCCACCAACAGCATACAGTCAGCACATGGTGTAGACTCATTTACTGGCTACCAGTTTACACCCCATTCTGCTTAGCTTGAAGTGGTGTTATAAGCCAAAGCTGTACTGGTTAACAAGCTGTACAAGAATGCAGCATAGCTAACTGGCAAGTTTTTCTGCATTATTCCTTTTAACACACGGTTTACACTCTACAGCATAAAGTATGTCCGTAACAACTTCTTTTTAAAGAGACCACACTGTACAATGTAAATATTGTAAAACAAGTAGCCAAAACTCAAAGTAACAGTAAATAGCAGTAAAGACTTATTTACTTCTCATTCATGATCACTTATGGGTTCAGTGTTCTATTTCTACACCATTCTGGGCAGCTATTCTTTCTAATTCCTCGGAACTTTCAGTACGCCCAAAATGAAAGGATTTCAATAGCACTAGAAGAATTTTTAAAACAACTCGAGGTATGTTGAGGTATGTTGCTTTATTTATTTAAAACATGTCATTGCAAAATGATAGAAAATCTCAACACTTACACTTCTTCAGGCGACTTTGGATCTTGAAATTCGTAGTCACCAATTAACAGCGAAGCTAGAAAAGAAGATGGTGATGATTAAGGTTTAGTCGTGAGAAAATTGTAAGTGGGAAGCAACAGAACAGTCTACCATTGCATGAGTAATTAAGAAATCACGTGACACAACAAAAATAACAAGTTATTGATAAGAGCATTCAAACTCCAGTGTAATGCGGCAAACTGGTACGTCCTCTCTGTATACCACTACATTCCGAGTTCGAAACCTGGAATCCTTTATACAAAATCAGTAGGCCAACATGCTAACAATGCATAAATCCTATTCTTTTCTTCACAATTTGTTGTGCTCTTCTCCAGCTACGGCTCAGCGGTCTTTTTATATTTACTTTACGAGTGTTACTTCACTTTATTTAATGAACTTCGGTCTAAAAATACACTTTCATTTCAAGCTCTTGTAGAAAACCCAAAAGGCTTCGTAGATCAACAGATTAAGTTGGTACATCAGTGAAATTTGTTTCACTCCAGTTTACTTTCCTGAAAGGTTACAGTAGTAACCTATTACAGACTTACTTTGAGTGCGAAAGGTTCGAACGCCGAAAATCGAAGGCTTTTTCAAAAGATCGTAGCTTGACTTTAATGAAGACCTGTTCGGAAGGCGACCGCAAACTGACGTCACGAGGCGCTGACAGTTTAGTAAAGTCCTACAATTTTGGAAGAGAATCATCTTGAACTTATTAAATGTCACCAAAACACACACGCTGCTGTAAACAACTCAACGCTAGCTTACGTTCATACAATCAGTCTTATTGGTACCTTGTGAATATCAAGTAAGTAAGAAAGTGTGTTATCGCCGCTGAACGCTGAATATTGCTTTAGCGCTGTAATATTATATATAAATAATCTAAGTCGCATTCAAGAGAAACAGGTCAAAATCCAATAATTTAAGGACTCCGAAGTTAACATACGGCGGTAGGTGAGTAAGCTGGAAACCTAGGTATGCGATTGTATACCACGCATCCCACAATACAGCAATAAAAATAAATATAAATAATGTAGGCCTAAATGTGATCCTGCAGAATTCGTCCTTGCAGACCTGTTTTCTCTTCCAGCACTGGCTTTGTAAACTATGGGTCCTTGCTACTGTGCTACTTAAATCCGACCTCGCTCAGGCTCGTTGTGGAGACTTTCGAATCGTAATCACGCCCCAGCAGGCCCCTAGGACCCCAATGTAGAACGAGCACGAGTGAATGGAAGACAGAATGAGCAGGAGTGAAAGAGACAATGGTATACGGACAGGGTCCAGAAAATCACGGACAGAGAGGGACTATAGGGAATGGCGAACGCACGCAATTGAAGATCTGTTAAAGATCAGAAGTGTGAGCACTTGGCGGACTCATCCCCTAAAACCAAGTAGCAGTCCTTCCAGTCAGCTACTTAGCCTACTCAGAACCTTCCACTCAGGCCAAGTCTCACCTCTTCAAGAATAATCATACCTCTGCTCAGCCGATGCCTCGCCTTCCAATTCTCGACCTAAAGTATACACTCGACTGAGCAGCTACTCTGCCTCCTCTGACCCTCTGGCAACCGTAATCGTAATATCTCCGAACTTCTAAAGCGCCACTCGAAAGACAAGCGTAGGGCACCCATTCACGAGCGCTAAGTCAAATCAAATTGGCTGGCCCATTTAGCCACATCGGTAAGAGCGTAGCCTGAGTCCTATTTTCCACTGTGTAAGAGAGCATGCGGATCACGGTTCGCTTCCCAAAGGTGGCTTAATTCTTTCAGAGATTTAAATCTCGGGATAGCAGGGTCCGTACACGAGGACCTGACATGGCGTGTGCCTATTCAGACGGGTAGCGGTGAAGGATCTCACCCAATCAATTCATTGAAAATCAGCATGCACGGTCGAGACCATAAGGTCGCTATAGAAAATCGTGTACACTTACATCAGAGTAGTCCAAAGAGTAGTCCAGAAGAGGTACGAGTCCGGTTACCAAGGGGTCCAGCGCAAGAGAGGCTGTTAAGGCGGGTGTCGTTTAGGGTGAGAAGAATTGCAAGGATCAGATGAGTCAGGGTAGGAGTTCTTGAAAAGGTGAGACCAGTTTTGTCTAGAAAACCTGGGGGTGATTGAGGAGCTTGAGTATGATGATAGAGGACGGGTTGCAATGATTATGAAAGAACCGAGAATCTGCGATCCGGACTCAGACTTCCTTTTGACTACCTTTGGGACAACACCTCTGATACGACGCAGCGCTCGTGCATAAGCTGGTGCCCTATTCTTAGCTATCGAGTGGGGCTTTCGAAATGTGGAACTTTCTTTTACGATTACTACTCGTACTGACTAAGGCAACGCTTGTGACTGTCTAAATGTGCACAGTTTAGGTTATCCTGCTAGCATGTTTCACGGACATTAGATGGCACCCATGTGGGATCTATACGGTTTCCACAAACGAACTCGGTCCTATACGGGCTTCAACTCCAACACCTGCAGTACCGATTCCCATCGCAGCACCGCTTCCCCCCCACCGGATTCTGACCTGCCGCCGGAACGGACCAAACAACCTGGGAGCGGGTTATATAGGACCTATATTCCTATATGGGCCTTAGTTTCATATAATAATATGTACGGTAGACCTACCAGGTCAGAATCCCGGGGGGTCATATGGGTCCGGTAAAATGACCCCGGGGATGCTGACAGAGTATACAAAGATGGAAACTCAGAGGAACGTCAAAAGAACATATTCACTTTCATATCGAGGGTCCGTTCGTAGCGATGCTATTCAGCCAACCGCATTGTAAGAGTGAACTGCAGTGACGATCAACTGTTACGCAACAAAGTCAGTCATCCGGGTTGTTACGAATCAATGTCTCTTGTTTTAGTTGTCAGAGGGCGTTGTGGGGTTCAACCCCCTTAGGTCTTCTGCCAACCCCCTCAGCTAGTAACAGAAAAGATGTTGCGGGGTCAGAAAACTAAAAAATCTCACGAGTCGTCGGTTACAGTATTTCTCGTGCAACATATTGAAAGTATTAGATTTTGACCTACGTTCGCGTTCTTTGGTAATCTGTAAAAAAAAATGGTCGACCACTCAGCTGTTTCTGACAACTAGAACACTGCTTGTAGATATTAACACCGGAATGCACCGTCTTACGTAGCCTACAACTGAATTCACACGGATCAATCGTCCTTCTTTCTTTAGTTTACGGCCAGTTGGTAGGTAGGCATCTTCCTAATCGTAGATGTTTGTGTCCTCGTGAGTCGGCGCCGATCGGGCGTTAATTGCATCAATCAGGGCTTTTCGCATCCGTCTCGACGGCTGTCCTTGCGACGTAGCCTCTGGACCCGACTGATGATGCTGATGTGTTGCCATTGCCGACCGATGATGATCCGTCTCCGACGACTGCCGACTAGCCATGTATCGCTCGACTTCCAGAGAGTGCTGACTGGCGGTGTATCGGCCCCCGGTCTCCGAAGACTGCTGGATGAGCCTTTGGTTTGTTTCAGAGGGCTGCTGACTGGGTCTTTGATATGTTTCGGAGGACTGGTGGCTGGGTCTTTGATATGTTTCGGAGGACTGCTGACTGGGTCTTTGGTTTGTTTCGGAGGACTGCTGACTGGGTCTTTGGTTTGTTTCGGAGGACTGCTGGCTGGGTCTTTGGTTTGTTTCGGAGGACTGCTGGCTGGGTCTTTGGTTTGTTTCGGAGGACTGCTGGCTGGGTCTTTGGTTTGTTTCGGAGGACTGCTGGCTGGGCGTCTGGGGTTCTGTACGTCGCCGTTTGAGGATAGTAAGCCGCTTCTTCGGTAAGTTCTGTTCTGCATCGGACGCCTGATTTGAAGCTGAGGACTGTCGTCGTAGGTGATATGGCTCCAGTCCGCTCTGCTTACCATCGAAGTCAATTTGCTGCTGCGACGACTGCGAGCGAGGGATCGAGGACCGAACGAATGACTGTGGCTGGATGTTGTCTATCGGCTGTGGCCAGACCTCCGCTGACGATTGAGACTGTAACTCAATCGCCGACTGAGTGCCCGTGACCGGTGGTTCCGTTCCGGATGAAGTGATTTGTGGCATCGTCGCTGGCTGCAGCTGCTGCTGCTGCTGTCTGAATCTCTGGCGTACGTCTCCCGCCTGAGCGACGTGCAAGCGATGATGTGCAATTGCGGAGTGCAAGTCGACCTGCTGAGGAGGAAGCTCCGGTTGTGACTCGAGACCTGGCGCTGTCGCATTCGCTTCAAATTGTTGGTCGAACGCTTGGGGTTTCTGCCCTCCTGAGTGTGAACTGGCCAGACGACGATGACGAGCTGCAGAGGGTGGTACTCTTTGAAACTCCACTTCGATTTCTACCGGAAGACCACGCGACTGCTGGCCAAGTTGAGCCACACTCCTGAAGCCCCTTAACGGTTCTCCGGACACCAGAATTCCGGATTGGTCGCGAAGCCGACTTGGGGTAGACGGGGGCGGCTCGACGGGAGTCAGCTGCGCGTAATGAATTGGCAGACTGGTCTGCTTCGAGTTGGAGCTCGTGTTGCTGGGTCCAATCGCCCGCGGATTGCCGCCGCCAACCGAATGCTGTGACCAGTTCTCGGCCGAGGTGGCCCTAGACGGTCCTTCACCGCTCGACTGGTTAGACCCAGGCGGTGCGATTCGGACCTCGCGTAGACCGGAATTCAGCGCCAGTCGGTAGATATTGGTGTCGCTTGCCTTGCTGGCCAGCGGCACCGGTTGACGGACAATCGGTCGCAGCGCTGGACGGGCCGACACCAACGAAGTACCTCGATCCATAACATAAGGAGTGGCCACGGCAACGGGAACAGGCGGTAACGGCGACGGAGGACCTGCGTAGTGCATCTCCGGCAGGGTCTGCATTGGCGAGTAATATTCAATGGGAGTCGATGGCGGTCGAGGGTAGACGTCAGGGGATTGTTGAGGGTAGACGTCAGGGGATTGTTGACGGTAGACGTCAGGGAATTGTTGAGGGTAGACGTCAGGGGGTCGTTGAGGGTAGACGTCAGGGGGTCGTAGAGGGTAGACGTCAGGGGGTCGTTGAGCGTAGACGTCAGAGAATTGTTGAGGGTAGACGTCAGGTTGTCTTCCGTAGAGGTCCGAGGTGGCGTCGATCGTCGCTTCGTCGGTGGGGGAGCGCTGCTTGAGAGATGATCGGAGGGGTACGGTACCAGCTGGGGCTTCGACGGCGACTGGGGTAGGGCTGTAGGAGATTGGAGTGGATCCAACCGGGGATGACCTGTTTGACTCTTCACACTGGCGCAGCAGCTATCGACAAAGGGATATAAAACACAAGAACAGTCCTTTAGTAACAGCAATTTTTATACAGGTGTGTACCAACAGTTGCCCGATCTTTACCTTCGTGCTTCAATAGTTTCTGTAGAGGTGTGTGAAAAAGGTGTGTTTCATTGGAACGCATGCGTTACCAGGGTTCCATTGCATTGTGAGCAGTGGGAACGCAAGCAAATAATTTCAAGAGCAGTGGAAAGCCGTTCCCACCCACTCTAAACCCTGGTGTTAACTTTAAAGCAAATCGAGGACGTTAACAGATAGGAAGCTTATCCAAATGCAAGCAAGAAGCATCGACTTTTCTGCTAAACAGTAGACTGAAGCTGTTGGCCGACGCCTTTCCTTTATGACGATTCTTTCGTGCTTTTGATAGACCTACCTCAATCCACGGCTGTTGGTCGCTCAGAGGAGGGAATTCACTTTCTTGTCCACTTGCTGCTGCTGCTGCTGTCTTCTCTGACTTCCACTTGTGAGTTCCAGCTATGCAGGCCATACTAAGATAAGAACAGAATAAAAGAAATGAGTTTAATACAAAGGAATGAATGATAAAAACTAAAATATCTGAGAATATAAATATATACGCTAAAGAAAATATAAAAAAGTTTGCAGTTAAAAGTTAAAACTTAGCAGTTAGCAGTTAAGAATAGTCAGAAGTTAGCAGTTAGCAGTTAAGAATAGTCAGAATCAAATTCTGATGCACCAGTGCGTATGCATATGTGCATGTATACGTGCATGGGTTGTAAACGTGACAATTTATTTCTTGGCATCGTTCAACAAAGTCTTCTGTCCCTCATCTATCTCTCTGTTACCTACCACTAGAACTGCTTGTGGTCAACGACCTTTTCGATTGCTGAAACTGGATTTTTAAACTCT